>LR737406.1:2332921-2370045 GCA_902655005.2 Marronus borbonicus | reverse complement strand
TTTCCGTTACAGATATTAGAACGCTCTGTCATCAGTCGTCAATTAGAGATTAATTTTACAGTCTATTAAAATACTTATTTACTTTCTATTTTTTTCCTTCGATCGGTGGCGTTGTGCAATTCGCTAGAGTTATGTAAACCTAATTAAAAAAATAAACGATTAAATAATAAACAACACGCCTACGTCCGAGTCATATAGAACCTTTCTAATTGCTAATTATAATACACATAATATATTCCATTATTGGCGTAACAATGTCGCTTTTAATAACGTATCGGCAGAAAGAAAAATGATTTCATGTATTCTCCGTCTCGTTATAACTTCGAATGAACGATTACGTTTCTCGTCCAACGCCGTTAAATATTCATATCGCTTTTCAATTAGTCGCTGGCTATTGTTATTACCGTTAGATATGGAACTGTCCTCAAGATCACTTTCTCGTGGAGCAGCTGATCGGGAAATGATTACGTTGGATCTCTTTCCTCAACATATCTAATCTTATGAATAGACAATTCCACTTTCTACACGTACAGTGTGATCGATTTGAAACGGAAGCACCTTTGTAGCACCTATATTTTGTAGTGCATCCATTTCAAATGGGTCACACCGTATATAGCTACTAGAGAATTACGAGTTCGCTTGTTCAAGCGCACATATCGATACCTAATAGGAATCCCTCCCACGTTCCAATAATCTTCTAATAGTAATAATTGTTTTAATAGCGCATTAAGCTAAAATACACGCGCGATAGTTTAATTAAGTAATTAAATTCCCGAGTTAATCTGAAAAGATTACATATGTGCAAGTGGGTCATATTAGTTCTTGCGTATACATAGCATGACTGTGCGCTATTCTTTAATTTCTCAACAAAAATAATAGGCTTACGTTCTATATATGGAAAATCGTCATAAATCATTCTTTACATAGCGATAATGTAGCCATTTATCGCTTCCTTGTTATTTTCATGGGTGCTTCGGGTACGTATTGTAGATTTTAATCAAGGCAAACCTTGCCAAAAATTAGTTTTATTATCGGGAATAACAGGTTTATTTCTTAAAATTTACGACGAAATTTAGGCATTCCTTTATACTTGTGTTTAGATGTTTGGTAGGAAGGAGTTTAGTAATAGGTAAGTAGGTGAAGCAAAAATATATAAAGATGTAAAGATAACAATTCAAAGAAGCAGCGAACACGCCTTTCGTTGGTCCTAACTCCTTTTGTGGTCACCAAAGAAGCCACATAAAACACAGAATTAAGACATGGGAGGATAATCAAAATGTCTTGTGCTGGGAAAGTTCCGAGGCAAAAACAGGCCTGCCAAAAATAGCAAATCTAACGCCGTCGTTTAGCAAATGGTACCTTAGAGTACTAGCAGGTCACGTAGCCTTAAAATATCCCGTATTTAAACTAAGAAAAGTTAAAGATCAAATCCGTCGTTTATGGTAAGCAGATCTGGAGACGGCAGATTACATTCTACGTAAATGTGTTGCCGTCAGTCGCACACGACACCAACATTTCGGTAGGGCCTACCGAAGTGAAGGAAAAAGGATCTTAAAGTAATAACTAAGCTTTATTAAAAGCCTCCAACTATTCTAACACATACAAGGACGGATGTAGTGACTAAAGGCATATGTGCTGTGGCTCGATTTGTTATAATTATTAAGATAAGAATTTCTAACTTAACAAACTCCGCTCTCCATAGCCCAAACCTTCAACAACTCTGAAAAAAAAATTATTGAGATGCCAGCATCTAATTCTGTGCTTATTGCGACGCACATTAATCTCGCATGAAAAGATCCATTATGTTACATCATTATTCTCAGATGTGATGAATGGATACTAAATTTTGTAATTTTTGTTACATTCATGGGGCTTCCTTCCTTTTTTAGCCATCAAAGTTACACATTTTATAGGCATAATAAAATTAATGATGATCATACTACAAACAATTCACGCGTATAATTACTGCGCTATCGTAATGAAAATTATGGGAACCGCTACATGGATTAACAAGATGAATTTAATTGTGGCATTCATGTGTGATTTGCTGCGCGTGCTACTTAAACGGCTTCCGCTCCATGTTCATCCAGTTGTATATAACAATTTTCTCATTGGTTCTTTAATGAAGCATGCGAAACGAAAGTGGATTCTACACTCGGCGAAAAACTAACTTTCCAGAAAAATGGATTTATCTATTATACAAAATTTTTTATATATAAAGAAAATCTTGCATGTACGAGATGATAATTTCAATTTCGTATTAAACAGTTGCTCCCGTAATTTTGTAAGTAATCATTAGCGTGACTAGCTGGCCGATTACGGGCGAACAGGCTCCATACGGATCCACACGCCATACTACGGCTGACATTAAGTATCGGATGCGCTCGTCTTCTATTATTATTAACTTCTTGATTGGGTTCCATGCAAACGACTTGACGCGAACGTTATTAGGTTTTGAGCTTAACTCGCATGACAGATGAATAGCCTAGCCGCGATCGAGCACGTGCTGACATTGAAGCTATCGGTTCCTCGTCGTTCTCTTCAGCAAAATGCGAACGGGAAAAGTGATTAAGAAAATAGCACAAAGCCACATCGACGACGGCTAACATTAATAGGACGTTGGCGGACCTCTTACTCGCACAGAACGAAATGCTAACCAACTGTAGTGGGCTTTTGCATCTTACGCAATAAAGCTTTAAGAGAGACAATAAACACCTGGATTTTCTCTGTTATATCTCGACGTACAACAAATTCATCCATTGAGATTTTGTACAGGTTTGTAATGAGAACGATTAACAGAGTTTATTGCTTATTCCAACTACCACAGGCAAGGATACAGTGTCAAAATGTTTCGTATAAGTTACGATCCAAAAATGTTCTTCTGAGATCACTAGTGATTCACACTCTACAAATGTGCGCATCACCAATGTATCACATAACAACAAGGATGTTAAACATCTGGCAAAATCACTACCGGCAATTCTCTTTGTAAGTTCTCTTTTTTTTTTAGAGATGTCCGTCAGCGATCTTTGATTTTGTTGTCGCAAGACGCTTTCCAAAAGGAAAAGACGCAAACTAAAATCAAAATATTAAGTTAAAGGATCATAAGAAACACCAACAACGTCTTAGAGACCACTTATCGATTTTAAATACATCGCTACAATAGCTTACTTTAAAGAAAGTAGGTTATTAAAGATGCTTAGCAGATATTCATTTCCTTTGATTTCCCGTAGCACGCTTATGATTGAAAATACATTTTTTTATTGAACATCATAAAAGTTCTATCGAAAAGAAGAGCCTTAACTACATTACAATGATGATGGTCGACGTAATATTTCTTTCGTTATTCGCCGAACAACGCGGTCATATCGAAAGTGTTACAGAAGCTAAACAATTTGGAAACCCGCTTTACAAATACCAGAACAATTTTAAGCAAGAGCGTGACGTAATTTTCATGTAAAACGTTCATACAAGCTGTGAATATTAAAAAAGGAACCATAAAGATTAGATCAAAGCAGTCACCTTGGCATGCAAATTTCCACATTTTTTTGTTAATATCTCGCATTCTTCCCCGATGAAATGTACGCGTAAACATTTCACCTTTATTATTATTAACGGAGCACAAAATGTAGTAACGCGCTCGAAATTGCAGCAAATAAGTGCATGTGGACGTTTTTATACGCGATTTGATGTATTCATATACATTTATATACATTTTTTTTTTTTTTGGGGTATATGTATTGCAATTTATGCGCTTCTATTTGAATCGCTCTTTCGTTTTATTTTCATTTCGAGCTCATTTTTCTCGTATTCCTTTTTATATCCCGGACAGAAGATTTATACCTGCTGTCAGGGAAAACCTTTTATATTAGGATATAATATTTTTTTCAGCTTCAGCTCTCTCTCTCTCCTCTATGTGCCAGGTTTATTAAGATTTACTAACCTCTCCATATAAAATTTCACTTAATTGCATAAAGAATGGATTTATATGGCTACTCGTATATTACTTCGGCGTAATTTTCTTTCTTCCTTTGCACTTCCAGCTTGGCTTCCTCTACCGATTCCCGTTTTTCGGATTGGTTGAAATGGATCCGTGCAACTTCGTCGGAGGTACAGGGAAGTTTCGGAATTCTAATTTTATTCGCATGATAATTTTATTTTATGTGGAAATTTATTGGGTAAAAAGAACAGGTTTTTTTTTATTAATCTGCGTGGAAGTGCAGGATTCCAAAAAATATGGAAAGAAATTACAACTGTGGAGTCAACAATATGGAAATGATGGTAAGAAGTTGTAGAACTTATTGACAACTATATGGCAAAAGCCAATTGAGCTCTGAGGAAGGCGGTATACAGGGTATTCAGGCAGCCCGCTCATTAAAAGTTTTCCCAGTTAACATCTTAACCCAGTTCTGAAAATTTATAGCAGGCAATAAGCGCGTTCCCTCAATTATAACAGATTACATTTAAATTCGTATTACTTCCGGTTATATAGGAAGTCATAACCAACTATGTTGTAACGTTTTGTTTACAAAAATTAATAAACTTCCTAAAGAAAGAACATTGCTGTATTAGCAACGTTATCATAAAACTTTCAATTAAGAACTAGGTTATCAGTTCCACCAATGTACCTTAGTAATTACGTTTCAAGACAAGCAAAATAATAACCTCGATTAGCATAATTTTTCATAATCCCTATCAATGGAAAAGTACTGGGCGTATGATAAAATTTAATCTATTCGGCATAACTTCCACGTATGAATTACGTCTTTACCGCCGTAAGCATTCTACGTATGCAGTTTTTAATACATAATTGTCGTAAAGTGCACTCCTGTTATCGTTCAACCAGTTCACTGACTATATTATACGCTACGTTCCAATTGCATTCCTTATCACACTGATGGATATGGTTCAGTGAAGTTTCAAATTGCTTCATGATGCATTGTCGGTTGAAGGGATAACGTTACAATTACAACAGAAAAAAACACATTATCGAGGCAAAGCGATTACTGGTTCTAATTAATTGCAAAATTAAACTTCGCTTTGTTATTTAATCAATTTAAAAAGTTAAAGACAAATATTAATTTAAATTGCACAATAAAAATATCGCACACGACGGAATTCATATTAATCAATATGCATGAATTATTCAAGATTTATGCATGCAACTTACATTGGCTTTGTTCACAGAGTTAATTTTTGAAAAATTTTAAATCGCTTTGAATTGTTCTGACGCTTAGTTCGACAAAACCCAGCCTTAGCTTCTACTCTAATCTCGAAATATAGTAAAACATTAGTGTGTTATACATACTAAATTGGTAAATCGAAAAAGTCTCCAAGAAAATGATTGGATGAACACCGATGCGTTTTAGGACTCAATGCAGTTGATGACAATTTTGAAGTCAAATATTTACCCCCGAATGTTACCGCTTCGAATCAGTCCATGGATCAAGGGGTTATAGGAAAAGAAAGCATATGTGCAAGAAAGACGTGTTGTCTGAAGATGATAAGGAAAATGTGGTTCTTTTCCGAAAAACTCAACCTCAAGGATTGCCCATGCGTGACACCGGATGCCTGGAACTCTTTTACGCCAGAATGTCCGCAAAATGCCTGGAATGAATTGGTGGAAGGAAGAGAAGAAAATTCCGAGGGTGACTTGGACACTGCTGAGTCAAATGTGAGTGAACAGAGATCACGCACGGGCCTTACAGTGAGAATAACTCGAGCTTCCGAATTTTAAATGGTTTCTGCGGTGCAAGGAGAACGTGAGAATGAGGAAAATGAGAGCTCATACGAGGAACATTGCGTCCAAACCTATCCCAAGAAAAATGTCCAATTATTTTTTTTTATAGATAAATAGAGTTACATAATGTGCATGTATGTATATATCTTTCATTTTATACAGTATATAATTTTTTTCTATGAAATATAAGCCTGAATTCTGAATCGATAAGTAAATAAAAAAATCTGTATTTTACGTATTTTTTTGCATCAACAAGCGCACGTTCGATTATCCGCAAAAAGTGTTATCCGCACAACCCTCGGTCCTAATTAATGCAGATAAACGACGTTCTACTATACGCAAGAAACTGAAAGCACGAGAGTAAGAAACATGCAAGTCTATTTCACTCAACCCCGATATTCTGATAAATTTGCTCTCCCTTTACAATAAAACTTTCCAAATTGCAATTGTATCTCATTTCGATATAGATTCGCGTTGTTTTTCATTTTATCTCGAAAGCAACGTCATTCCCAATAGGAATAATTAGATACCAAATTACATCAGACGTCGGTCGACAATGGAAGAGAAAAAGTAAACGATTTGATTCGCGGCGAGTTATAAATAAGTAAGAAGATCCAATAAACACAAACACGAGTATGCCACTCGGAAGCCGGGGAGTTTTCTTCGAGTCTGAACGAGGCGAACTTCTCGCTGCTTTTATTTCAGAACCGACTGTTTGATAAGCGGTAATTCGATAAAACACAAGTCGAGAATATGCATTGCATTTACCCGTCTTTATGTTCGCGTTTCTACACCGGGAGAGAATATCTTCATCCAGACGTGAAAGTCAAATGTAATTTAACGACCAAGAATAAAGCGAGATGTTGACGAGAATTGCGGATTTTGCGTATACGAAATTACGAGGAAACGTATAGACCTAGGACGATGATTATTTGCTTTAATTTGTAATTATAGCAAAGTGTTTTTGTGTACTTACATGCTCCCAGATGCTGTGAGCTCCTGATCAATTTTGATGATGATGATAATCGACGCCTACAGGATGAAAATGTTTACTTACTATCTTGTAGAGTAATAATCTTTATTCCGTGAAACCGTAGCTATTGTAGATACATATAAAGAATTTGAAAAGGTGAATACATAATTAAGCTGAATAATTTAGCTTTGTCTCTGTGCTTAACTTGGAGTCTTCTCTGTTCAAAATGATGCAGTTTTTCTTGCATCCATAAATGTTCGTTACGTCTATTAAACATGCCGGTGGTTGTCGTCCGTCTACAAAACTTTAAATTCAAACCGTGGATCATTGGAGGAATGAAACCTATGCGTCTTCAGCACTCGTACAAACCGTGCCTACTTCTATTGAAATTTCTTAGGTTAAAATAGAGGGATCTATCCATTAATGTTCCTCGCACTCTTATTTTTAGATTACAGAAATTATTCTTCTTTTAGAGAATCCTAATCTGACATTCTTCTGAAAACGTAATTCGCTATCTTCAATACCACATACTTTGTTTACGGAAGATAATAAACATATTTTCTAGCACAAATTCAATCTGCTTATTGTGTATACAGATATATTCTTTTTTACATGCTTTATCTTTACTTACTTCCTCTTACCTCATAGATTATTGACCTCTTGAAAGACCTACATAGTTTCACCTTCTAAGCATTTTGTTGTACACCCCAAGCAACCCTTCTAAAGGCTAAGTTGGGAGGAACGAACCAAACTCCACAAAGGTATTGTAAATACGAAAATAATGTAAAAAAAAGCTTAAATGTTCTTCTTCGATTTTCATTTGTTTTCAAGTTTACATTAACATCTTTTATTAATCATAATGTGCCTTTAATAAATGTTAAAAAAAACTGCAGTTGACAATACATGTTATGCTTCGTCTACGGGGAAGACTCTCTAATTACTCTTTGTGAGGAATATACACTACCGGCCATAAGTGTTTACTCGCCTTCGTAATTGGCGATTCTTCAAATATACTGTTATTGTATTTGTATTATTAAACTGTAAGTACCAGATAGATTATTGTTGCTATGTAATGTTCTGTGTTACGTAATGAGCCGATTGGCATTAAGATATTGGAAATGACCATTTTTTGCGGTTTAGATCCATTCAGGTAGACGGACTAGATAAAGAGCAGTTTCTGGGAAATTTTTATTGCGGCTGTCATAAAATATGATAACAGACGACACAGGCACTTCAATATAATGGAAAATTTAGTTTACATCCAGCTTTCCCCTTGCAAGCAGCGAATAGTGAAGAGTTTGTGCAAAGTGTCTTAAAACAGCCAGTAAAATTAAGGTAATTTCGGCAAGAAAAGAATTATGGACAGAAACGCACGTTCAAATAGTGGCATATCACAACATCAGTAAAAGGAACCGAGAAATTGCTACATTATTGAAATTAAACCGTAGAACCGTGGATTATAATGTGAAAAAGTATCAGGCAAGTGGCAGTGTATCGAATAAACGGCGACCTGGACGACCAAAAATAACAACACCAGCAGAAGATCGTGCTATGGTAATGACAAGCAAGCGAAATATACGAAAAAATTGCTGCCGAAGTGAATATTTCGCGTCCAAAACCAGTTAGTGTCACCACAGTGAGAAGGCGTTTGCGCGAAGCTGGTTTGTATGGAAGGATTGCTATGCGGAAACCGTTATTACGCAAAGCAAACAAAGCTAATCGGTTAACATGGGCAAGAGAACACAAAGATTGGACGTTGGAAGATTGGAAGAAAGTACTCTGGACCGACAAATCTAAATTTCTCACTTTTGGTTCAAACAGAAGGAGATTTGTTCGTAGATCGAAAGGGGAACGAGCACTTGAATCCTGTGTTATACCAACAATAAAACATGGAGGAGGATCAGTTATGATTTGGGATTGTTTTGGCGGTGCCTCTGTGGGAGATTTGGTCAAAATAGATGGTATCCTAAGAAAAGAAGGCTACAGGGAGATTTTGGAGAGGAACGCTATCCCATCTGGAACACGATTAATCGGTGAGAAGTTCGTGTTCCACCACGATAATGATCCGAAACACACTGCCAAGATATGCCGTAAGTATTTAGAACAGCAGGAGCACAGAAACCAAATTATTGTTATGAAATGGCCGCCCCAAAGTCCAGATCTCAATCCGATTGAGCTTTTGTTGGAGGAACTCCATCGACAGGTTCGAAAATCTGCTCCAACATCGGCAACAGTACTTTGGACGCAACTTCAGGATACGTGGAGGAAAATAGAGCCACTAACACTAGCGAAGCTGTTAGAAAGAATGCCGGAACTGTGGGGCAGTAATAAAAGCGAAAGGTGGACATATTGTCGAATCCCAAATTTAAGTAAATTTATGATTATCATTGTTAGAAAATTGACAAGCACATTGTTTTTATAACTGTTAAAGTACTTTATATAAGCACAGAATAAAGGTTTGTATTATAATTAGTATTTGACTTGTTTTTGTAATATTTTAAGGGTGGGTAAACACTTATGGCCGGTAGTGTATATCAAATTGATTACATTGATCATTTGTTATACCTCGCATAAGGGATCGACTTAAAAATAAGCATGCCATTATTACAAATGATATATCTAGAAAGGGTAACCGATTATCTTATTAGATTAGATGGCAAAACATTCTTGGCAATCCTAAAGAAAAAAGCTATTGTTGACGTAATAGTGAAGGAAGTAAAATTATTATAAAACCATAATTTGCTTACATTACGTAATTTGTTATATGTATATTCTAGAGGTGAAAGTTGATTATATATCTTATTTTATGAGCGTGACGTTATTTCTTTGTAAATACTTTCTTCCAGCTTGTTTACTGACTGACCTAATTTAAAATAAATTGAAGTTCTAAATTCTTTAAATAGCTTTATTAAGTAACATGCGTTCCATTGAGTAGAATTTATATTAATTTTAGGTGTTCAGATTTCAATTTTTACACGTTGCATATGTGTGTATTTCAACACTTACTTCGTTTTCTAGTGGCTGCGACTTTAACGCATTTTATATTGCAGCGAACAGCAATATTGCACCTTTCTCTACTTGAACATTATTCGATTTTATGTACTTTATTGCGTCTCATATCGAGTATTAACCTGAATTCGAGCTAATCTAAAGCAAAGAAATCGATATCGTACTGAGTAGGTTCGAGCAGGAAGACGTGAATGTCGATTTACTGTACGTTTCAATTACTTTTGTACATTACGCTTACGTCGAAAGTAACCGATCTCAACCTTGCCATTTATTGACGTTTATTAAAGTTTCGTCCATAATTCTTACTTTGATCAAGATTTGTAAACGAACACGCGCAAC
The DNA here is from genome assembly GCA_902655005.2 of Marronus borbonicus. Classification (NCBI taxonomy): domain Eukaryota; kingdom Metazoa; phylum Arthropoda; class Insecta; order Coleoptera; family Scarabaeidae; genus Marronus; species Marronus borbonicus. Next base: position 2,359,984 of record LR737406.1, on the reverse strand, counting down.
CTTTCACAAATAATCAAATCATCTTGATGCTTAGAGACCGTATCATTTTTATGACGCCAACAAGTAATTCCGCAATATGTAAAAAGTAGAGATTCGAACCATCTCGGTATCTACCTAATAGTTTCTTAGTTGCACTATAAATGCGGCAATACGTTGATAACTTCGATGGAAATTAAATCAAACAAGAGAGAAGCGTTTGGTATACAAACTGGGATTACTAGGATCTAATAACATATTGATTGCATTTCAGCGAGAGCTTCCTTGTACTACATCGTCTACACTAACTAAATCTAGGTCGGTTCACATTATGCACTAAATTACATGCCCGGTATTACAAGAGGCAAACATATAACACACCTCGCAAACTCTCAATGAAACAGTATCTTATCTGACTTGGCCCTGATGCAGGAAATATTTCCTTTTACCAGCTGTTGTTATGCAGGTAATTAATTTCACCTGGTAGAATTTAGATTCTTCATCGGATTTCAGTGTGCACGTATATTAGAGTAATGGCGCCTGTTAGAGGGCAGAATAAACCGTCGAAGTATTACAAAAAACATCTTCAATATGTATTGTCCGTCTAGAAAGTATCCGGAATTTATTATTTTTTTAAATTTTAATATATTTCTTTTTTGTTACATCCTAAGATAAAAGTAATGCATCAAGTAGGTTGTGCCGACTGTAGGCCATGGCAAAAATCATATAACAACACCAGCCGTCAAATATTGTTGATTATCAACAGGCTGAATATTTGTGAAATAATGTCGCAAGTAGAGAGAAGAAAGAATATTTGTATAGAAAAGGTGTTCAAAACGTTAAAAAATTAATGCAATTGACTGAACTCGGAAAAAGTGCAGTATATGAGACAATAAAGAGGATAAAAAATAGGAGAGATATGAGCCATGAACCAGTTTCTGGAAGACCACGTAAGATTAACGGAAACAATCTAAACGCTTTAGTGATCTTAGGACGACAAAACCCGCGCGTAGGGTTTCGAAAACTGGCTAACAGATTTGGAAATCAACGTCAAATACGAGCGTGTCCAGAAACTGTCCGCATTTCACTGAGAAGACAAGGTTACTTATCAAGGAAACCAAAAAAAAAATCCCTGCAATGACACCTCTACAAAAGCAACGAAGAATAGATTTTTGCCAACGATTTCGAGACGATAATTTTAGTGATGTTTTTATATCTGACGAAAGTTGTTTTCAGCTTGGTGCAAATCATTTAAAAATCCTATCAAGAGAAAATTTTACCGTTCAAATTTCCAAATTTCCCACAAAAATAATGGTTTGGGGAGCAATCTCTCAGCGTGGTACTACACCTCTCTGTATAATTGATGGCACCGTTAATAGTGCAAAGTATTGTGAAATTCTTAATGGCTTTCTTCTTGAAACGGCTCCTGCTTTATATCCCGAAGGGTGGCGTTTTCAACAGGATAATGCAAGATGCCACACTTCTGCTTACACTAAAGCTTGGATGCTAGAACAAAACTTGGCAACAATTCCATGGCCAGCAGCTTCCCCAGATCTTAGTCCCATCGAAAACATATGGGGACTAATGAAAATTGAAGTCGAACGAGCAGCACCACGAAATAAAGAAGATTTGATTCGGTCAGTTTTACAAGCCTGGACCACTATCACCGAAAAGTATAGCGTTGACCTCGTTTCGGGATTACCTGATCGTTTAGTTAAGTATTTACAGTCAAATGGAGGTTGTATTAGTAAATGAGATGAATTATTTGTTGTGATTTTATTATTCAAGTAATAAAAATATTTACCGTAACATTATAGCTGTGCTTTTTGTTTTCCGGATACTTTGTAGACGGACTATATATTCACAATTCCAAGATTATTTTCACCATGTGATCTTATCAATTAATTGACTTCTCTATAATCTACGCAAATAATGCAGATGATTTCGAAACCTTTTCAAACAATGGAATATCAAGAAACATGGGTTAAAAATACCTCGTTATATAATATCTTCCTACACTTTCAATTTATCTTCCCGATACGATACAATAAAGCAGGCCCAGCCAGTAATTAAATCTCTCAACATTTCGACAAAATAAACTCAATTTGGAGTGTTTCATTGTACACAGCGAAATAATAGAGACATAAAGGTCGTATGAATCTTTTTGCGAAGCGAGAAGGACAGGTAGAGAGTGAGAACGAGGCACAGAGTTAAACAATTGCTACAAGTTCTATTTTATTGATCCAAGGAAAGCTCCTGGGAACAATATACGGAACATTCATTGAGGAAAATATTACTGCAATGCGTGTTTTTCATGCACATATACTTTGTAATATCCATAAAATACATATTGCTATAAAAGTTACCCTTTTGTTATGTCGTCGACAGCGTACCGACGTTCGTACGTCAATCCTTTCCCTTCCTTCCCCCTATTCCGCGTACACCCCCGATCCACGACCGTCGGCACCTTGCCCGACCCCCCGATAGCATTTTCCTCTTTTATCTCGTTCTGTTTTTATTAAAACAAACTAAATTTCCTAAAGTTTGTTTGGATTCATGTATTTAAATATTCATCTTTCGAGGCGAAATTTACATACATATGGGGAGGCGGGAATGATATTCGCCGCGTTTACTTTGAATTTTAAATTTCGATGTAATCATATTCCGAATTAAATCAGTTCATTTTGGGAAGTTCCTCCTTTGCTTTCGAGCTGATTCCGGACGGCTATGGACGTTCGCGGGGCGTGGAGACGCGGACCGTCTAGAAAGTTGATTCTCTCTTCCTAACTAAGTAAAACCTCGATGGCTAGCTTCAAGCGCCCAAGGATAGAGAAGGAAGAACTGCTCGCATCAAACTAAAACTTTGATAATATGATATTGAGAAAGTTTACTCTTCTTTATATACAGATACATACGTACATAGACATTTGAAAAACATACTGGCTCGTGAAGTATCAAGCAAAGATATTACTACGGCGATTTCTGCAAATATTTTGTGGTTAGCAAGTTCCAAATAACACAATTCTTGAAATTAATAAAAATCAAGAATGATGGCGGTTTATTAGTTTGTAGTATTTTTTATTACGCCATAAAATCGTTTCAAAAGAAAAATTGAAATAAAAATACAAACAACACATTTCAAGGTATCACTTATTACGAAGTCCGGACTTTTGGGACAGAAAAAAAAACAGAAAAGCACACTAAATTTCAAAAGAAATAAAAAATATCTTTATTTTTTCAATTTTATTTTAATTTAATAAAACATAAAACATCTATTTTCTTAATAAAAAGACGATAAATCTGCATAACGTCACGCTATTAAACAAAATAGTACCCTCAGATTTCCCTTAAATTCATTACTGTGTTCCCCCTTTTTCCCTCTCACTAACAGATGTGCCAACAAGAAGAAAAAGATCGCGGATACTTTTATTGTTAGACCGATTAATCGTCGATTGATCTGAGGTCCACGGAGCGAACCGCAAGAAACTCGTGCGAATTCCGCGTGACCAGAAACGCGATTAGCCGTCTGTCTGTATGTGTCCCCTAGCCGGACGCGGCAACAAATTCCACGGAACTCTCTCTCTCTGGCGAGCGGAGACATCCTTATTAGACGAGCCGACGCGACGGGCAGGACTGCGGCAATTACCTGAATCTCGACGCTTTTTTCCTTGTCCTAATGACGAGACGCTTCTATCGTTTCAATGCTATATAATCACGTGCCTAAGCGCACGTAACTTCAGTGCGCTACTGTTTGTAATCGTCAAATTGTTTTGTTTTCCAAGGAAATAAGAGAAACTTACCTCGCTGCACCATCCTCTTCTTCTGGTTCGCAAGAAAAAAAAATCAGTTCGAATGCAGGGGTAACTACTGAAACATGAGCTTATTTTGAGGGATTTGTAAGAACGTATTTTTGGTCACAGAGACGAAGAACTTGAGGTATTAGAAACTACATCGGAACGCTATTCGCTGTATGCCTAGGTGATGCCAATATACTGTCAATTGTGTGTCCAGTCAGTAGCATCATAAAGTTATACAACGCAGTAATTTCATGAGAATAAACCACAAACAAATGAGAATTATGCTGACAAACTGTAGTACCCCCACCCTTGTAGGACTGGATGTAATTATTTTGGTTTTCTGTTGGCTTCACTTTTGAATGGTTGCTGTTATTAATTTTTGTTCTAAAACACCCTGTATTTTCCGAAAACGCTAAAAAATAAAAAGAATAATCCGTATTCGAAGAAAACAACAATTATATACGAAAATGTTAATTTTTAAACGCGAACACGTACATACGTGTTTATGTCTACAAGAAACGTTAAACCTGCTCAACAAATACGAATCCATCGTGAAAGAGTCAAACGTCGCTTTCCGATAATCAGGAAATTCTAACAAGATGTAATACCGTTTGGCGTTAAGGTTAACATTTATATACGATGGCGGTATCGCAATTGACGACCTATAGCTACGCGTAGCTTTCAAACTAGAAGGGATCGGATGTCATTGGAAGTGAGGTGTCGTGACGTCGTCAACTAATCGTGACTCCTAAATAACAACAAGCCTAGATATACAGCGTGTCCACTTAGTGCTTGGACTTACTTCTAATATCTTTACCGAAACAAAAGTATTTCGTCACAGCGCCCTACGTCTTTAAACAAAAACCTTACCTGCATAGTTCCATATTTAATTTACTAAACAAGGACGCATTTTGAGTACTCTAGAAGAGCTTCTCTATTATATTTTGTAAAAAATATACAGGGTGTTCTATTTAAAAGAATTGAGACAACATGAAGCAAATTTGGCAACAATATCGATGACCATCTTGTAGAATCTGGTTGAGAAATCTCCGATGTCTTTGTCCGATGCCTTTGTCCTGTCGATGTCCGATGAAAAGTTTCAATTAATAATGATTCATCCGTTGGTAGACGCGCTGTGTATTAATTTACAAAAGTCAACTCTTTCAAGAAAAAAAAGCATCGAGATTGTGAAAATGATAAAATAATAAATACCTCCGCTTCCGCGAAAAATCTTGCGTACGTTGTACCCACACATATACCTTCTGGGTCTATTGCTTCTGCAGCGTCTCTGAACGCTATCCTTCTCTAGCCGAATTGGAATATCTATGTATAATAAAGGAGAACAATTTTGCTCTCATAACATCAAAAGACCCTTTCTTTCTTCACTTAGACAACCTTTTAAAGAGTACGAGGGAGTTTCGCCTCGGAAAGAGAAAAAGAATGTAGCAAATTGTTCTCCGTCCTGAAGAGGAAATCAATTTAATGTAACGAACGTATATTGTAGAAAAATATAGGGAAAATTGATTCGGAAGACGAAGAGTTTTTATTATTGTAGAATTATATTTTTCAATTGTACCGTTAAAATTCTCTCGTAAATTCAATAAGTCGCTAAAAAAAAAAATTAATTTATCTGTTAATAAACGTAGAATAGGATCGCGATGGCTTATATGAATGTGCCGCTCACTTCGTTACTACGTCTTATCTTTCCCTGAGCTTATCCGACATACAAGCCCTTATCGCTAAATATATTCATCTATACATAATTTCGGTTCTACCTCTGTATATGTATACAGCAAGCGATACCATAGTCACCTAAAATGTGCATCTTTCTAGTCAACATACACTACCGTCCATATTAGTTCGGACACGCAAATAAATTTAAAAAAAACGAGAAAATATTCAAACTCATTTTTCCAAAACTTAAAATTTTTATTACATTTTATTAATAGCGATTAAAATTTAAGTATAACAGTAAAAAAAAGTAATTCTAACGAAAAATAAACAAAAATTTCTTAAACATTCCCTTCATCAAAGAAACTCCCTTTTGCGCGAAGAACAGCTTTCACAATCCGAGGTATCCGCTCGACTAGTTTTTCAAGGACTCTATTTGGCATATTAGTCCGTTCCTCTTGTAAAATGTTCCACAAGTGGCCTACGGAGGTAGGGCATACTTTTCGGATCCTCCTGTCCAATTCATCCCATAACAGCTCGATGGGGTTTAGATCGGGGCTTTGCGGCGGCCATGTCATCATTTTTAAAGTGCCATTATCTTGTTTTTCATTTAAGAAACTTTTACATATCACCGCTGAGTGTTTGGGGTCGTTGTCCTGCATGAATACAAAATTTTCGCCGATTAGACGTTGCCCCGATGGTATTGCATTTTCTTGCAGTATTTCTAAATAACCTTCTTTTCGCAAAATACCTTCGATTCGCTTCAAGTCTCCTGTACCGACGTAGGAAAAACAACCCCAAACAAGCACAGAATTTCTTCCTTGTTTGACAGTTGGCACTACACAATCCTGCAACATTCTTACGCCTTTCGCTCTTCTTACAAAAACGCAACTTGATTGTCCGAACACCTCAAACTTTGACTCATCAGTCCATAGCAGCCTTTTTCAATCATCCACTGTCCAATTTCTACGTGTTTCTGCCCACTGTAGCCGTTTTTGCCTGTTTCCCCGTCGAAGCAGCGGTTTTTTTGTTGCAATGCGGCCGTGAAGAGTTGCAGCTTTCAATCTTCTTTTCACTGTAGTAACAAAAATTTTTCTTGCACGGTACAATATTCTTGCAATAATACAACATAGAATCGAGAAGTATTACAAAATTAATGTTGCGCAACCAATAAGAACATTTCAAGCGACAGTTATGCGCTTATAGCGTTATATTTATTATTATATTTTAATATATCACTGTGACAATAAATTCGCGTCCGTTCTGCAAATACATTAGGGAAAGTTGTTAATATATCTGCGCGCACTTGCATAACTGCTAACATATACGTGCATGTGCATGTAAAGGTAAATGTGAGCACTCGCAAAGTTACAGTGAGACACGGTGAACAAACCATAAATACGTTAATACTCGTTAAAGCAGAGAACATTAGTAATGTTAATTAAAACGAACTGTCTCTATATATATAACGTAGCAATTTTAATTTAAATCGTTAATTTATCAGCGTCGAGTGAAATTATTGTGACTTTAACGTTGCACCGGTAGAATGCACATATTTCTGCTTTTATTGCGCGAATTCGTTCAAAGGGAATTAAAAAAGCACGACGTAACGTGAAACATTTAAAAACATGAAACAAGGAAAATGTAAAATATCGAATTCCTTCGTTGAACTTCGTTGAGTTCCGAACTTGTTGGCCGTGATCTAGAGCTGGTGTATGTCGACGTTTCGCCAAACACTGCGGCTGACATCTTCAGGACGAAGTTTATTTACTCAGACGAACTTGGATAAAATTATGCAAGATATTCAGATCACATATAAAAACTTTTTTTTGTGGAACACCCTGAATGTTTCTTTTCAGGTTTCCTTTTGCTTTCAATCATGATTTAACGTATTAAAGTAATCAGCGTAACTGCTTATTCTCTTCTCTTTGACTCAATATTTTCGCAGCATTAAAGCTCCATTTAGATGACTTTACGTACCCTACAATTCACCAAATTGTAAAAGAAGAAATAGACAAAAAAAAAGTTGTTAATCACTATATCTACATATCTCAGACGCCTAACCATGACAATTACTAGAAACTATTTGCCGACTGACGCTGCAGTATTACAATTAACAATCAACCTCCCCTTCCATACGCGTCTATACATTACCATCAGTTTAAATGCCACTCAACATAAACTATGACCTGCTGATAGCCTCAATATCCATCAAGTAATCCTATTAAGAGATGTATCTATGTATTTCTCCACATGTTCATGCACCCAACTCATGGAGCCAAACATAATTTATCTCATCGATATATCTGCAATGGCAGCGGTAAGAGCGACGCGTGCAATATTCAAATGGTGTGCTATGTCCAATTTTATGGAATTGTTTGGACGAGCTACTATTGTAGAGGATGCATTATAAACCCATAATAAATTAATACAATTTTTTTTTATATTTACGTGTTTGATTTTGACTGTCAAGATGTGTAAGATCATGATAATAATAATAACAAATAATTGAAGAGAAAATAGAAACAAAATGCAACGTTAAAATCTTGAATAAATATTACCGTCTAATTATTAGCTTTACGCAGTTGTTTGCGACTAATGTTAAGTTGGTTATTTGTTACCGTCAGTTTTCTCTAAGATATTCATGGTTCCGCTTGAATAATTCCTTTCTAACATCAATGTTATATGTCTCTAATTTATAAAACGAAATATCTCATAATATGCGTCTTAAAAGGTGCTTTCTTTTTGTTCTGTAAACGATCTACTTGATTAGAGATAACAAGTTTCACGTGAATAGATTTATTACCCCCGACGGTAATAAGTTTTATCATCATAGGATATAGATTGTTTCTCCATCACGGTGTTCAAAACCGTAAATCACCAACATTATTGGGCAATTTTAGAATAGCAACAATGCCTATTAACAGGATATCATGCGCCAGATGCATTATGCAAGTAAAAATTGTCGGCCAGTTCGCCAAAAGGATTTATTAATGCAGAAATATCCTTTTCATTTACTTTGTCGAATACTGCCGGTGAATAACTTTCTAAAACACAAATATGGCGAATTCCATTCGGCGTACTCCACCGACATAGAAATATTCCGAATATTTTTCACATTCCTTTGATATTAATTCCTTCGCAAATATGTCGTATGAAAATATGTATGAGAGAGTACGTTTAACGTGCAGACGCATAGAAACGGGTTCGCTCTTCGTTCCCGGTGCCAGATATACGTCTTTCCAGGTTAAACATTACGTAACTCAGTAAAAACAAAATCTCCAGCGATAATTGATGATAATTGATTGAAATACCATTAAACGATAAAGCAAAACGGTAGTTACACAAAGTCTTCGTAATTTCAACTTTTTACGTTCACACAGAAGGTAGTTAGAAAATAGCCATCAGCGCTTTTCTCCTATTTTAATTCTTACAGTTGCTCAAAAATACTAATAACGGAATGTTACACCGTGCTTCTTATATTCTCAAGAACCATCTGAAATAAGCATACATACATACAAATATTAATTTATAGACAGCGTGTACACTGCCGTTCAATGAAGTTCGGTCATACAATTAAAATCTATTATATCACACTGTATACAATTATTAATACATAAAATTAGAAAAATATTAAGCATACACTCTTTTCTAAGGTATAAAGCCATAAATTATTATGTAAAGTAGAAATATTGCGACGACCACAATAAATTCCCTTTTATTATCATTCCAAGAATTTCTCGGAAGTACCGATCTTCCGAAACGGGTCGTTTGGGGATTATTAACGAACAGTACATTTAGGAAATATACCGCAGTATCATTCTTGTTTATTTATCACAGGCGTAAGGATATAAATTTGCTTCATTTTACTATTAAACGTGTGTTGGTGTGCATCTGTCGTTTTTGCGCGAAAGTTTTACCCGAAAATTTACTTCAAAATGGCACGTCGCAAGCTTTCCAGTGTAGAAAAACGTATTATTACGCTGTTTGAAGAAGGATATTCGGGGCGACAAATTGCTGATGAAAAAATAAATATGAGAAGTTCAACAGTAAATGACATCGTAAAGCGATATCGGACAACTGGAACTATAGAAAATCGTGTTCGTCCTGGAGCATCTAGGAAAACAACAAAAGCTGAAGATTTGAGAATTGTATTATTAAGCAAACGCAATAGAAAATTAACAGCGCCACAAATAGCAGCCGAAGTCAATCGCGGCCATGAAGGACAAGTTTCCGCGAGTACGGTATAACGTCGACTTCAACAAGCGGACCTTCATGGACGCATCGCCATTCGACAACCCTTATTACGTCGGGGCAACAGAGCAAAACGGCTACAATGAGCCCGTTCTCATCTATATTGGTCGTTAGATGATTGGAAACACGTGCTTTGGAGTGACCAGTCAAAGTTTGAGGTTTTTGGGCAAAATCGACGAGTTTATGTCCGAAGATCTAAAACCGAAAAGTGATCCCGAACTGCATTGTGCCTACAGTGAAGCAAGGGCGTAGTTCTGTGTTAGTGTGGGGATGTTTCTCCTTTGCTGGGACGGGAGATTTATGCAGAGTGCAGGGTGTAATGAGAAAGGAAAATTATTTTGCAATACTTCAGAATCATGCAGTGCCATCAGGATTGCGTATAATAGGCCGTAACTTTACATTCATGGATGACAACGACCCAAAACACACTGCGTTAGTGTGTAAGAACTATCTAAAGGACCAAGAAGAACAGCCCACCCTGAAAGTAATGACATGGCCCCCACGGGGCCGAGATTTGAACGCTATAGAGTTGTTGTGGAATGAACTGGACAGGAGGATCCGAAAAATATGCCCAACTTCACAAGAACATTTACGGAATATTCTGCAGCATGAATGGATTAATATTCCACAATCCGTTTTAACAAAACTTATCGAAAGAACGCCTAGAATAGTTCGAGCGGTGATTAACAGCAAAGGAGGTTTTTTCGATGAAAAAAAAAATATAATGTTCAGTATGTTATATTAGGCCAGAATAACTTTTTATTTATTTATTTTTGTCTTTTTTACCTGTACATACAATAAAATTGCATTTTGCTTTTAGTTTCGTTTGTTTTTTTCCTTTTAATTTTTTTTTACCAACCGACCGAACTTCTCTGAACGGCAGTGTACATACGTGCAGACTTCTTATGAGAATAACACAGACAATAAAATTGCATTTTGTTTTTAGTTTCGTTTGTTTCTGTAACCTCTTCATGTTTTTTACCAACCGACCGAACTTCTCTGAACGGCAGTGTATATCTTTTGCTTTACTTTTTACCCGCCGGCGATTACTAGCTATATATCAATATTATTAGATACGATGTTAAACTTACTAAATTAATAAGTTAATTAAAGTCTAAATGTTACGTTACATAATCTAGCTTATCCCTTTAACATTTAAAGAGCATTTGCTAGAAACAATTTATCATCCTCAATACCGTTTATAAATACATTGATTAAAGCTAAATTACACTAATAACTCGCGTATATTTAATCATATAAGAACCATAATTATTATTTACACAAATTAATTTTTCCTGTTGATTCTAGAACAAAATTTTCATCCCGACTACTTAATTAAGATATAATTTCATAGATATAATGATAGTATGCTTGTATCATAACTGAACGTAGATTTTTGAAAGAGATAAGATTTATAATTATGCAAAAATTATCTCCAGGAGAAATTGCTTACGATGATGAAATCCCTCTCTTATTAAATATTTAAACTTGATTGTTTTATAGTTCGTAATAACAGGAACGGATCGGAGAGATCAGTTTAGTGCGCGTGAGTAAAATTAATTTATTTGCTGCGGGATAAGAATGTTTATAAACTTCATCCATGTTTAATACCTTGTATACTTGAGGATACACAAAAACAAGCACAATTTCCCGTAGTCGTTCGTATACAATGAACTTATTCAGAGTAATTTACTTTAATTACATGGTAAAGCTAATGAAACCAGTAAATGGTTTTTATGGGAGAAAATTGCCTTATACGATATTTTCACCTAATTTCCTTAAAATAGAAAATATTTAATATTCAATTTGATGTATTCAAGCGAAACAAGGTCCAGTTTCAGACTAAGACTTACTATGACAACAAATTATCTTGTTACTAATTTTTAAAATTCAATTTATCTAAAGAACAAAATGAATGCCGAATAGCAATGAATAGATGTAAAAAATCGCTATTATTAGCATGTGGTTAATGCCATTCAACTACATGCATCGAGAAGAACTTTATTGACGTCATATTCTGAGGTACACACTATTAGTAGATCGGACGTTTTGCATCTTCCATTCTAGCCTACATCTCATCACCGCGAGATTACTGGGTTATCTCGGTATGTCATAAGTAGAGATGACCAAGGCAGGTGAAATGATTACTTTTTCGCAGCGACTAGACAGACTCGTGTCTATTCGTCTCATAAGAAAGGGTACTGGTTTCCCCGAGAGTCGACAAAACACGAGCCTGTCTAGTCGCTGCAAAAAAATTATTAATTTCACCTGCCTTTGCCACCTCTAGTCATAAGCGTAGAAGAGATTATTAGTGAGCCCTTGGGTGAATTTCATGTTGGTGTTATCCGACACTGCTTCTGTCTGCCAGGTTGCTCTGAAGATCTTGTTCTAAATTTTGATGTTAGTGTGCGCCGCGGCGCACCAGATTACTACTCCAAAGAGCATTTTCAGGCGTAAAATGGTTGTCTGCTAACTCAGCAAAATAGCAAGTGTGATTCACCTTCATCTTTGTCATATATCTTCCTGTCAGAGCAGACGTCTGTCGAGATTTAATACAAGTGTTGTGTATCTTATATAAAAGGAGTATGTATTTATTAAAAGTTTGTATATATTTAGATAAATAACTTCCTCAGCATGGCAACACAAATTTCCACAAACTGAATTTCAGTGGGGCTTTGAGAACTCTAACCCGTGATACTATTGACCGATAAAGTGGTTTTGGTTGGCCTTCTATGGCGTCACTTAGCCACGAAAAACCTACTTTTTGGACTATTGTTTGGTCTCTGGTGTGCTGTGATGAATCCATGCTTCCTCAACAGCTATGAGGCGACACCAAAAATTATTCAGATTATGCTTTAACATCGCCAAACATACCTTTTAAATTGACACACGTTCAGTGCTCGCACAAATTCATCATCCAATATCTTAAAGTCGATAACGTAGGCGCAGACTCCCCTCAAACTTCGTTGAATTCCACTTTTATCTCATTTGTTTTCTTTTTCAAAAACAAATATTTAATCACTGCTCTATATTCCATTTTTTTCATTGTTGTTAAATGACGAAAGTTGTTCACTATAAATCCCTGTCATTCACAAACTAACTGACGTATCTGTTTGAAACTCTTGTCAAAGGTTACTTTTACGAGAAAAAAAAAATGTCGATCCTTGTATCGCCATCTCTTGGCGAGTTCAGATAATTATCAAACTCCCCTTGTACCTAAACTACACGAATTTAAATCGCTTCGACAGGCAATTAAAAAAAAAAAATTATGACAGTAATTTATATTTCAAACTGACCACATTCCCTGTTTTAAACTAACTGGAACTAGCGGTTCTTAAAAGATTATTTTTATTCATAAGTCTGATAAGTAAAACGTATTAACCCTGTTGCTTGCGAATATAAACACAACACCTATGCGACATTGAAGAGGTTTAACTACCTTCCATCTAACATTATTAGGTCACAAAAATATTTCTTCCTTTCTTTCCGATGAAAACAAAAAAAAATACCTTCCCTTTCATTCCCCTGTTCTAAATTTACTACCCCGCATGATCCGTCATTGTAGCATCATAATATTAATAAAACCGTATAACATCGGCCACTGCACTGATGACAACGTATCGAGAAATGATGTACTTTTTATGGTGGCAACACTGTAAAAGTCTCGACGTTCGCCCTATTCGCCATAGTCGGCATCGTATAATCGTAAAAAGAGTGACGCGTACGCATATACGGTAAAAACTGGAAAATGAAAACTATCAACTTCAATTTAGGTTGACAGGCCTGATGCGAGCGACAGTAAATTATATTCGAAAGGCCCCGTAAAAATGCAAATATTATTGCCGCTGCGTCGGGGGTAATGGACATTTAAGCTTGTTGTAACTATACGAAAATGGTTTTTATTTTTCAGTTTATGCGAATAGAATTACCCAAACGTTATAGTGCTAGTAGTGTACGGAGGAATCGGGTTTAATAAAGCTACTTACATTTGTCGAAGATTTAATCGTTTGTAGCTTAATAGTTTGCAGTTTTGACGAGAAATAAAAATTGAATCTAAAGCGGCAGCACTTGAAACGAAATACTTCCGCTTCTATTAAGATGGAAAATCGAGTATATTGAGATGTCCCTAGGCAGTACTAAAACGCTTTAAATTACCATTCTATTATCAATAAAATCTTTGTATGAATTTAGGACCAACCCCAAACGTCATTTCCTTATCGGTTATAAAATACAGGGTGCCTCTTGAAAAAAATTAATATAAAAGGTTTGTATTTCTAACAACAGCGTAATATTAAGATCTAAAAGGAAAATGACAACACGTATCGGAATTGACCGGCAGGTGCGTAGAGACTATCAATAGGATGGTTGTTGAATCACATCCGGACCGATATTTTCCACTTCGTTCTAGATCCGATGTCTGAGATCGTTTAAATTGTTTGATCTGTTAGAATAGATCCTTATTTTCAATTAAAATTTTGGAACTGCCCGTACGACTCACTGCACACTTACTGAAAGGAGACTGGCTGGTTGCCGGTTGATCCCTCCTTTCCCCGTACTTACCGAGTTAGAGCCATTCCCTTCTCAACCCTTAGTGAGTGATGGTCGGTACCGATCTCTCGGAACCTACCCCCCAGGTTCTAAACCGCACTATCGGCCCATTGAAGCGTAGGCCATCCAAGTTCGATAACTATCGGTCCCTCGAGGCTTAGGCCGCCAGGCACTGGCAACTTTCGACCAGGGATGGAAACGGAACCGACTGTAAAGTACAATCAGCTTCCCCGTGATTTAAACCTATACAATGGATATGGCTGGACCAAAGCCCTACCAAATTCGTGTCTGCTGGGGTGTTTATTACCCAGAAACCTGGGATCGAGTCAAAGCACGACAGGTAGTTCCAGGCCTTAACGCTGTTTCCCCCCATATGTATATTTGCCCCCGCCACTCTGTAGCCAACCTGAAATTGGATAGTGCAGCTGCAGGTCTTTATGGGTAAACGCCAAAGAAAGAATGTGCAAATAGATTTGAATAGTCTCAGAATAAATTTTTAAAAATACGTCAAAAGGCTGAGCTTAACGGTAGATGATGGGTTGAATTGGAAGCACAATGTGGGGTAGTTATCGTCTCAATTGTCGCGAGTTAACTATTAACTTTCAACAAATGAGTACATCATGCAATCCCGATCACTCGATGTAATAGTAGTTTTTTAATTGGTGTCACTTTCCAGAGCGATACATCCTGTTCAAAATCCGTGATGTGAAATTTATTGAAGAACATTCATCGTCTGCTAAACTTAATATGTTAGCAGCCTTGAAAGAGGCTACCGTCCGCGGATTTTATGCTTTTCCAATTTTTTTATTTGTGTTATATAATCTTTTGGCTACCTAAAAAAACAGGTTTTTGTTGATATTGATATTGATTAATTTTAGTAGAATGAAAAATGTTCTTGTTCTCATTCTTAGCACTGTTTACGAGTCTATTTAATTATTCAAAAATATCCTTATTTTATATAATGCACATTGCAACAATGAAATTAATGAGTAAGCAGTAAATATAACGACATTATTTAATAAATCGCTATTTTATTATAAATCGCAACCCATCTATCATGTCAAAGAAAGTAATGATTGTTGCAGTTTCCCTGAGTTCCATTTTTCAGCCAACTTCAAAGAATTCGAAGAACTGATTGATGTGAAACTAAACAAGCATGCGTTCTAATTTATTTTCTGTAACGTATAGTAAACACGGAATATATCGCGATCGATATCGTGTTTATAATTTTTAAACATAAGCCGTGGTATTCAAATAACAGCAATAAATTAATCCGGACAACATTCCATTCACCTATTACGTATCCATACATCGGCTCTAACGATTATTAATTAAAATTCAATATCATACCGTTACCAAACGCTAATTTCAAATAAAGTAGTCGAAATAATGGGACAATATATCCAGCGAATAGGTACGTATTCGTCCTGTATGGCAACAACGTCTCTCTCCCGGTCGCCTAATAGTACCAACTTTACACATTAAATTCTACACTTCGAGTCCGCAGAAACACACACCCGATTCATTTCGTTCTACGAGCGATAGCGTGGTACTACCACCCCTCGGCACTAACCTCAACTCCACTACTTACAGGACGATAATCGTAGCATTAGTTGGTTGGTTCGTTGCTTATTTGCTAATCCGTGACGTGCTTCAGTTAGCACTTAATGCAACTCTTTGTTTTATGGGGCGATTTCATCTGTACTCCTGGAGATTTTATGGTTATTTAGTCGAATATTTGCGACACCTATGATTTGTAGTATCCACTAGCTACACAGTAAAGTGAGGTTTCTTTTAATCTACATTTTCTGGCGAAAAACGTAAAACGAAATGCTGGGTTCGAAATCCGATCCACCGGTTTGAATACTAAAATTGTACCCGAAATTAGGGCGTTAGGTAAGTTCTCTGCTTTATACAAGGAAATTCTCAGAAATTTTGAGTAGCACCTCGTAAATATAGGAGGTAATCGGTAGCAATATGGGAATGAGTTAGTTTGCTAAATTTGTCGATCTCCGGTAACGTACGCCACTGGATTCCGTCCGCGTAATGTCCGTTATCGCATCGCACCGCCGCGAAAAAAATCGCAATTAAAATGTAACAATGAGTGATGTATTAAATTTGTAAATTTCCGTCCTGGAAAATTCAGCGCTTCCCGCAATGATTCATGATACTGTGATATTAAAAAGTAATTTATATGTGTGACGTTCCGCCGTGCCGTGCCGTGCCGCGCGCGTGGGGCTTCCATTATTTGCCTTTACGTTGCGCTGCGTTGCCCCGTTTGTGTCGTCGTCGTCGTGTTCGTCGGCTTGTTTTATTTTTGTTCTTTTTCGCGCGCGTGCACACACACACACCGTACACCCTTTCGGCCCTTGACGTGCGCCGCTTCATAGAACGCAATTTATCCCGCCGCCACGAACGCGCCCTCCCCCAATCGCTACCCCTGACGCTCGCACTTGAACGTACAGTTGCGAATGTTTAACTGCGTACGACAGATAAACTTCGCTTGACTGTTTTTGCTTTATACTTTAACGAAACAAATCCCTCCTGTTCTAACCGATACATTTGTCACATGTCCTGCTATTACTCAAACTGAAAAATGTTGGCTTTGGTAACTTCCTCATATTTACACAACCGACCGCAATAACGGATTTAAGACTCATCTTCTTCTCGCTACCTCGGAGGTACCACAAGGTTCAAACTTAGGACCTATATACTTCGGCCTTGATGTTGTCTCGCGATTCAATTGTAAAAAACCTCGGCATCTTTTTCGATTAGTCGTTCAGCTTTTCCTTTCATAGAGAACAGATCGTATCTTTCTTTAATGAACACTTTTGTAAATACCATAATAGAAAGTGAATAGATCATAAATAATATTAAAATAGATAAAACTTTAGCAAAAGAGAATTCGTTAACTTTTGCCAGCAGAGTTTTCGAGAAATGAATACAGCAACATATACTGTAGCATGATTTTGCTAATATCGTAAAAATCGTTTCGTGTACTAAAAATAGCCTGAGGAATCGTTCACATGTGCAGCTACCCAAAGCACTTATGTGCGGCGCCTTCTTCCAAGAACGGCTCGGGAGTTGGTTGGAGAACTATACCCGTTTTTTGTCATTGCTTTCAAGACGGCAGACGCCTATATCTCTTGGCACTACAT
Organism: Marronus borbonicus; assembly: GCA_902655005.2. Taxonomy (NCBI): domain Eukaryota; kingdom Metazoa; phylum Arthropoda; class Insecta; order Coleoptera; family Scarabaeidae; genus Marronus; species Marronus borbonicus. The sequence goes on along the minus strand of LR737406.1, from coordinate 2,342,580 downwards.
GGCGCCAAGAGACATACCTGGGTCGTTGCTTTCGAATGAGGCTGATATAGCCCGAAAGGCTAATAGCGATGTAAGGTAGAGTATACACTCGGAAGAACGCTGATGACGCCGGTGAAGCAGAAACACATCCGTTGATTAACGTTTCCTCTCTTCAAATTGCTTTTGCCATGAGTGATTCCACATACAATTCAATATTTACCAATTTATCAATCTTCGATCGTTGCTTCCCTGGCACAATACAATTTAATTTATAATCTACTGATATGGTTTTTGAGTAAATTAAAAACTTAATTAAAACCAAAACCAATTAAAGAATAGCGAAAATATATTGAACTATTGTCGTAGAACCAAATGTTCACAACTGTATCGCCCGTACACGTTTCCCTTTTGTATCTATGTGCATTTACACCCAATCCGAGTGGATATATATGACTGTCTGTCTGTCTCTCCTGTGTTACTGTGTACCCGCAATTGTTATGTATTGTCGCATTTATCCGAAATGAAACCTTATAATGGTGACAACAATAAGAACGTGATGCATGGCTTGAATTGAATTATTCTCTCCAATAATAACGTTTGAATGTTGAATACTTGCGAGAAGAATTGCCGGCGATAAATTACGCGCTTGCAATCTAAGCCTTTTTTCCCTGCAAACATGGCGGGTTGCTAAATTATGTTTGAAGTTGTGGGCGGCATGTACAATGGTTCTTCCTCGTAAATAATAATTCCCGTGGAAAATTAATATTTGCGTAACGTTTACTTACGTATACGTTGAATCAGAAAATCTTCAGATTATTTTGCTGAATTACCAGTTTAGCTGACTAAAGCAGAAACTATACAATAGCGCAATCAAACGGATAGTATCCGATGATATTTCCTTCAATTATTTACGAAATTTAAATCAGTACGACAGCATTTTAAACATAAGAAAGAAGGTAATAAAAGATAAACAAAACCTAGAAATTACTAGAATTCCTTGATGTTAAGCAGAAGGAAGATCTTCCCATTCTTCTGGGATTTTTTAACGTAATTTAACTCCCCAATAATAAGCTTGTTAAACGTTAATACAAGACTCATTTCGCGACGTAGAAATGCTGCTTTATTCTGGTGGACTAAGGGTGATGTTAGAATATTTTTTTCTTTTTTAAAGTAACGTTTTGCAGTTTTCCGCATATTGAAGGTTCCACAGCAGTCTAACAGCACGTTTTTGGGCAGAGCAAAGACATCAGCTGATGTCTGTTAGTATTCCATCGCAGAGAAAAGTGAAAATATGCAAAATATGGGCGGTTTGCGGCTTCGTGCGTTGTGATGTTCTGACGCCGGTTCTTCTTCCATCGGTGCCACTTCAGGTTCTTATTTACACCAGAAAATTTATACTCGATTGCAATCCAGAGTTCGTGGTGCAGAATAGGAGACTTAGCATCTTGTTACTGTTACTGTCTTTAATTTATTTGTACAAAATCAATTTTTAAATGTTTAGGACTGGTAAAAAAGGAGCAATAGGAACTGAAATTATCTCCGACTACGTTCAGCAGGTAAAATGATAGGGATGCATATGTTGATGACACCTATCAGTAATCAGCTGGTGTCGTGGGCGAACGTTATGAAAAAATTAGCCACTGTTTATTATTTAAAGAAGCTTATAAACATCCTCCGTTTCAGTACGTCAGTATTTCTTACTTAAATAATAAAAAAAATCATGTCTTCCTATTAAACAAATTTAGTTTCTACTATTTCACAAACAAGAGCATTAGTATTTATTTTAACCAACGACATGACACGGTTCAAACCCGGAACACGTTTAGTTTCAACTGACTCTGGCCGTGGAAGCCTACGTTTTTATTTTAAGAGTGTTAGTGTCACAATGATAAATATTACCAATTTAGAAATAAATAACTTCTTCTTCTGGCGATCGGAGATTAATTCAATAGGAACAACTAATACGTTAGAAAAACATCTGCAGGCAAACAAACAAAACCAGAACATTACCACTCCACTTCGATTTATAATTTTGTTTTGGTATTCCTCTTTTTACATTGTACAGGTTGAGTCTTGACCGTGTACACACATAAATTAAGTTAACACATGCCGCATGTTAATGACAAATTTAAATATGTATAAATTGTTCATTTTCCGAGAGCAATTACCGATACTGAAACGTACAACCTTCCACAATTGGAGAGATAATTGCATGTCAATGGAGAACAAGAAATCATTACAATCAATAAGACCAAATGTGTCGGGTCGTTTTAAAAATAAGTGGTAAGTTTCACCGCACCATGTCTAACCGGTTAACGAGTATAGATTGCTTTCGATAATAATTATACTTACAGTGCAGCTTAAACAGTTTAATAAATGTAAATTACGGCCTCGGTTGTAATTTACGTGACTCGAAAAGTTCCAATACATTAATCAAAAAAAAGTTAAACGTAAGTGCATGTGTACTATACGAACGGCGATATCGATCTGAAGAGTAGACTCCTCCGCACAAAAAATTTTAATGGATCTTGGCAAAAGAATAAATACTTAAAGTTTGAAATGGACGTGGTGGTTTGAGTAGGTGTAATTACTACTCGTGTACGTATACAAATAACAGCGTAACAGGAATTAGGCTACTTTTATCTCATTAATATTCATCAGCTTAGCTCTAGAAATTAATATCTTTCCTTGATAAAAGTACAATTCACCAGATAGATTGCATGTGTCACCTTACAACTATCCAGATACATTAATAAGCTGACTCTGAATATCTTAACGATGTTAGTAGCGCGTATTTTAAATTCCACTTCTGAAAAAAGAAACAGGACGATTTAATGGTACGATATTAGCGATGATATTTCCTGATACTGTCTTTGGTGTCATTTAGCATCGAGTGCTTTGATGTTACATGCATATGTAGACACGCAGACGACATTACCGCACAAAAAGAAGGCGTAAGTAGAAGCATCTAAGGAAACTAAATTGTATCCGAGAAACAGAAAACGTTTCTACACAAGTCATCAATACAATGTGTAATGTTATCTGCAATTCGCTTTAAAGAGAGATTTAATTTGTCAATCCTCCAATTGAGGTAATATTATTTCTATTGCGTAATTTAGACGAGAAATCTCAAGAATTACTGCACAGAGAAACGTTTTGAAGTAGCAGCCCTCATATTTATAAAATAGGAACAAGTTACAAAGAATTACAACACGTTTATTTAATCCACTAATATACGTAGTTGTTATAACAAGAGGGGACTGCTCAGCGTCGCCTGCTCTTCTTGTGGTAGTGAAGATTTCACTTTAGATAGCAAGTTTTCCACAACTGCAAATTGAGGTCAAATCAAAAATATTCGAAATAGTAAATGATGCAAATGATGCAGGCCACAAGCACATTTTCAGTTTTCTTATCCACAGCTTCAAGCACAGTACTCTGTATTCCCAACAAACAACAGTCTCGGCTCTTCGGCTCTCTTTCAAATAATTTCACTGGAAATAATAATGATAACAATGATACAACTACTTACTAGAGTTGCTTACAAATCGGTCAGCTTTCTGAGGAAGCTCAGGAAGGATTCCAAAGATACAGATTTACTTAACATGTTAATCATCACATCTGATCCTGTAATTAAGAGCCTTAAAGAAGAAAAGAAAAAAAAAAGAAGGATCTTTTTCTCCCAAAATCTTAGATTTGATAAGTCCAGCACAATCTGTAGTTAGTCTTGAAAATGTTAGTAGCCTTAATATTAGTTCCGATTATGGTGTAGACCATGCTCCTGATGATGAACTTAGTAGTAAACAAGTGCGTCGTTAGCAAAATCTAATTAAAAGATGTGCAGGTTATAAACTATAGTCCGTCTAGAAAGTATCCGGAATTTATTATTTTTCTTAATTTTAATATATTTCTTTTTTGTTACATCCTAAGATAAAAGTAATGCATCAAGTAGGTTGTGCCGACTGTAGGCCATGGCAAAAATCATATAACAACACCAGCTGTCAAATATTGTTGATTATCAACAGGTTTAATATTTGTGAAATAATGTCGCAAGTAGAAAGAAGAAAGTTGGTGGAATATTTGTATAGAAAAGGTGTTCCAAACGTTAAAAAATTAGTGCAATTGACTGAACTCGGAAAAAGTGCAATATATGAGACAATAAAGAGGATGAAAAATAGGAGAGATATGAGACATGGACCAGTTTCTGGAAGACCGCGTAAGATTAGTGGAAACAATCTAAACGCTTTAGTTACTGTAGGGCGACAAAACCCGCGCCTTGGGTTTCGAAAATTGGCTAACAGATTTGGAAATCAACGTCAAATAAGAGTGTGCCCAGAAACTGTCCGCATTTCACTGAGAAGACAAGGTTACTTATCAAGGAAACCAAACAAAATCCCTGCAATGACACCTCTACAAAAGCAACGAAGAATAGATTTTTGCCAACGATTTCGAGACTATAATTTTAGTGATGTTTTTATATCTGACGAGAGTTGTTTTCAGCTTGGTGCAAATCATTTAAAAATCCTATCAAGAGAAAATGTTAGCGTTCAAATTTCCAAATTTACCATAAAAATAATGGTTTGGGGAGCAATCTCTCAGCGTGGTGCTTCACCTCTCTGTATAATTGATAGCACTGTTAATAGGGCAAAGTATTGTGAAATTCTTAAGGGCTTTGTTCTTGAAACGGCTCCTGCTTTATAACCCGAAGGGTGGTGTTTTCAACGGGATAATGCCAGATGCCACACTTCTGAATACACTAAAGCTTGGATGCTAGAACAAAACTGGGCAACAATTCCATGACCAGCAGCTTCCCCAGATCTTAGTCCCATCGAAAACATATGGGGACTAATGAAAATTGAAGTAGAACGAGCAGCACCACGAAATAAAGAAGACTTGATTCGGTCAGTTTTACAAGCCTGGACCACTATCACCGAAAAGTATAGCGTTGACCTTGTTTCGGGATTACCTGAACGTTTACCTTAAACGCTAGTTTAGTTTACAGTTAAATGGAGATTGTATTAGTAAATGAGATGAATTATTTGTTGTGATTTTATTATTCAAGTAATAAAAATATTTACCGTCAAATTATAGCTGTGGTTTTTGTTTTCCGGATACTTTCTAGACGGACTATAGTTTGTATAATTGAAGTATTTTTTTTCAATAAATGTGTTCTAATTCGAAGAAATACCCGCTTTGTATGGATCTAAATACTTTGCATTTGAATGACGTTCCTAAAGGATTTAAGCACACCTATTACAATGAAAAATGATTTTGTCCAGCCAGCTTGTGCCAATCGACATACTGTGCTACCTCTGCTATTTTTCTAACCACCATTTGGTGAACTTCTCCAATGCTATAGATAGTGGTTGCAGCATTTGGCCGCCGAACATTCATCATCAACCAAGCTGGTATGACCACGTTTAAGTTCTGCTGCCCAAATATCGCCGTGCCAAATAAAAGTGGTTAGTTCCTGTAAACAGCACCTTTTACAGGAACATTAACAGCGTCTAGCACAACAACTGAGCAACATTACTGAAGTTTTCAAAAATACCAGTGCGAGTAACATCTTCATGTTTAGGCTTCAAACATTTCAGACTACCCTCGTATCTCACGTCATATTAAATAAATCAATGTACGATAAGCAAATGCATTTGTGAGAAGCAATTTATTTTGCGTACGCAGTTCTGCATCTAAAGTTCGTGTACGCATTTTTTAAGAACTTCAAGACGGGTTAGTCAGATTAATTCATACACATATAAGTAGGTCTCCTGTTTTGCATATCGACCGTATCATTAATAAGATTTTCACCTTACAATCTAATTGAATATATAACTCATGCCGGGCAAATTACAAGCTGTCAATGAGTCACATAATAAATAGCGCTCTTGGAAAAATAAAGTGAAATTTCTTGATTCCGCGCTAAAGAATAACGGCAGCAATCCTATGATTATCGCATTATTTGATTTGTGCAACTTGAATAGAAGGAATAATAATAATACACTTTATGCTCGGTTCGCTTAACTGAAACAGAGAACGTATAATAATTGCAAGTTGAATTGTTTATTAACAATAGAACCGTTTGTTGTACGGCCCACTGTATATGGTAATGTTGATTGTATAATGAGTTAGGCAACTTTTCTGCTACGTTTGAACTTTAATTAAAGTAGAAATACAAGTATATGTAATGCACGAATGTGCAATAGGTAATGCTATTTTAGTTATAAGTTTGACATACGAATGGTATAACATTTTACAACAAGATACCTGGGTTGGTGTGCAACTCTCAGATTACGAGATGTAAATCGATCGTTTTAATTTCAGTGACCTACAAAAATTTTAATCAGATGTAAATTTAGCTTTCTTCAGAGAAGTAATAAACACATTTCTGTTCAATTGAAAGCTGTTTAGATGCAAAATTTTAATTCAAAGACCAACATCTTGTGATGATTTTGAGTAAGCTTCAAATCTTCTTGAATTTATTCTTTTGGAACGCGTGTTACTTTCTACTTTCACTACTCACATTGTGCCAGTTGCAAATATCGCTAGTGGGCTTAATTTGGCTGTAAGAAGTGTGAGCCACGTTTCACTGTGGATCCCTAGAATCTTCGAAGTAAACAGTTACAAAATAGACAGAACACATCAAAAAATGCTTAGAAACAATAACCAAAAAATATGATGCTAAGATGGCTTAGCTTCCTCATGGTATTGACGGAATAATTCACGGCAAACGCAATAAAAGGAGAGAGAGAAAAATACACTAACACACGGACATGTTTCTGCCTACCCGGCGTCATCAGCGTGGTTTCGAGAGTATTTTCCATATCTCTACCTTCTATCGCTGTTGCCTCGCAGTTAATACCACAACTTTCAAAACGACAAACTCGACATTTCTTGGCGCCCTCTAATGCCAAAGAAACGCATAAACCGGGTCTGTTCCCCAAACCATCCCTCGAGCAGTTCACATGACTGCCAAACACGAGATGGCGACGCTGGTAGCGCTTTGGGAAACCGCACATGTGAATATTCCGACAGAGATAACAAAAATACTCTCGAAACCACACTGATGACGCCGGGTAGGCAGAAACATGTCCGTGTGTTAGTGTATTTTTTTCTCTCTCTTTTTATTGCATTTACCGTGAATTATTCCAACAATACCATGAGGAAGCTAAGCTATCTTAGCATTATATTTTTTAGTTACAAAATAGGTTTAAAAATTACTTGTATTACCTTTATTACTTGTGAAACTAATGAGAACAGTACACTGCGATGTTGGTGAGCCTAGCGCTCATTAACAATCTTCCAGTGGGTGGCATATTTCAACTTAGTGCTCAAGAATTGAACAAATATGAGAAGAACAATTTACAATAAATGCTACGCGCTCTGGCTAAGCAACTTGAAACACTTTGAAACGATCCGTACAAATACAAATTTGCATGATCTAACTAAATCTAATATGTTCCGGAGCATTGTTTAATTATCATTTTTAATTTCAAACATAACATAGAAGAAATTACTGCAAAATCCGACCAAACAATGGCTTTTATTTTATCTTGTTTTTTCGCTCTGAATAAGCGAGAATTTGCTTTTGTTACCATTTCCATCAAAATACAAATCTTTTCTTTGATTCTCGATCTCAAACCGTTGTTTCGGCGGATGTGGTCCCCTAGCAATAGTTTGTTACCGATTATGAGACTGAAACTAGGTGCAAATATTACTAGTTCAAAGATGGAGAAAGAAAAAATTAAAATGATAACAGCTAGAACAAAATACCAGGACATAATGATAAACATAAGATAATGAAAACCTTAAACAAACGGTATCGGTAAGGCAAATGCATACATTCATAACAATTATGTGCAATCGCCCGGCGCTCGTTGAATTTATCCTAAACTCAACACCTACCTCGCTCCGCCATTAGCAAGCCACGATGCACAATTATCGCGGATGAAACGTGAGAAACATGTGAGATAACCAAAATAATAACAGTACAAATTTCGTAGCGAACGCAATCATACAGTAGTAAGCAGACAACAACACTCTATATACATATACAAACGTACAGCATGTAATCATACCGATTCCGTTTAAATTGCTTTTAATCAAGAAAACCGGCTATTTCCGTTTCGCAAACACAAAAGAATCAGGTTACAGTTATTCATCCACATAGAGATATTCTGTTAGAATCGAATAATGGGAATATTATTAATAATTCTGGTACATGAAAGAAGTAGGTACAAAAAGAGAAGAAGAACCGGCCATTAGATGTTAATGAATGCGTGTTACATCCAACATTTTAATTTCTCCAGCATTCATGGTGGAGTATACCTTGGATAAACCAATCAGGAACTAAAATAGAGTACCTGGTAACTTATATAACGAATTTAGAATAGAAAATTAATCGTTTATTGTAAATGCAGCTTCGTAGATGCTTTATAACTTGCTCATCTATCTGTAGTAAATAACATATTATATTTGTATGTAAATCAATATAATCAACTAACTGTAAATACCTGCAGACGTTACGCATATGGTACTATACATAATACTATCAAAACAGATTGGTTATGTTATAACCGCATTAGGACATCCTCTCTGTATTATAGACGGCACATGGTAATATAATTATGACAACTAAATACGGTTCCTTCAATTAAGCAGACGATTGACGTCACTGATAGTTCTGATGTTATATTTTTATGTTACTGCAACGCTTACACTAACAGATGTACCTAAATATAATCTGTACCATGCTGTTTATGTAGCCTTTATCCTTTGTCTTATGCCATTAACACCGACGACGACCCTGGATTTTGATTCTCTATTCTTTTTTTTTAATCCTTCTACTGTCTTTCCGCTTTCTTGTGCTATTTCGAGTATTCTGTCACATACTCTTCCTCGGCCTGCCTGCTTTTCTCTTGCAATGCCACTTTGCTACTCTTGCCTTCTTAGTTATCCTCTCTGGTGCGATCCTTTGTACGTGACCAAACTATTTCACTTGTTTTTCTTCTATTATTTGACTGATCGACTTTTGATTGAGGTTGTCTCTGATCTATTGTGACACATCGCAACTTTTATTACAAGGAAGGGTGAATTTATTATTAGCATAACAACGTTGTGTTAATTTTTTTAAATTATTTTACAAATATTTAAATGTATTTTTATGTGAACCAACTTCTTGTGAACGACAATTCATCTTTGTTTCACCTGTCGATCCACATACTCGTCGTCTTGGTTTTTTGTACCGTACGTCATTCAGAAAAAATGCTACGTCACTAACCGCTAGAGTATATAAACCACCACAGAATTTTATTCTGTAGGAGTTTTCCCCTGCTTATAACGCTGACTGTGTGTATGCGCTGTCCTCGACAATCTAATTTGATTGATCATTGTTAAATGGTTGCCAATTTATAGACTTACTAGATTCATCTTTCGCATATTTTCGCATAATAATTAAAGTTAAACCAGCTACAAGATGAAATTATGAAAAAATAAAAAGGATATTTAAGAATATACGCCCCCATCCCTTACGTACATGCGTACACTGCCGTTCAGTGAAGTTCGGTCATACAATAAAAATCTATTTTATCACACTGTATACAATTATTAATACATAAAATTAGAAAAATATTAAGCATACACTCTTTTCTAAGGGATTAAAGCCATAAATTATTATGTAAAGTAGA
>LR737406.1:2267768-2307921 GCA_902655005.2 Marronus borbonicus | reverse complement strand
GTTCGTTAATAATCCCCAAACGACCCGTTTCAAAAGATCGGTACTTCCGAGAAATTCTTGGAATGATGATAAAAGGGACTTTATTGCGGTTGTCGCAATATTTCAATATTTCTTTACATAATAATTTATGGCTTTAATCCCTTAGAAAAGAGTGTATGCTTAATATTTTTCTAATTTTATATATTAATAATTGTATACAGTGTGATATAATAGATTTTTATTGTATGACCGAATTTCACTGAACAACAGTGTAGACTGACGCAAAAATTCTCTGTAGTATTGCATCATTAGCATGGCTTTCATTGATGACTCTTATGGCGAGGTGAAAATATGCCGGCATATTTGGAAAATGATCGTTTTGCGTATAATGATGTGATTATAAGGTACAAGGTTTAATAATGTGCACAAGAATTTCTCGTAATATAAAACAGCTTTAAGCCACGGTCCCTATCTCGTCAATACCGCCTGTGGTGCTCGAGGAATACCCGGACAAGCCTGTTTAAACTCACGAATACGTTTTAGAGATTTAATAAAAGTTTTTTTGGTAGAAACTATTAATTGATCTACTTTTGGATAACTGTTTCTATTAAATTCACCTACAAGATGACATGCATGGAGCAAACAGGTTACACGAAGCATGATTGTTTTAGTAACTTTCCAGCTTTAACCATGTTTGAAGCCTCCTCTCTAACCAATATTAGTTGTGTTACGGATACTGACCGTACGCGTATGAATGTCTGACCGCTTTCGAAATATATCATCGCCGCCAATGAGGGCGCACTCGTTTCTGCAGGCTTAATCATGCCGTGAACGTTACCGCAACTCTATAAAAACTTTCCGTATTTTTATAGCAATTTTGCGTCATCATTAGATTCATTCCTTAACGTTTGTTGATTACAAATCTTTCCGTTATTCAAAAAAATTCCCACAATTTAGATTAAATAGTGCTCGTTACTACGCGCATACGACGAAACTTTCCTCTAGTGCCGTACAAACAGAACATAACAATAATTGTTAAATGTGAATTGTAACGCATGATAATAAGCTGTCAGTTGGCATTGTGGAATTTTCAATTTCGTTGCGTTGGCATTGGCCTGACGTTATTGTCACGTCATTCACTGTTCAATTCACGCGCCAATAAAACGCACATGTCCGTCCAATTTAACTGACTTCATCCTATAATGCGTCGTCGTTATTTTTTATTATCTTATACCTTGCATTGTAGGATTCGGGAAAAAATGATTAACGCAATATGTACTCGTTTCTGTACGCGGAGATATTGTCGACCGTTTCAACTTCTATTTCAAAGGAGTCGTTGATTTTGGTAGGAGGGATTGTGTAGAATGTATGGCAGATTGTGGATGTCTAGTTGTCTAGTGTATAATTTAGCATTTGTAAGGAAGTTGTTGGTTAAGTAGAAAAAGCATGCGTAAATAAAGTGCATTAATTCTTTTTTCTGGTGAAGCAGGTTAGATTATTTAATAATAATATTTTTCCTTTCCTTCATTTGTTTCGCGAACAGATGCATATTTTACGTATTCTTTAATTTTGGAATGAATAACCTTTAACACTCCGTATACGCGCTTCATATGTATTTTATCGTACTTGAAACCATATATGCCAATGTATTATTGATTGTGCATTGAAGTCTAGAAGAAGCCAGACACACAAACAACAATGACTCCATTTATGTTTTGAAACGTTCCGCCTCCTAGAAGACTGAAGAATCCTTCTGAACTCTAGAACTTCATATTGTTTTTTTTTTATTTATTTACTCTGCGGTCAAAAATGTATTATAGTGTATAATCTCTATCCAGAAGAATCTTGTACAGATTAGTCTAAACGTGTCAAAAGCAGTGTCTTAAGTGTGAATGGGACACACTGTGGAAAGGTAAAATCCTGTGGATCCCCAAATTTTTTTTGTCACTGACAAAATCGACCCCTTGAGTTGAGTTGAGAGAGACCACTTTTGGGAAGTACAGGTCTAAACTCTGCAAGGGATTGCCTCTATTCTACAAGTAATCACAATTAAGGATGTCAGACATCAGCGTTTTGTCGATCTGGAAGATTCTTCATCTGTCCCTTTAACCAAAGATGTGAAGCCAAATGCTTCTTAACATTTGCTCTTTACGGAGTCTAGATATCGTTCACAGTTTTTGAGATGTTTGCTATTTGTAATTCACACTTCGTATTATATGAAGCTCGAAAGAAGACGAATAGGATTTTTCAGCGTCAAAACTTCAATTCTTCACGGTACTTGCAGCAAAAGCTAAAACATTTCCTCGAACACAAAAGCGCCAGCACATACGTTATTTAAACATTACTTTATAACTTTTGCGAATGTTGTGCACGCGTACGCTCACGTCTGTCTGTACATACACGCGTACTTAAGCTAAAGTAGTACCTATATTAAATTTACTCACATCAAAGCTCCAACAAGAATCGTGCTGAAAGCTTTGAAAAGCGTCTCCGGCTCGCATTACGGAGCTTAACCGCGCGCTTTATAATTACATGTAAATTCTTCTGATGTTTATCAAGAGATGGAAATGAGATTTGAGCAAATTACACATCTAAATACATAACGTACGTTCGCGTTCCGCGCGCGCGGACGTCATAACGCCAACCCTTGCGCCGATTAAGCTTTTTAATTACTTATTTCATATTTGTTCTTGCCCGCTTTGCTGAGTTTTACAAAATTGGGTACTTTTTTTTAACGACCTTTTAAGGTATTATTTGGCCAATTACGTAATACTTTTCATTTAAATTAAACGTAAAGAAATGAGAAATATGCTAGTTTAATGCAACAAATGTTGCAAGTTTTGTGTTATTCTTGTTCCTGTAGATTCTTACACTAATTGCTACAAATTGTCCGTGTCACGGATTCTGTAACTATTTCTATTGGCATTTGCTACAATTATAGAAATTATTCAACATTTTTTCTGCGTAACATCCAACATCCAAAAATTACAACATTCCGTTTCAAGATGTTAAAAAAGTTAAATTTTTTTTTTTGATTAACTTGAAACAGGCCACATATCAAGATTTACTCTTCTTTCCCCATGAAGTGCAATTCAAACTTCTTTTCTACTACTTACTGAAAATAACGTTTAAACACTAAAGCTCCTGACAATGTTTCCAGCAAGATTACAAATATACCAAAATAAAGCAAGGATATGAACGTGAAGCATAGCTAGCAAACTTCTGTACGTCCCATAATTTTGAAAATACGCGGGCAATTAACAGAAGTCGCAAAACTGATTCCGAAACATACGAATGTAAACACAAAACGATTTACATTTTAAAGTTATAAAAGGGGTAGGGCGATGGAAGCCGCGAGCGGCGGAATGGATGTCGAAATTATTATTACTTTTAATGGGACATCCTGAGGAATTAGAAATGCCGACGCGTTCTCGCTCCAACAAGCGTTCGCGTTCGTCGTAAGCAATTCGGGAAAGCCCGGATAACCAACCCAATTAATGGTCGGGCATGAACAATAACAAGCAGTAACGAAATGAGTGTAATTCCTACGAAGTTTCGTTTCGAACGTTTTATGTTAAAATGTTTTATGACGGGAGTTTTTTTTGCAAAAAGAGGGAATTGGTAAATTGGAAGATTAGTTCGCGCCGATTTATTGGGATAAAATTTTTGGACAATACAATCCAAATATTTCAAAGTTTTTAATTCCTTTATATGAACGTTTACAAATTATGGTAGATGATTTAGTATGACCAGAAAGGCTCCACTTAGCGAAGAAAAATATTCTGTACCATCATGATAAAGCCTCGACCCACTCATCGATAATTGTGACACCAAAACTAGTCCTAAGATCTCAAGAAAATAGAGCAAAGACGCTGTTATTATCGTTGGTTGGACTTATGTAATAAAACGCCCAAGACAAGGAGAAACCAAAAAAGGAATCAGAACGGCAGATGTTGTCTACTTGCTAGTACCTTGCAGAAATAGCACGAATGTAATTATTAGACAAGACCCTCCTTCTATTTCTTAAGATTAGCCAAAAAGTACGATGGTCTACTTCAAAATGGTAGTATCATGTTCATCTTCCCATTGCAAATAATTAAATTCCATCGGCGAAACTAACACAAAACATTACTCTAATCTAAGTGCCTTAAAATTAACGAACTTTCGCACCCCACCGGTTTTATTCGAGAACCATTAGCCAGATCAGAAACCCGCGCTTAATTCTGTGATCTATCACGTGAGAGAGGCTTATTTTTAAAATTTTATTTTGGCCTCCTCCGGCGATATTCCGGGTGGAAGTGGATGTTTATCATTTAACGAAAGAGACGGCGTTCATCTTTCCCCCAGTTAACACTCGCAGAAACGTTCCCAGTTTACCACCTAATAGGATCGAACCTGTTACTACGCCAAATTAGAGAGACTGTATGTAATGGGGGAAGTCGAGACCCTACAATCTAGGTGAGATATCATTAAATTGTTCTTTGACGAAGGATGAATGAATTAATTATTCACCTACTAGGAGGATACAATTAATATTAATAAGCGCTGCAAGGGATGTTATTTGATGGTAATCATGTATTCTATAGCACGAAAATTGAAAATCTACTTTGCCGCTTTTCCGGTCTACTCGTGCATGTTCGCTGAAGAAAATGGCAGATTAATGAACAGCGTTGTAACCGGAGGGCTATATTTAAATTCATAATCTGTAAAATCCCGTCAGTTATCCTTAAAGAGTATAGAGAAATGTGAAAGTGACTGTAATTACTAATGTTAAATGGCTACTACTTCGTAAAAATTAATTAATTAATTAATCATTCATTTAGATTTCAATTTAATCTCGGTAAAACTAAACAGGACAATCAAAAATGAATCACCTGTACAAGCCTCCAAACGGGCCGTTTCAGGCCGAAAGCAGCCGAGCGGTGCCGTAGAGGAGGCCAAGAGGATCGCACGGGGGGAAGGACAACCTATATACAAACTTAAATAGAAAATATTCATTTCCCTTCTATGGGAACTAATATAAAGGGGAACAGGAGAGGTACGTGGTAGGGGTGGAGGCGCGTGCTACCATGGAAACAGCCCAAATGATGTATCGATCGTGTCCGTCTCACTTCGGAGCGTTTGACGTCTGTATCGTTCCGTTTCCGTCAGTCATCCTCGGACGACATCACATATTCAACGTATTACTTTTTATGCTATTCTCTCACCCTTGTTTTTCTTTCTACGGTGTTTACGAGAGGACAACAACTGAAGAAATTGTCTGCCTACCATACCGGGTCGTTAAATAAACTACACGTTGATAAATCTTACAAAAGGGATGTTGGTGAAGATTTTCCTTCCTTGTATGTACTTATAAGAGTAAGAGATAGAACGATGTTGGAGCACTTACTCATAATGTTATTTTTGGACCAGGAGAATTAGGCGCTTCGACGAGAAACAGCTTCGACCTTTCTTGATATATTCAGCAGTCTATAATTTAGGGTTTTTGAGAAAATCTTTAACTTATTGACTTCCCTGCTTTTCAGTGACTTTCTTACAGGCACACAGAGCTCCATGTTATTATTATTACCCACTACAAGTGGTAGTAATAATTCTATTTTACAAAGTTTAGAAGACCGTTCATAATGAAATTAATATATTTTTGCTCAACACCAAATCCTAAATTGATGCAGAAATAGAGTTTTATTTTATTAAATATCGCTGTATGTCAGTGTGAATGAACATACCTTGTTATTTCTTGCAGATTTTGGACCAACTGAATCCATCCTACCGATGCATGGTACCTCAAATAAATAAAAGACAGCTGTTTTCTGATTTAAATTTTATCATTAAGCTTTTTATTTATTTTATTTAATTTCTTAATAATATTCTGTATATTACTTTGCGAGCATGTGATTTTAATTTAATTACTTTACAAAAGATTTCTCTAACTTTATCCAACAAGAATCCCCCACAAAAGAGTCAATAAATTAGCTTTATTCGTTACACTTACATTGTATTACCCTGCACAACCATGTTCATCCCAGCTTTTGATTTTCCACAATCATTTCGTTCGAAGTTCTAATCTACATTTCCGCAATGTCATATTAATTTGATTTCGTAGCCCCGGTCTCCTATTAACTATTCCAGTTACGTATTCGCTCCGTGTTATCAGCCGAATTCAGATGCAAAGAGCTTACGAATTGACATGATTGCTATTAACATTCACACACCTGCTCCGAGCGTGGTGTACAATATGCAACTTCGACTTCATCAAAGTAGTTCTCGTCTAAGAAATTTCTATGCTGTACATATGTAATTGCGATGTCCTACTGAACTTTATCGTCGTATTCGCGAGGAAGAAATTCGGTAATTTTTATTAGATACTTCTGTAAGCACATAGAACGAAATACCGAGACATTTGAATATATCCCTGCGCAAATTAAAGTCGAAATAGACGCTGTTTACGGAAGGTTTGCGCCATCACTTGTCCCAATAAAATTTTAGGCGCATTAATCGTATCAACTTAGTTGATAGACGATGAACATTCCGAAAGATCAAAAATTGAAACCACAACCGATAATATCGGAAAACCCTGTTCGTTGTTCGTTGTTGACGCAATTCAAACGAAATAAGTCGGAGTTTTGGCGTTAATTAATAACTGTAGAGGATTCGAAGAAAAATAAAATGTTATTCTGCCAAAACATCCTACCATCTCACACCTCAATGGTCGCCATGACAAAAATTCACGAATTTTGGCTATCCTCGTACCTACTAACTGGAATGCAAATGCGGGAAGTTATGGATCAAACGGGAAGAAGTATTCATGGTAATGTGATGTAACATCGACGAGACTCGCAGCTTGAATATGCAAACAAATCAATAGAGACTGGACGCCTCCTTCAAAATCGGGACTATAACATTAACTATGACAACGTGAAGGTAATAGCCAGAACCACCCACTGCCACCAGAGAATGGAATATTTGGAAATTGTGAAAAATCCGAAAAATTTCAACTACGAGGATGGACTCTTCGAAAAACAAGCATACGTTAACAGAAACAGTCTATCACAAACCATGAAAGAGGGAAAGAGAATTATTGGGCAACTTAAAACATTGAATACCTCAGAGGAGAGCGATAAAAAGAGGCGACCGATATGATGGGAAAAGAAATTACTTTTCAATTTCAACACACCGCATAAAACATTAATAAATTTTCGATATCCTCATTTTGTTATTGCAATGATAGTATTAGCAAGCATCGGCAAGTGGGGACGTTCGTCGGAGGGGGTCCCCCTATGCAAGTTAACGATTTGGCCGGAATTTCATTTCGTCTTTATATCCATCTCGCTCTCGGCGGGTGCCGTCGTTCTTAGAAGCTATTACATAAACGGAAATAATTGCGCTTTGGCGCAATTTGCGTCATGAATATTGAGGAAGGCTCCACCCCCGTCGTCGACGTCCTTCGTTGTAATATTCCTTTCCTTCGACGCGATGCGACCTCCTCGACTCTTACATTCTCTCCTGGAGCATACGTTCCGTAAACATGTACTTATATGTATACTACATATTCGTGTATTCACTGAAGTAAATGTCGCCTTATTGCGTTCTTGGAAGCAACTTCCTTATAAGACTAATAGGCTAGTAGAGACTGCTGCCAATTCAGTCAACAAGAGAAGTCTTGAATCTCAAAGAAGATACGCGCATTTTTTATCATTTTTTCTATCATGAGAACATGAAAGTGAGTAGGATAAATAGAGTAAATAAGGCGTCTGCTTACATTATGTGGCCCACATAAAAAAGCATTGTACAAAATACGCACAAAAAAACCGGAAGAGAATTCCTTTTTAAACATTGACGGCAAAGATTGGCAAATTCGAGTCTTTCTGTTTTATATTCATCCATTAAATCCATCTTTTCGGCATCGTCTAGTAATTCTAACTTGGGTCCTCATCTCACGAAAATTGTCCTCGTGTCCTCGTCTGACAACAAAAATCTCCGCAAGACAAGCTCTCCGGTCTTTTATTGACAAATAAATAGCAAATCTTGCATTATTTAACACAGTTATTGGCAATATAAAACAAATATAACAAGAAACTTTTTTAGATTCAATATAGCAATGTGAAGTTGGCTAAGGAGGTTTAATCAGATGGGATTTTCACGTATGGGGTAGCCATCGCGCGATTTAAATTGTTGTATTGTTTGAAGAGAGATTCACGGATTTTTACAGTAAGGGTTACGAGATAAGGTGCGAATAGAGCTCAACCAGCGCAGACCTGGCTACACGCAACAACCGCGTACAACAGTCGTGCTCGGTAACACGAGCGCAAACCGCTTTGTTTCACCGATGTACACGAACTTGAAATCTGGTAGACAGCAAGAGTTTCCAGATAATTGCGGTCTTTTATCTGAGAATTTAAAATTGAGTTTGAAGATGGTTTTTATGTTGTTCCTGAAAAGAATCTTGCTGATGCGATCGGTGACACCTTGAATCATCATATTACCTACGTACGATATTGTACTTAGTTGTGCTTAGTTTTACATTTAATTGTACATCTCCTTTCCATTGGAAGTATATTTTTGTATCGTGAAAAAAAATTCGAGATCGCACGAATCTCCCAACTCTTTTCACGAACACACAAACACCCCTTTTCCTTAGACGGTTTTCACGGAAACTCCTTAATTGAATTGGAAGCAGTGCACGACATTCTCTTGAGTTCGGAAAACGTCAGAGAAAGAAGTGGGCAAAGTTTTTAATTATTTTCAAACCGACAAAATGAAATGGCGACAAATGAAATCTGTTAACTTGAGTAATGGTATCAAATATTTGTTTTTCGTGCCGATTGTACCCTCTTTAAATTTATTCATTTAAGGACGGCGAAACCTACACTTAATCGACATTTTTTTAAGAACCTCCTAGCAGCTGTTTTGAATTTTAATTTCAGCCTGCTTTCAATATTAATAAATTCCTCCCTGGAATCTTTTTTAAAATGAGAATTACAGAAATTAAGATCCTTGATTAGGTATCTTCCCCACGCATCAATAATTTATACCAAAATTGATTATTTATATGCACTAACGATATGACTTCCGCTAATATGCACTTAGTTATTCTGCTTTGAAACAAGCGCTTGAAGCCGAATTGTTGCATCGCAGTAGCAAATATTATTGAAACTCGAATCTCGCCTGAAGTGGATCAACTTCAATTACAGTTATAATTACTTCGTAAACCTGATTGTCGGATGGTCTTACTTGAAATACGTCATGCAAGTAACCTAACAATTTTCCTCTGTAATCATCCCGAGCGGACAATGTTAGTGCAAGCGATTGATAAATCATGATTAGATAAAGTTAAATTGAGAACGTAGAGGAACTGATAAGCTGCACTAAGTCTAGTTATTTCTTTTGTGCCTTGCGGCAGCCTTTCGTACTTTACCGCGGTATCTTAGAATGTGCCAATCTTGATGACCCCTACAGCTATGGTTTGGCGCATATTGCGCACGGTAAATCTACACAACATTTGAACTATCCTTCAGTGGTGTTGCTGGTACGACGATCGCATTTTTTCGTTAATTTCAGCAAATTTGCAAGCAATCTAATTAATACAAGAGTAACCATTAGCGATGTGATTCAAAACATTGACTTGGTCCATGAATTCTGCAGCTCCCCTAAGGTGATTATTCTTCGAATCTCCACATTTAATCCAACGTTGTCACCAGGAACAGCTTCTTGCAAAGCTTCGCGATGCCTTAACTTCAGTAATTAAACGAACTGGAGCAAACGCAACGACAAGGCCTCGTTTCAAGATATCGGTTTCAACACGACAAACGGGTATTGTATCAATGTCACCAATTTTATAGACATCCTACGACTTGAGTGCAAAATAGAATCAAGACCGCAGCTTTGCCTTCCTTACACTCGACTATCCATCCCTTAAACCATGGCATATTATCCGCAGAAATCCAACAAATTATCACCATTTCATCCGGAAATTGTAACCAATTTGCTTAATTTGTAATTATTATAAGTAACGAGCCTTTTGTGAGTTCTAAACGTTGTATTTTGTCTATTTAAAATTTTATTTATGTTTTGCATTTGTATCTACAATATGTTACTGTTTGTCGTACATTACGTTTCTCTTTTTTTATATTTTCTTGTCGCGTTATTCTACTGTCTGTTATACACACAAATATACAATGCTTCAAACAGAACACATCAGAAAATGCCTAGAAACAATAACCAAAAAATATCATGCTAAGATAGCTTAGCTTCCTTATGGTATTGATAGAATAATTCACGGCAAACGCAATAAAAGGAGAGAAAAAAATTACACTAACACACAGACATGTTTCTGCCTACCCGGTGTCATCAGCGTGGTTTCGAGAGTAATTTTTTATCTCTACCTTCTACCGCTGTTGCTTCACAGTCGAGTTTGTCGTTTTGAAAGTTGTGGCATTAACTGTAAGGCAACAGCGATAGAAGGTAGAGATAAAAAATTACTCTCGAAACCACGCTGATGACGCCGGGTAGGCAGAAACATGTCCGTGTGTTAGTGTATTTTTTTTCTCTCCTTTTGTTGCGTTTGCCGTGAATTATTCCATTAATACCACGAGGAAGCTAAGCTATCTTAGCATTATATTTTTTGGTTATACAATGCTTCAGGTCTGAAAACATAGGTAACCTCACAAAAAACGATTCATTGGATATGGAAAAAGAACTGAAACGTAAAACTTAAAAAACTTGTCACCTAAAGCAACATTAATTTCGCATCGCTACGAGCCCTTGTTTATACCATTACCGGTGCGGAATACGGCGCAAAAGACCTAATATTTACATAGTTTTACATTTACCATACATAAAGTTTCGCGATTTAATAATCCATCTGGAATAATAAAAACCACGCTATTATGTACAATTACGAGCCACGTTAATTAAACGGCATCTGTAATTTCGGGAGGAAAATTACCCACCCGACAGGGGAAAAGGGAGATACGAAGTCTTGAGCCATCAATTACACTGTCTTTGTACGTCCGCATATTTTCTTACCGTGAAATGTTGAATTAGAAATTGGTGTCTTTGGAATCAGAAACATATCATTACGGTTAGTTGTACTTCGCGATAGTGTATTTATGCTAATGGGATTTCAACGAGATATCAATAGCAAATAACAACGTGTATAATTTGCTTATTAATATTTTATGGGAATTGGCTGGATATTCCGTATTAAACAGTCGCCGTGAAAATTCTACAAAGCGAGAAATTATTGGGAATAATACCGGAAAGATGCCTTCCGCATTTTCCGATAATTTTAAATTGCAAAATTTTAAATCTGTATCATACAGTATAATAGGATATATCTTTGCATTGTAAGTCTCCAGGTGCATTGAGATGCTCAACCAAATCCTTCGAATAATCAACCTCGTTAAAACAATTTTAATTACCGTAATGGTAATTATAATTGAGGTAACTTGTGCTTCTTGTATTTCCAATTAAAAAGGGTTTAAATTCACGAATCCGAATTAAAGTTTAAATCAAGTTTAGTGTTCAGAAGTAGCGGATTTCAAGAAAGGAACCACATAAACATAGTGTTGTGATTCCTTATTTTAAAATTTATTTATCTCGTTCGATTAAATTTAAATTGACGAAAAACACTTCCTAACTGCCAAGACCCCTTCATTTTACCATTTCAGCCACTGTCACCAACAAATCGCGACTATAACAAATAAACCGCGACAACTTTATTAAAAGTTAGATATCGAAAACTCACGATGCGGAAACCGCAATGCAACAACATAGATAATTTCGATATTCCCTACGTCGTCGCCTCGTCAGCAGTACATGAAATGAATATACATTCTACGCGTACCTACACGGAATTAATAGAGCGCAGGGTAAGAGATCGTATTCGTCTCAATGGGAAATTTGTCATTCAAGCTCGAAATTGGATGGAAATTTATGATTGAAATGAATATCGGGAAGCCAGTGGCTTGGCAGAGAATATGATGATAGCTTTGAAGATAATAATAATACCATACTTGAAAGAAAAGGAGCCGGAACTTAGAAGCTAAAGCAACCGTTCGTAATGGATTTGCGTTACGTATATAGGGCCCTTCGAAAGAGTAATCCGCTGGCGAAATAAAATACGTAACAGTTAATCTAAACGATTTCAGAAAATTGGAAAATTCAAGATTACGCTTTGTGCGGTTTTCTAAAAATTCTTTCTCAATTTCTATTTTTTTCTTTCTGGTATTGGTAGGAGCCTATATGAAGCAATCTTTTGTGTTGTACCCAAGGCTGGTTTAACCAGCCTTCCAATTCCATCAAACCTTGCAGCTTTTGGAAGTGAAGAAGATTTATAGAAGTTGTTGCAGTTCAGCAACACAAGTAATGAAAACAACACCCAAGATGGGGAAGGCAGATTATAATTTGTAGACCAAAATTTAAATATTCAAGGAACCGAACATCAGGAATACGAGCTTAACCAAACCAATATCAAAAAATCAAATTTATAAAATTTAGAAAGTACCAATTATGTTAATATAACAAATAACCAAAATCAAACAATTTCGGGTAGCGAGGCTTCAGAAATCGACGCTAGCATCGGTACTGTTATTAACCCTGAACACAAAAAGTCAAGGATAGAAGGTAGCTGAATGAATCACAAAATCTTTATGCGATTAACTTGTTTGCCTATGCACGGACTCAATTTGCAGCTCTTGCTTCTATTCAAATACAAAGCCATCTAGTCGACCTACCCTCCGTGTTTAAATCTATTTTCTGAGATTCAATAAATTGACATGAAATGAGATAGAAATTCCCCCCCATTCCAAGGAATTTACGATAATTGGATATAATAAAATTACAGATTATACTCCGCTTTACTTTTCATTTTATCGATTTTGTGTTTGTATACGGGAATTCAAAAGTATAAAACGATGTTTAAAATCTTATATGACAAAGGCAGATATCAATTTTCGGTATTCGTCATCTATGAAAATATTTGTTAATTGACCTAACTTTGAATTAAATAAGCCTTCCTTTAAACGTCATATACAACGTTTCAATTTGTTGGTTTGTCGAAATTAAACACTGATTCTAATGTTTAATTTTATATTTACAAAATTTGTTTATTATTGTTGGTACGGCAATGTATTTTACCTCATTTCATTACGATATCAAAGGACCCACTTCTTGTAGCTTTTCTGTAGATATCTCTGGACTAATGGTGTGCTAATTACACCGGTACGAGAATTTGGTCCATCTTCATTTCTTCTTCGTAAGCACGTAGCCGTGCGCTTGGATTAATGCAGGATGATGGGTATTCCCCATAAATGTGCTTCTATGCTTTCATTTGCTGAACCTAAGTGCTTGCCCTTGCCACACAAGATAGTATCGATATTTAGTGGCTGCAAGTGGGAGACAAAACATAAACGGCCCACTGTACGTACCACCTCAAACTTGGACACACGCTCCTTTAACATATTCCAACGGGTGGTGTAAGATCGGGGGAAGTGGCAAACTCGGCTGATCTTGACGACTTCTTCCGTATGACCAAAAATAATACTAAACTATGAACATTTTTTCTTCCGTCGAAAGACTCATCTCTGGTGACAGTTGCGCAACACAAAGTGGCGGCCCCAAAGAGGAGCTTTGGGGGGCAAGATTTTTGTTATTGCATACTACCTATATTTGTTGTTATTGACGAAAGCCGTGGTTCTTACGTAACTGCTTTTGGAAATGAACTATTATTATTATAAACGGTAGCATAATACCACCTATATTACAAAAAAAAACCGTTGTGTGTCTCTTGAAGTACAAAGACTATCCAATTAGGAAGTAATAAAGTAACTTAAATAAACTTCTAGAAACGACTCTATACCGCCCGACATCGCATTAAGTGATTAAAATATTTCCTAGCAGGCCGCCAATACAAAAACCAAACACTTTTTCGATGTCAACTGTTCGCATTCAACTGTCAATCAGTCCGAGTCCAGATACTTCGATATTGTTTGAACGATTCTCTTTTGCAAACAACCAGTCGGATAATTTGTATCTCTAAACTCTTCGTCTCGGTCGTTATTTACCTCTTCCTCCTTCCTCTCTGGCGCTAAAACCGAAAACAGCCAGACGACATCAACCCCTCATTGTTTAGCTTTCGGTTCCGCCCGGATAATGCATGGGATAATGGCTTGCAAAGGAGAAGACGGAGACGGAGAGCACTCAGAGCGAACAATGTTTAAATAATGCTATATTTCATAAAACTTATCTTTTGTTGTGATCATTAAGCGTACGTTCTGTGCAAATAGACTTAGTAAATGCTTTCGAGTTGTTTTTCTTTCATAATTTTATTTGAGATAACAAAAACCTTCCGATGTTTACACAGGGGTGCGTTCCGAAATGGAAAAAATATACGGGCACACTTTTCGCTTCTCTGCTTCGAGTTATGTATTTAGATAATGTTTGCTGTGAAGGTAAATCTTTTTGTAATATCGTTTCTAAATGATGGATACATTATGTACAAAATAAAATCTTATATGTACATACATACATATACATACGTTTACTCAATTTAACAAGAGAAAACAAAGTTATTTATTGAATCCAAAGAATCCGGAACAAGTCTACTTACTTGCGACCTTCCAGAGTTCGGAGAAAATGTAACATATACAACATGTAAATATTTGTAATTGCAGAAGTGTGCCCTGCCTAGAGAAGCATGCATGTATGAAAAAGATTAGAGCCGCGATATGATAGCATAATTATAATGCATTTCATTACGCAAAACGTAACTGCAATATAGAAAAATCTTAAAGCAGGAAATATTTCTCAAGCATATGCTTTTAGTTCCCCCGTTTTTGCATATGTCGCCATATTTCACTATTCGCCGACAGTATAAGAAAGCTATACGCGTACACACGTGCAGATAATGCCCGTTTAAATAAATCTAAATAGCTAAACGATAAGTCATATCCGCTTTTATTTCTGAAGAATGGATTGTATGTACACTCGATAACGAAAGCAATGGAAACAAAATGAAATCGTAGAAAAAAAAATTGGTGATTAGTAACGCAAAGAATAAACGAATCTGGGTTTGATGTACTTTACAAATCTCTCTCTCTACGTATACACACATACAGGGTGAATACTAAAATTCCGAAAGCGAAGCCGTGTTCATGTAAAATTGAAATTAGACATTAACAATATTGAAATAATAAAAAGTCTGAGTCGAGTCAAATTCCTTAACTAACCCCCAAAATTGCTACCATCTTTGTTAACACACGTATATAATCTATAGCTGAGCGAGTTGCTCATAATTATCCTCATTTATTTGCGCTATTCCTTCGTGAATCTGGCCAATAAACATCAGCTACTCTGGCGAGCGCAGCAAAATAAACCTTTTCTTTTATGTATTCCCATTGCCAAAAATTTACTAGGACTGGCCACGCTATTGGTCCACCCCGACCAACCCATTTATTAAGAAAACAGCAATTCACAAGATCTCACACTTGTATTGTAGCATGTGCAGCCACAAAAAACAATATTGCACGTTGTTGCAAAGGAATATCTATTAGCTGACCTGGCAAAGCGTTCTCGCAAAAATTACTGTAATTTTTAGTATTCGGTATTCTTGGAAAAAAAATCCAAACATTCGCAAACCAACGTCGACATAAAAACCGCGTTACCCTGCGATGGGTCCCAAGCCATCAAGGGATCGAGGACAATGGAAAGGCAGATAAGCTGGCTAGGGAAGCAGCCAACATGCCCTCCATTGGTCCTAGGCCTACAAGAGAGCCTCATAAAACAAGGACGATCAAAAGATCTTGTACTGGAGCAATGTTCCAGAATAAAAACAGTCAAAATAATGCTGTCGTTCAGCAAAAGGGACCTAAGATTACTGGCAGGATTTCTGACACGTCATGCAGCCCTAAAATATCACCTATTCAATCTAGGAAAAGCTGAGGATCAAATAGTCCGTTTATGTCTAGAAGATCTAGAGACGGCAGAACACATTTTATGTAATTGTGTTGCCATCAACCGCACTCGACAACAATATTTCAGCAAACTGTTCCTGACATCTACTGAACTGAGGGACGAAGATCCTAGAGCAGTATTAAGGTTTATTGCTATGCCGCCGTAATCGAATCGTTCGTTAATTTTTAATTTCAATTTCAGCTAAAACGGTTGCGTTTTTGGGATTTCAGTAGTCTTAATTTTTGTGTTATTTTTAATAGTAGAACACATATCCGACGGCTGAGGAAGGAATATTGACTCACCCTGTATAAGAAATGAGTTTGTCGTAAATGAATATACACAGTCTCCTATTCCACTCAAAAACAATTTCTGAATCTCACATATCTCTTCGTTCCACCGCCTACCACGCCTGTCACCCCATACCATATTTCTTACGTTTCACTCTCGAAGACGTAAAGGCAAAGAGAAGGACGCGGAGATAAGGAAGATAAAAGAAATGACGTTATAAATATGCTGTCAGTTCTGCGCGGAATAACTGCAATATTACAATATCAAATTATTCCGACGTAGTCGTATAGAATCTTTCTATAATTCAATTTAACTGCTATTTCGAGTTATTTCTCCGTATTACGCGCAAGATTGTATTCAGGGAAGGAGTAGGTCCGATTTTGCTCTCAAAAACTTTTCGAGTAATTCATATTCGCGGGAAATGTTACATCTGCGGGACATTAAGAGCTATGAACGGTTCGCATATCACGAGACCATAAAATATTATTAATTGCATATTTCAGCTCCTATTTAAAAAGTTACTTCGTCACTAGAATTCTAACAATTCACGGAAGGTATTAATCGTTGATTTCCGGAAACAAATTGAGCCCTTGTGAACTGTGTCAACTGTGTATCAGGAGCAGTTTTCACCCCTAAACGTGAGATTCTGCCAAAACGGAAAATGGCATTTTACAATTCTCGATGGATTGAACAGATTTCTCAAGTTGTAATCTGATCGACGAGTGTCACGTCCCTTGTCAGTCGAAACCAGTTTCAACTGCACCAAAAAGGTTTATCGAAGACTTAGACACCACACAGAAGGCAAGTTGCTGAGAGAAAAAAGGGGATCTTTGACGCGGAAAAGGCAAAAAAAATCATTGTCTTATTCAACATTTCGGACAAAAAAAAATGGCTCGAAAGGTGGACTGCTCTGAGTTTTTTGCGCGGAAGGTCAGGAAGAAAGCTGGATTGTAAAGTTTTAAGATCAAAACGCTTCCAGGCAGGAATACTGTGAAGAGCAACGAGACGAATAATGAACCATGAAACCTATGTTCTAGCCAATTTTTCGCAGCTTCTTGGTCAAGAGAGTGGAATGAATAATGTATTTTTGATGACTCACTAAATTACCTAGAACTCAAGGTATTGGGCTTCGGTCAAGAAGAAAATGAAGGCAACAAAGAAGATGACAATGGATGTTAGCGGGTTTCGGAGAAAGTGGTCTGCAACAACGCGGAAGCTGAACAAAAGTACCGTTCAACCGTTACTGAAGAGAGTACCAGAAAAAATAAAAAAACTTTATGAAGAACGAATAATTTAAAACATGTAAAAATGTTATTAAAATGGCGGAATCAAACAACTGGTTCAATAAATTTTTTCATCAAATGAAGAATAAAACAACAACAATCCTTTTTCTCGCAAAATTCTTATATATTAAATTTGCCTGAGGATGTGCTGCTAAGCACGAAACCGGTCCCAATTTTTTTACTATTTAATATAATAGAATTTCGTGAGAAAAAGGACCTATTTCATATTTCCTTCGATATGAATACCTCACACAGAATCACCATCAACAACATCTTG
Source organism: Marronus borbonicus (assembly GCA_902655005.2). Lineage (NCBI taxonomy): Eukaryota > Metazoa > Arthropoda > Insecta > Coleoptera > Scarabaeidae > Marronus > Marronus borbonicus. The sequence continues at coordinate 2,290,143 of LR737406.1, read as the reverse complement.
ACTCGAACAAGCTCTATAATTTTCACGGAATTTCCTCAAGTTTTCTTTCCATACTCGATTGGGGACACACCATCTACTTATTTAAATCTAAAACGATTTCTCTTCCACACAAAGAAGGCAAACCTCTCCCCCTGTTAGAAAAACCTTACATAGACATTAACGTCCTACAAATTTAATTCCACCTTGTTTTCCTTCCTTTTGTATTCCTTTCTTTAGCTTTATCTCTTTAAAAAAAAAGGTGAATAAACTTTTTCCTTTAATAATGGCGCGAGAGATGAAAGAGAGTCGCAAGGGAACCCGAACACTTTACGGATAAAATCGCAAGTGCAGTCGAGTTTAAATAAAAGCGTCCCCGCAGCTACACGCAACGCGAAAAAATAAGTGGCAAAGTTAAAATTGCAATTACGAAAATTTTACCGTGGTCTGGATTCTTTCGTTCTTTTGTTTATTTTCGTTAGGTTGGTATCGCTGGATTAGCGGAATACCTATGTATGTATGCATAATGTACATACATTAGATAAAAACCTTATGCAACCCTATTAATCAAAAATGGGCGAAATACCAAAAATGAAATTGAACATAATGAAAAATAGATACATCAATTTCAAAGTAAAGGATAATCCGGCGGCACATTTCAATATTTTATTTTAACAACAGATACAGTAATAAAAAGGACCATACACATACTTTTTAAGCAATATCTACAATCGGAAACGTCAGCCACATTGTATTAACATATCGCATTTTGAAATATTCCAAATTAAATTTAAATATGTCCATTTCGAAGCATAAACCAAACGCTATTTGCAAAAGAGCGCCAGCCATACGAATATAAATAAAAATAATATGATAAAAAAAAGGACAATAAAATAGACATAAATGTGATCGTAAATAACGTCAGATTTGGACGAACGCATAAAAATGATATATTAAAAGGGGGGCTTTTTCGAGCAAAAAGATAGCGCCGTTGGAGCTGTTATCCCGTCGTCCACCCCCTACGTTCTATTGTCATCACCGGGACTATATTAATACATCTACGAACAATAACAATATAAATATGAATAATAACATCGTGGGGGAGAGGGGGGCAGTAAGGTGGGGCTGGGAAGAGGGAGACGCGGAATAGGAGATAATCTAACGATATTTGAAAACATGTGTGCGACGCGATTTTTATTTCAGCATGCGAGTGCGTTGGTAACACTGATATCGTATTTTCTGTCCCCGATATACATATTTCTACTTTTTTTGTTTCTTTATGATCGTTACGTATTGGTCAGTTTGTATTGTTACGTTCGTTTAGGTTGAAAGAGAAAGCAATGTACTGTAAAGAGAATTAATTGCCGCGAGATATTTATTAAGCAATAAAGTAGGTGCGAATAATAAATTGAGGCAAAGGAAGAAAACCGTAAAAATACTTTTAAAGAAACATTATAACCTCTCGCACCTGGCAAAATTTACAAAACAATACAAGGGCAGTCTGAACCTCAAACCTTAAACCTCAACATGAAGTTGGCGATACTCGTCCAAAATATTCTGGCAATATTTGCGCATGTATTGAAAGATGCTTTTGTCAATTTCAGCCATGTTGGGCGCTCAGTTATCGCTTCTGTACAAATGGAAAAAATCGTCATTAAATTCTTGCATTTGAAAGGCGCGCGCGAAAGCGACGAGGGTAACAGTTAAATGCTTCATAATTATTTTTATTTTTTAATAAAAGGAGAAAAATGTATTAAATTCCTTATTTTATTTATTTTTGTTTACAAAATTCCATGTTTGAGGTGCGGTAGCATATTGGACAGACTCGCCAATGGTTGGAACAACGAATTAGTCAACATAGGAGCGACTGCCGTAATGGTAAAAGAGTTTGCGGGTTGGCTAAGCATAGCTTAAAAACTAGCCTTTCACATCGTATAAAAGAGAAGCAATTAGAATAATAAAAAATTTTGATGGTAAAACAACAGCTATCAAAAACCGTCTCTTTCAGGAACCTGGTACCCGTCCAGCGTACTACCTGATTCCGGGTTACCGCGGATGCCCGGGTACTCCAAATCAGAACCCCGGAACCGGGTACCCGAAGATATGTGCACGTTGTCTATTGATTCCGATTTCGACACGTGCACATTTAGAGCAAGTCTCTCTCTTCGCTGTTCCTCCGCAATAAAACTTCCACGTCCCCATTAATGAATAACTTTTGTCTAGCAACCTAATAATTATACGAGTACGGTAGGTGAAGAGCGAGATAGACGTCTCGTACGTTTGTGCGACGTAGTTGTTCCATTGCTTGATAGCATATGGAATTGTATTAGTGAGAATTTCGGAAACTAACTAAACTTAATAACTGCACGTATGCACTAGAAGGTTATTTCGTTGTAAATGAATAATGGTGTATTTAAGGCGGCGAAACAAGTCCGTAATTGCAAAGTTGCTGAACTCTTAAAGTAAGTTTGCCGACTGGTAATTTAAGTAATTTTAAAATAATTACGTAATATACTATGCAATACTGAAACAACAATGTATTTATTATTCATATATGTGCGGCATAATTTCATAATAACGGGGATGTTACACTTTTTTCAATGATGCAAAGTAATCATTAATAATACCTTCCACGCCCAAATAAAATCGCTGGAATCTGTTAATTGGCCTTTCCTTACTTGCATAGTCAAACTTATAAATAATAATGCGATAGAAGTAGCAAGTTAGTAATTATGGAATCAACAATAATCAAAAATGTGTTGGTTTATTTATAGAAAATGAAATACGAAGCAGAAATAAAATAAAATTAAGTTTTGTTTTTCCTTGATTTTACCGACGTACTTAAATTTAATTAATGAAAATATGAATGAAAGTTCATTAAAATTTCGATAGTAAATAACACATTGTTTGCCAGCTTTCCAAAATACGTTTGCTGTACACTGCCGTTCAAAGAAGTTCGGTCGGTTGGTAAAAAACATGAAAAGGTTACAGAAACAAACGAAACTAAAAACAAAATGCAATTTTATTGTATGTACAGGTAAAAAAGACAAAAATAAATAAATAAAAAGTTATTCTGGCCTAATATAACATACTGAACATTATATTTTTTCTTCATCGAAAAAACCTCCTTTGTTGTTAATCACCGCTCGAACTATTCTAGGCATTCTTTCGATAAGTTTTATTAAAACGGATTGTGGAATATTAATCCGTTCATGTTGCAGAATGTTCCATAAATGTTCTTGTGAAGTTAGGCATATTTTTCGGATCCTCCTGTGCAGTTCATCCCACAACAACTCTATAGTGTTCAAATCAGGGCTTTCTGGGGGCCATGTCATTACTTTCAGGGTGTGCTGTACTTCTTGCTCCTTTAGATAGTTCTTACCCACTAACGCAGTGTGTTTTAGGTCGTTGTCATGCATGAATGTAAAGCTACGGCTTATTATACGCAATCCTGATGGCACCGTATGATTCTGGAGTATTGCAAAATAATGTTCCTTCCTCATTACACCCTGCACTCTGCATAAATCTCCCGTCCCAGCAAAGGAGAAACATCCCCACACTAACACAGAACTATGCCCTTGCTTCACTGTTAGCACAATGCAGTTCGGGATCTTTTTTTCGGTTTTAGATCTTCGGACATAAACTCGTCGATTTTGCCCAAAAACCTCAAACTTTGACTCGTCACTCCAAAGCACGTGTTTCCAATCATCTAACGACCAATCTAGATGAGAACGGGCCCACTGTAGCCGTTTTGCTCTGTTGCCCCGGCGTAATAAAGGTTTTCGAATGGCAATGCGTCCATGAAGGTCCGCTTGTTGAAGTCGACGTTTTACCGTACTCGCCGAAACTTATTCTTCACGGTCGCGATTGACTTCGGCTGCTATTTGTGGCGCTGTTAATTTTCTATTGCGTTTGCTTAATAATACAATTCTCAAATCTTCAGCTTTTGTTGTTTTCCTAGATGCTCCAGGACGAACACGATTTTCTATAGTTCCAGTTGTCCGATATCGCTTGATGATGTCATTTACTGTTGAACTTCTCATATTTATTTTTGCAGCAATTTGTCGCCCCGAATATCCTTCTTTTAAAGAGCGTAATAATGCGTGAACGTTTTTCTACACTGGTAGGCTTGCCACGTGCCATTTTGAAGTAAATTTTCTTAAAACTTTCGCGCAAAAACGACAGATGCACACCAACACACGTTTAACAGTAAAATGAAGCAAATTTATATCTTTACGCCTGTGATAAATAATCAAGAATGATACTGCGGTATATTTCCTAAATGTATTGTTCGTTAATAATCCCCAAACGACCCGTTTCAAAAGATCGGTACTTCCGAGAAATTCTTGGAATGATAATAAAAGGGACTTTATTGTGGTTGTCGCAATATTTCTACTTTACATAATAATTTCAATAACTTCACTGAACATTGTCAAGACGAGCTTATATTAATGATATGATCAAACTCTGTATTAAAGTAATGTAAACACTTTTGCAGATAATGTTAAACTCAAAATACACGGCCTCTCCTTGCTTCTTGCAAAAATTTTATTTACTCCGATACTAGTTTCGGTTTTACGCCATCATCAGCCATTACCTAAAGCATAATACATTTTGACCGACGGTTGGAGTTTCGCGAAAGAACGCTGGATATTTACAACATAGAAAGAGAACTGATAGATCGTCACGAAACTATTTCATATTCACATGTTACTTCCATATACTTCGTTCTTTGCGCATCAAATCTAAATCGAAAACAAACTACTTACTGCGAAAGGTAAATTTTAAAACGCCAATCGCCTATGTCGGCGAACGATTTTTATTCTCGTATTTTTCCTTTTATACCGGCAGCGCCCCTTCGCCACGAACAACCTATCACTCTCCCCCACGTCGCACCCCCTCTCAGTTCCCAACGCCAAATTATGACAGAGTTATAAATTTTAGTTTGTACGTAAATAAAGTTGAAATTGATAAAATATTGCAAAAGTTTGTAGGACGAAAATTGCATCCATGCATTATTCATGTTGCCCTAACTATATCAAGACTTCAAAGTTTGTAGAGGGCGGTGGAGACTGGCAAAGATGGGTTCGTAGAGTGGGGAGCTCGGCTACGTGTATAGTTCAACGTCGTCCTCTACACCGACTACGATTGCAGGGAAAAGGAGTGAAGAGGAAGGAGCAACAAGGAGTAAAACAGTTAAGGGAAGGACATTTATTACTAATTTAGTTCGACGTCTCACAGAGTAACTTACTATTGCTATATTGTTACGGGCTGTATGTATCATCTACCATATGTGCACTGCCGTTCAACTCTGACGTCGTGAGTTTTTCGTAGATGCTTCACAAAACACTCATTTTATACTTTGTCTCAAAAACAAGAGGACAATGACAACAGGCACTGTCTTTCTATGCAATAAGTTAGCTTTCTTATCGGTATTATTTCAATATTAAATACCTAAATAATTGAAAAAACACACATGTCGCCTACCCAGATTATTAGAAGCAACAATTGAGGTAGGTAGCGCTCTTACCGTTTCCTTTCTATGAAAGCGTCTTGAATACACTACCGTCCATATATTTGGGGACGACTAAGAGAAACTCTCTTCTATCCCATCAAATTTATAACGCATTTATATTCTACCGCAGCCTCGGGCAAAATTCCTCTTAATCCCTTTTATGGGGTTATAAACGTAAACTTGAAAATATTGTCGAATATTTCCACAAAGGAATAATGTGAGATTCATAGAACACTTAGTACAACAAACAAAGCAGATGTCGTCTTGTATTTAAAATAAAATCGATCTTGATAGTAGTTTAGTTTAAATTTAACTATCGTAATAAACGGGGGGTGCTGAAATGGCAAAACGAAAAGATTTTTCCATCGAAACGCGTTCTGCTATTATTACTTTACGTAATGAAGTATACTCACATGTTTCACGAAGAAATCCTATTTCGCATTCGACCGTGAAACGAAGATTAATTGCGTCAGGCTTAAAGGGACGAGTAGCTGCCAGAACACCGCTTTTGAAAGTTCAAAATAAAAGCAAAAGATTGCAGTGGGCACAAGAACACAGACACTGGACATTCGAACAGTGGTGCAACGTGCTGTGGACAGATGAGTCCAAATTTGAAACATTTGGCTCCAAACGGAGGACGTTTGTTAGGCGACAGGTTGGTGAAAGAGTTAGTGAACAGTGTATTTTACCTACAGTGAAGCACGGTGGAGGTAACGTAATGGTTTGGGGCTGTTTTGCGGGAACAGCTGTAGGTGATTTAGTAAGAATACAGGGAATACTTCGTAAAGAGGGCTATCTCAAAATGTTACAAGAGAATGCTGTACCAAGTGGGGAACGATTACGAGGTCGAAAGAGGATAACGACCCTAAGCATTCTTGTCGTATATGCAGAAACTATCTAGCATCTCTGGAAGAAGAAGATCGTTTAAAAAGAATAATTTGGCCACCTCAGTCTCCTGACCTGTCGCCTATCGAATTAATATGGGATGAACTGGACAGAAGGATTCGCCAAAAAGGAGTGACTAGTTCACAAGATTTATGGAGAAAGCTCCAGCAAGCATGGACCGAGATCCCAGCAACATTTTTGAAATCTTTAATTCTAAGAATGCCACGAATATGTACTGCAGTAATTAAGTCAAAGGGTGGACATATCGACGAAAAATCCGTATAGACCTAATTATAATTAGTACATTTCTTTTTTGAATATTTTTAGATTTGTGTAGTATACTCAATGTACAGAAGTAAATTAAATTACAAATAACTTTTTGTTTTTATTCAAATTAAAAAAAAACTGTATTTTTTAATCGTCCCCAAATATATGAACGGTAGTGTATATTCAAAATAATCGCTTTTCTCATAAAGAGACAAATGTCCGACACCAGAACAGGCGTTGAGCTACAGAGATCTGCTTCTTTACTTATTATTCGACGATTTGTTTCTGAAAGGAACTCGTCTTTTAACTTATAATCCACCAAACAACCACCAAACAAAATAAAAGCTTCAATCTCTAAATACAGCTATCAGCGCGTTGGCAAATTGTAGTAAACACTAAAAATGGCCGACGAAATCCTCCGTTATTATATTGTTTACGAACAACCATGTTTCTAACCTCAAGAACGTTGCTAGCTTACGTGCAGTTATCGATCAGCTATTATTAATTATTAATACGTAAGTCAGAGTTAATCAAAGCCTACTTTTCAGCCTGGAAATTTAAATCGCTCCTTCTCCTTTGAAGACAATATATCGCAAAGATATATTTATTGTGTGTATATAACGTTTTTTGGCTGAAATGGAGAGAGAGAGAGAGAGCTGCGAAATCACTGGCATCAGAATTATAAGACACTATACATATACTACATAATATTAAATCTATTTCAGAAATCAGGTTTTAAATGACAATTTATTGCCGAAAGAGGGCAATAAATTAAATAGGGAAATACTATCGTTAAATTTATCGCAATATTTTGTGGTGGGCTATATTACGTTTTGTAACGTAATATTCTTTCCTTGCTAGATTTATGCGCAATCGGAAATTACTTATTTGTTTTGAAATTTATTGATTTATTGTAATTTTATTCATTGACGTGTATTATTAAAATAAATATTTTCTATACAGCGACCTACTTTCATAATAAACACGTCCGAAGAATCTATAAATAGAAGGTAAAATCTAAGTTAGAAAGTATGCTTATAATGCAGAAACTGATTGATATCAAAGCACTACAACAAAAGTTGTAAATTCTTCTACAACCCTAACTCTTCCAAACAACAATAATGCCAGTATGATGTGAAGCCCTTTAGGAATAAAATAAGAGCACAAATACCATACATTCAAAAAGATCGAAGTATTCCGCGATGCTCTCTTTATTTTTTACTTCTTTTGTTTTCCTGGGCATGCGGCGTTAATGAGCTTTCAATGTAAATCATTGTTGATCAATAAAAATTTTGTCTCATATTAATTATAAATATAAAAATACTGCATTTTCCTTTTTGTAATGTGGCTATCACTGGCTGTTATATTACCGCAAATACCTTTCAAACAGCAAGAACACTGCAAATTTTAGCAATGATGCTGACAAGGATTTCAACGCTGTATTTGCAACACATCTCACCGAATATTGTATCCGTCATACGTAGACATTGTAACATTGTAAAAGTGAGATACACAATAAAGGTGCAGTATTAAATCTCTCGCCCCGAAGCAATTATTTAATCAACTAAAAAAGCTATAAAACAAATACCGTTAAAGCTCCGACGAGCTTTCTCGGTAAGCTCCACTACATATGACCCAATTAGTTGCCAGCTCCAATTATTCCCTGATTACGATTGCCCGGTAAGTTATTACGAAAAATTTATTGCCAGGAACGTACTTTCTGTTGGAGGAATTGAACTCGTGCGCATTTAGAGGATTTTGTTATTAGAATTCCATCTGGTGTAGGTTTAATCGATACAATGTGTTCATTTCCGAGAATCTTTGCACCGGCCAATATTCAAATACGAGTTCGCAGATGATTCGCAGATAATTCACTGTATTCCATGCATAACGGTTCGTGTATGTAAGTATTTATCTTTAACCAATCATGACGCCAGAGAAAAGAATTATTCTGGAAGATATTATTATTATTATTACTATTCCACCGTCATTGTTCTCCCCACTTCCATTGTGTTTTGTTTTCCATTTCAATTCTCCTCCGTTCGGTTTTCTCACGCGATATTTGTAATGTAATTTTCTCGTTTTAAACTCTAAACTTAATACGGAAACTTCAATGGTCTTTGTTTAAATGTTGAGATTTAATTATATATGGAATGGAAGCTAAAATAATTATATCTGTTCTATCCGTCTTTGTCTCGGTAGACGTTGAGTTCGAACCAGTAACCGGAGTACAGTGGAAAGGAACGGTGGCGAAAACTGAAGTAAAGAAAGTTCTTGGGGAAAATGTAATTATCTTTGAAGTTGTCCGAGTCTCTTTTCGTTGCTTGTCGTCCCCCTTGCGTCTGGCGTGGAACGCTTAAACTCACTAATATCCTTCGATTCACCTTCGACGAACCATTTGAAAAATAATTTATTGTACGCTAGGTACGTTTTAAAAGTTAATTAATGCTCTTATCGCTCTTATACTTTTAGTACTTAGATCGTTCGTTAATCATTTACAATTGGTAGCTTAATTACTTCACAACAAAGATATCAAGGGAAAGACGAAAAATTAATTAAACACTAACTGCTAAAACTTTGTCGCTCATGTACAGCACCTCCTAACAACCGCCACACTTCATTAACCCAGAACAAGCCCTATATAAATCCTTCCAGAATAAATAGTGCCCTGAACGTGTACTTTAAAAGTGTGGACGAAACGTAACCAAGGACATAGTGTTATTGACGAAAGCCTACGTAGCAGATTCGTTTTATCTTCATTTTGGTTTAAGAGGAAGAGCAACTGCTTTATGTAGCAGCTGATCTTAAACCTTTTCAGAATATAAGCAGCTCATTTTTGCATCTTTTTTGTTAAAACTTTATTGTAACTGTTCCAATTATAGCTTATACCGCAATAAATATGCTATAAGTATTATTATTATTTGTCAAATTAAATATTACTTGCTAATAAGTCGTCAAGTCCGGTAGGAAATTTCCGTATTTCACAGTTACCGATACCTGCTAATGTTACAAGGGGAGCTCGGAGCTCAGGATTTTTTCAACGTAATGGCCTTCAACATATTTAGACCAACGACGTTCCAACTTCTTAATACCCTCACTATAATGGGAATTGTCTAATTCTGCAAAATAAGCGACTGCCTCAGCTTTAATCTCATCATTTGAAAGAATCTTCGCCTAGCGAGCCTCTGGGAAGAGGAAGTAATCACTGGGAGCCAAATCCGGTGAATCCAGCGAATGTGAAAGAACCTGGAAGCGTAACTCAAGGAGTTTTGCCACAGCAACCCGAAACGTGTGACAGGAGCATTATCGTGGTGAAAGGGTATTTCTTTTGGCCCTTTAACCTGAATAGCACACTTCAGTTGCTCTAGTAATGAAACGTTGAGAGTGTGAATATTTGAAGACAAAATATAAAGTGGATGAAGAGCGTCTCTTTAAATCCTTTAAAACTGAAGAAATCTTGTGCGTTATCGAGCTCCTCTTAGTTCTTCAAAATTTATCCCAGTGACACGTAACATAAGATGACATATTCTCATTCTTAAGAAACTTATATTTATATCAGAGCTTATCAAAGAGAGAATATTCAACCTAAACAAAAATTTTATAACAAAAAGCGATTCAAGTATACCACAATGTTATATCCTCTAAATTCTTCTTTAGGGATTACCTTTTTGATAAAATAATAAAAGAGTCCGGAAACCGCAGAACCTCTTCATATGGCCAGTGACCAAAGTTATCGATTTATCTGGCGGATATTTTGTTACTTGCAAATCTGTTATGTGTGAATTTTTTTCTACACTATTCGTTTTGTGCATCCTGTTTTAGCTGATTAAAGCCTCCTATGATATGTAGATTTACCTCCTATCACCAGCATCAGCCAGAGAATACACGTAGAGGTGTATGTGTTTTGTTTGTGTGCTTAGTGATTTTTTGTATACATTAATTCCACTTTATTTTCCATGCTGGGCGCACCCCAAAGCCACCTTTGTGCTTTGCAACAACGCGCTCCCATCGCCGCCCTCCGTCCCCTTGCATTTTCTAATTCGATGCCTCTGTATCCGGGTTTTTTCTTCGTGTCATTCGAAGCGCGAGAACACGATTACAAAAAAAAAAGATGTAAATGGAAAATGTACGTTACAAAAAAGGCTAGTATAAAAACGACGCCGAATATATATGCAGGATGAAGTTAATAATGCACCTGGAAAGGATGAAACGAATAAAATATTACGTTCGCGTTTATTAATAATTCAGAAAATCACGGAACAATATGTACGATTTCGAAATAAACAATTTGTTCAAAAAGTATTGCTATTTTCAGTTGCTTCCGCGAAGAATAATAACGATCCAATATAGTAGATGTAATACCCGAACAAGTTATTCTACCTTAAAGTAGTGCTTGTTGCGAACGTATTGCTAGTTATTGTCAATAAATTTTATAAGCAGTGAAGTGAAACCGCCCCCGGATGCCTCGTAAACATTTTATTTTCATGAAAGAATTTCCAGCGTAAGAGAGAAGCGAAGAGAAAAAGATGTATATGGAAAGGACGCTATGTAGAACGCGCATATGTTCCATTTCGAATTAAAAAGTTTTATGCAGTATTTTGACATTAACATATGTATACAGAATGTAATAACTTTCTCTGTTCAAATTTCTAATACGTTAATAACTTACAAGTTAAATACAGCGGAGAAAATTAATTGAAACGTCCAATGCAATAACCGGTCAGGTCCATTTTTATGCGCACTAAGAACATAAATAGGTCTTCCACGTTAACAGACGAGGTACTCATTTCGATCCATGTAAAAGTAAATCACAAAAATAGTACAAGGGTTTTCCACAAATTAGTGAAGAAACAGGGTGCCTTTTATGTTTTATTGATTATATGATCTTTAACATTATTTATAAAAAATGATACCGGGACATATGACCACCTGTAGCCATTTCTTTTAAGCATGTTTTCCATAGCATTCTCGTAGATTTCTGGTGTTATTTCATTAGGCGTCAGCATTGTTTCTTTTCCTTCAAGTAGGAAATAATCAGGTGCGGCAAAATCAGGGGATCGTGGGGGCCAGTCGATATCACAATTTTTTTGCGTTATTCGCCCAAAAAATTCCTCATCGTAGCACGAGCTGTGAGCAATGTTGCACCGTCCTGTTGGAACCACTCTAAATTGATTCAATTTGGGCACAACAAAGTTTTCTAACATGTCAGGCACTAACATCTTTAAAGAAACATGATCCAATGATGCCACCGGCCGAAATGACGCACCATTCAGGTACTTTACGAGGATGTCATGGTCGTTAGCGCATCAAGTAAGCATTTTCAGTGCCCCAATAGCCCTATTTTGTTTTAAAAAAGCCAGCCAAGCCTCGTTGCTCATGATTTTTTGCCCAAAATTGAGATCGTCTGCATCCGGCTGGTACTCACCGCCATTCATGGTTATTTTCCTTCCTTATATTTTGCATTTTCGTTTTCCCTTTACTACTGAACTATATATGTACAGGGAGGGGGTCACAAATGAACGAAAGTGCTCTGAGAGAAGCACTTCGGGACAATCCCCAATCAAATGTTCGTGAATTGTCAGCAGGAGTTGGCCTTTTAAAATCCACAATTGCTCAACACTTAGAAGAAAATACGTTTCGTTACAAAAAAAAAGACTTCAAATGGACTGCATGATTTGACTGATGCACAAGCTCAACGTAGAATTGCGGTTTGTCGAGGACTTCTTCAAAATCCTGGAGATGATCGATTTTGGAGGAGAATCGTAACAAGTGATGAGAAGTGGACTTTTTTACATAACCCAAACAAAACCAAAATGTGGGTTGCACCAAGACTCCTGTGATTCCTCAAGACCAATTCGAACAAAATTTTATGCTGTACGTAAATGTAAGACTATATTGCGAACAGCTAGATGGAATTTACGAAATGCTGCACACCTTGCACGAATCAACAGAATTTTGATCCGCCAGAATCCAAAACCTAAAAAGAGTTGAAGCTTTACCTCAACTTTATACAGTCCGGATATTATTCCGTCTGATTATGGCTTGTTTCGTTCGATGGTGCATTGCTTATGCTTATTTTAAAGAAGTAAAAAATGCTTGTCGAGATTTTTTTTGTCTCCAGCGAAATCAGCATAATGATAGGACAACCTGACAAAAAAATCAGATATTTGCCTAATTACATCGACACCAACTGCATTAAACTTACAATTTACAAAAAGACATATGCATGTTATCATACTGGAACATTAATTCGAAGCTTACTGTGTAAGTACCAATACATTAAAATTTTAAAGCCAGTATTCGACGATTACTTGACTTGAGCAGGTACTTTCCATATCGAAATTGATTTTTATAGAGCATATACATGATATTATTGACGACGTAAAAGCAAATAAACATAATAAAATACGCCTTCGTTACGTTCACCCCATTTTCTCCACGAGAGCGCCACCCAATATTCCCCAGGCTCCCCCCGTCGCGGCAAAAGTAATATTAAATTTTTATAAGAAGGGAAAAAGAAATAGAAAAGACTTTTCCAAGTAATATAGGTTTATGGCTTCCATCTGTGAGATTACTTTAGACGTTTGAGAAGAAAGTGGACTTTTCTCGTTTAGATAGAGAAGGGAGATCGCGAAAACAGAAAGGGAGTATGGAGGAGAAATAAAAGGAAACGAGAAACAGGGGCCGGAAAAGTAAACGGCTCACTGCGTCTTTTAGTTGTATATGTTCTCTGTATATACATATACACATATGGCTATAGGCGCGTGTGTTTCTTTCGTCAACTTGAGTAGTTGGTATCAAATATTCTAAAAATGGGCTCTAGTATTGCTTCCATCATTTGGCTTTAAAATGATCTTCTGAAGATATAAAAATTAAATTTTGGCCGTACCAATCTCTATGTATAAGATTTATTAGGTCTGAGAGCTATCCGCCGTATTCACAGCTGAATGGTAATAAAAAAAGTCTATTTTTATTTAATTTAAGAAATGCTCTTGACAAGGTACTCACTCCAATGAGTATTCATGAAAATGATTAAAAACTTAAAATCTTCCTATTCACCGGAAAATGTTCCCCAAGTTAGCCTTTAAAGAAGAAAAACGAATATCGAAAACGATAACGTTATTAATATATAAACGGAAAATTCTTAGAAAAATTCTGACTTTGTATCCGCGTACAGGAAAACTTTAATATTTGCCCGTGCATCGAATAAGAATGTTTCTCATTCAAAAAGTTTCCTCCCCGGAAAAAAAAACGCGAAAATTGAAAATAAGACACGCCAAAAAACGAACAGGGGAACAAGGAAGAGAAGGCGAAAGTTTCGCGGGACGCACTTTGCAAGATAAGAATTTTAATTACTGAATCTCGGAGGAGGTCAAAAAGTTCTCTACGGCCGGAGAGGCAGGGAACGGTTGTTAGCATAGAGCGAATCTTTATTTCTATCGAGATTGATACAGGATATTACCACAGGGGAATTATATAATTTACCAAAGAAAAAAATTAATTCATGAATTTAAATTCATCGGAGCGTGAATTTAATTAAGCAATTTTCGTAGAACACGTGTCCAATTTCTTTCATTAGTATTTATCAAAACTTGACACGTAATTAACAGACACACATTAATTTGACCCCGGTTTCTAATTGCCTGATGTTGTTATTGGGTAAATTCAGATATATTATGCTCGTTGTTAAAGTTCACCAATCTGTAAGCATTCCATGTCCAATCTATATTATTACAACACACATACATGCGCAGCATCTAATGGGAGAGTTTGATTTAAAAGTGTAACAAACACGTCGATCTTCCAGTTAATCACAAGATGCAAAGACGTCGGCCTGTCTTCGGGACGATGAAAAATTATCCATTCGGCAGGTGAAAATGCTGGAAATTAAAAAAAACTAGGCGACTGTTATGCAAACAAAATGTAATTATTACGTATTATGTGTGCGCAAAAGTTGAGTAATGAAGTTCAGGACTAATAAAAAATACATAAACATACTTTCTCATGCACTAGCTCTTCAGTGAAAATATTAATTAACCGTTTAAATTGATTAACGGTTCCAAAAGTAACTGTAACGTTATTATATCCCGCCTAATTTACATACTAAATAAATAATTAGAATCTGCAGCCTTTTTTAAATGAGATATTCGGGCGCGTGAGAGACTCAAAAGATGAGGATATTAACAATGATGTGTACTTATTTCGTAATAATTCTTTAAAACACTGCGCTGTATAAACTTCATATGTAATGGGTGGCACGGCAGAAAAAGTGGAACATTTTCTTTCTTTCACTGCAAAATCTCAATGGCTAGAATATCTAGGAATAATCTTGATTTAAGTACGAGAAGCCATATACATCACAAACTCAATCTTATTTTTGAGATTTTCAGGCAAAATCTTTTTGATACGTCACTAAAATGTTTGACTACCTTTACATAAGAGCAACGTGTAATGAACCCTTATTTATTATGCTTTTTTGTCGCTCATTCATGCATACCAAAACAGGTGATCTACTTTTAGGCTGCTTCGAAGCCGCCCTTTCACCGATCCGCACCTCAAATCCCAACCCACTTTCAGCGATCGGGTTATGTAGCAGTGAATAATTACTGAAAGTTACAATTACAAAATTTAAAAGCTGTATGCGTTCATTTGCATTTTTATTGGTTTTAATGTAATATGCAGATTTATGAGGTTATTACGGGAGCCTCGGCCACATTTTCTTTTTTTTACATAATCGTCTAGAAAAAATATCATTTCCGTTTATGGCGATGGCATCGTGAAAAAATAGTAGTTTGGATCACAAATATTTAAATTAAAACAAGTCAAGCAAAAATATAGATATACCTTTGAAAAATTAAGGGTTTATTAAAATTTGCAATGTCGAGGCTGTGCGCCATACACCACCCTAAATCATGTACATAAAGTTAACCAATACATCATTGGCTTTTAAAATGCATCGATCGAGTTCATTCAGCCTTTGGTGATGAAGCACCATCCAAAAGCACAGTTTATGACCGATTTGCAGAATCTAATCGCGGACGTACTAGTGTCGGTGACGAATTTCGTGAAGGTCTGTTGTTCTGGCAAATATCAATGCTGCGCGAGAAATGATTGAAGCGGATCGATATGTGACACGTCGAGAGATAGAGGTATTCTTGGGCATTGGCAAAAGTCAAATACAAGCGATTTTACATGAGCATTTAGCAGTGAAGAAATTTTGCTATCGTTGGATTCCGCACAATTTAGCCAAAGCTCAAAAAATTGTTGGTGTGACTTGGTGCAAAAAAATGCTTCAAAACTTCAGTCGCCGTGCTTCTACCAGAAGGTGACGAAGCCGGGATATATTTGTACGAACCAGAAACAAAACAACAATCCATTGGTAAACAACACATAAGTATCGGCAACCTCCGCACCGCAGGGGGACCATTCGTGTCGTCGAAACGGCCGTCCCGGATTAATTATTATATTACTATAAAATAAATTAAACTTGTCTGGTGCGGAGGTTGCCGATACCTATGTGTTGTTTACCATACTACGCCACAGTCCTTGCTATCATTATTCAACAATCCACTGTTTGAGCGTTCCAAAGTGAACCAAAACTAAAATTGTTCGTTCAGGAAGCGCTGAATGATTGCTTTTTTCTTCCGTAAAAATAAGCCTGTTGTTACCGTTGCTGCTGAAATCAAAAAAAAAAAAAAAAAACGGGGACATAGGCGCACATTCTTCGCCACGATAGCGCCAGCTCTCGCAGCACATCGAACGGTTTTCGACACAGGAAGAGGCCGTTGAAACATGTTTCAGATTGAAATGAATGTTTCGACGACTCATTTCTTCGAATGCAAAAGTGCTTAAAAGTTGGAGGCGAATATTTTGAGAAACAATAAAGTGTTTCTTAGACGGAGACAATATTTAATGTTAATGTTGTAAGACTGGGTTCACACGTGGGTAGTGCGAAATTAATGTAAGAGTTTGGCAGCGTTTAATTTGCTTTGCCATAACTAAACCAAAATTGTAATTTTAGTAATTTTTAAATATTCAAATTAAGTTTAAATACACACCATCTGAAATGAGATACCTACATTTTCACACGTATAGCGCCATCTGAAATTAAATAGTTACACTATGAAAAGTCCAGGGCGATTTAAATACATAAAAGACTATATAGCAAATTTTTATAATAAATTTCAATAAAAACCATTTCAAATAAGTTTTTTTATAAAAAGGAATCACAAAATTACATTAAATACCGAATAAATAATTAATTAGTGTTTGTTTTAGAATATATTTCAATATATCTACGTATCTAACCTACATAATCTTCTGCTTATTCTTAGCATTGTTTTGCCTTCTTGTACGGCCTGTGTTAGCAATATTTATCAAACATTATTATTTAAGAATTACTACATCATGATATAAAGTGAGGTTAGAATCTTAACGAAAATAGAATTTGTAAATTAACTAGAACTTACAGAGATCTTGTGGGTAGCAGATTTTAGTAAACTGACCACTAAACACAATCATCAATGGAAAGTCAAACTCAAAATGTACAATTGTAACAAACCAAAATTAATATACAGAAAACGCAAAATATACTGGAAAGTATATAGCGATTTTTTAAATTACTGCTCTATCTGTACCGGTAGTGACATCTAATATAAAAAGCTCCAATTCAAACTCGTCTGGCTGATGACCCCACATTATTCCAACTTTGAATTTGTTTGAATCCATTGGGGACTGCGTTGAGGATCGAAGAAACAATGCACAACATACGCCAATAAATAAATAAAAAAAAAACAGGATAAAATATTTATTTACAAGTCATACGAACTTAAATAAAAGCTCCTATTATAAAAATAAATAATCTCCGATAAGGGGGTTGCAAGATTTATTTAAGATTCTACAATATATTCCTTCGGCAACAATTTCAACATTCTCTGGTAAGCACTTTGAATCAATCTCTCCTCTGTGGCCTCTATTGTAATTTTTACTTTGTAAAAGCTAAAATTAAATACTCGAGTTAAAATTACGCCTCTCTAACATATAAAATCAAATTACCTATTTTCAAGTACCGGATACGAACCGAATATGACGTCAGGACATTCTTTCACTAACTGGTTTAAAGCAACCACTAGAGTCTTTTCCGTCACATTGAAATATACAGTTTTCTTAAAGAACTTTTCTTTCGATTGAAATATTTTTGGCCCGAGACATTCAAAAAGCTTCTTTAATAGCTGAGGTATCCCTGGGAACATATAAACATTCTTGACGGACACGTTAGGATAATTCTTATATCCTCCTTTATTTTTTTCTTCTCCGAACATTAGCTTCGCGGATTTCGGAACCTCAAAATGCCATTACATTAAAATTGCAAAAATAATAAGGAAAAGAATTTTACATTTGCTAATTTCATACCGGGACTATTTAAATCGGTTGTTTCATAATAATCCTTGCATAAAGTTACTAAAGTAGGATTCGCAATGAGTGGTTCATTGAAAGCTCTCGCAACCGCTAAAAATAAATATATAAACCTATAATTCACGATAACAAGTTGAAATTTGTTACCACACCTTCGAAGGTGACATCATCATGTGTCGGTCCAATACCACCAGAAGTTATGACGTATGTATAATTCTCAGAGAAGTTCTTCACTTCCGCACAAATCTCATCGATCTCGTCACCTATTACTGAAATCTTTACTCTGCTAAATAAATAACGTAATATGTAACTTCGTATAAAACATTAATGAACGTACCTTTCTAACTCGTACCCCTAATTCGTACAGTTTCTTGACTAGAAAAGACGAATTCGTATCAACTATATCACCTTTTAATATCTCATCACCTATAACTGTGAAATTACTTGTTTTTGCGTTTATTTAAAGGAAAAGCACCAGTTACTTATAATTCCGGCTGTCCGAATATTTGAATTATCTGCTGGTGACTTATACATGGATCGGGATATAATACTTCTAAATACCTTTGTGGGTATCATTGCCAAATTATATGTTTTTGGTTTCCTTTTAGTTAGTTTTGACCACAACTTTGACCGATTTGACCATGCTGTGACAATGTCGATTGTAATCAGATATAAGATTTTTAATATAACCTAACCTATATTTATATTTTGTTATTGTCAATCAGCGCCATCTATGTAGTTTCTTGATACTAACAATTTTAATTAAATCATTCTAATTCCTATATTTTTTTTAATAATTAGCAATTCCCAAATTTGAACAAGTACAAAAAAATCATAAAATGCAATTTTTAATTATGCTCACAAATTATACAAATTAATTATTATCTCTGCCACTCAATACAAAATGATAAGCTGCCATCAGCCTTCAGCTAGAGATAAACGAAGATAAACAGTGAACAGATACCTGCACAAATTTTGCTGGATGTCGTTCGATTTCACATGTAATGCAAATTATCTTCATTATCTTATCATTCCGATTTAAAAAGAATTATTTGGATAACCTTAGCTCTAGGTTGGCTTATCTAAACTATACCATCAGTAAGGATCGACAACCGCAAATTTATTACAGGTGCATACTTTCGATTACATCATAGTACTTTATTCTGTTGTAAAAAGGAAATTCGAAAGTAGCAGCCCCTACCAATTACTAAGAGAATTTCTACAAGCGAACCATGAGAAAAATTGCATTACCGTATCTCTTTATATTACTTCTAGCTTATTGCTTGTGCGAAGAAGCTGCAGAAGAAGTGAGCAAATCAGAAGAAATTGATACATCTAAATACTATCGAGCACAAGTAGAAGTAGGTATAAATATATTTTATTGATACTTTTCTTCTTTAATTCCGTTACTGTTTTTAGAGTTGCTCAGGATGTTCATTAAATAGGTTGAAAGATGTTAAAGCCTTTGTGTATGAAGATGTGCCAAAGTATGAGAGAGTTAATTTTAAGAAGATCCACGGTGCTCCCCCAGAATTAGTATTCTTTGACAAGGAAGATAATGAAATCGAGAGAATTGATTTGAAAGATAGGAACAGGGAAGATTGTAATTATCAGTTGGTACAAAGGGGTTTCTTACTAAAACTTGCAGCTAGAACGGCTAACAAGCAAGAACTTTAATATGTTGAATAAAATTGTTGAATATAAAATTGTTTAGTTTATTTAGTGTAAATGAATTATTCCAACCATGGGCCCCCGAAATAATTTCACTTTCGTTGTATATTTCCTGTCCAAAATGTCAACTCTGTAATTGGGCCCCACCCCCTTGACCAAATTCTGGATACGCCCATGATTCCAACTTCAAAGTTGCTTTATTTTTAAATTTCAGTAGTTCCGATAATAAATGTAATTAACACGATGCACCTTCATTGTCGGAACTACCAACCTAAATCACCAGCAAACTCTAATTGCCTCCAAATTCTGGCTACGCCCATGTACTTAATAATGATAAAAAGGACTGTGACGTAGTATGGCAAACTACATAAAAGTATCGGCACGCACCGCAACCGGTTGAGATTGAGGATCCCACGCATCCTCGAAATGACCGTCCCGGATTAACCAATTAAACTTGTGTGATGCGGAGTGTGCCGATGCTTTTACATTGTTTGCTAAGTACATATTTATTGATTTGTTAACAGATTTGCAACATTGCAAATCTCATACCAGTTAATAACATAACTCGAGAAATCGTATGGCTTTAGAGATGGAGTTAAGGATTGGTTCCGCTCGTATTTGATTGATCGCCGTCAATATGTGCGGTTAAGAGTCGGTGGTGACTTCGTAAATTTAAAAGTTGGTCGGATCGTGTGGTGTGCCTCAGGGCCCGATGCTGGGACCCATGTTGTTCCTAATGACCTAGCGCAGATCACGCACGGTTCTTTTCCCCGACGGTACATCTCTTATGTAGTACGCCTCTAATCGCGAAGAGTTGGAAAGATTAATAAATGCCGATATTTCTGAGATTTGCGAATGGTTTGATGCTGATAAGGTCATCCTTAACGCTAGCAAAAGCAAACTATTACTGTTCACACAACAAGTTTACTTAAACATTTTTATTAACAGTAATCATTTATTGCTTTCTACGGTTCTAAGTTAAATTTTTGGGAATTTCAGTAGAGGCCGTCTTGGATGGACCGAATACGTTCGGTTACTGTACGGGAGCTTGTCATGCTCTCAGAATTATAAGAATTTTGGAGAACATACAGTAGAACAATTCTTTGAGTACGGCATAAGATATTGTCTTCCCTATTGGGGGGTAAATATAAGAATGTATTAAATTGTCTGTTACTTTTGAAAGGCGATGTATAATAATTATTTCCATAAAAGCAAGTAGATATAATAATTACAGAAAAAGGTACAAAGAATATTGTAAAGCCCTTTATTTATTTATTCTTGTTCCTCCTAAAATACAATACCTGGTAATGTCACAAACTTCAACAGTAATTTAATATTATCACCTATTGTATAACTTAATAGTACATGTATATTTACACAAAAATGGAACACGAAAAAGTTGAGATTGTTATTTGGAATACATATCGATCAATTTTAATACAATAGATATCTTTTTTGTACTTTCTGTCCTTTCACTTTTTCCGTATATATTTATAATTAGAAAATAGGGTTAAATCCATTTACATGATATATGGCTATGCGAATATCAACCAGGCTAGAAATAGCACCGCTAACCACAAGAATAATTTTGAAAGAAACTGTTCCTCCATATGCTGCGGTGTCCCTCTAGGAGCTGCACTCGGTCTCATTTCCCCAAAATTAAACATCGAAGTGAAAAAACCGAAAGGGAAAACGCCGATACCGAAAGACATATGAAAACCATTCTCGCCTAACCCGAAACCTGAAATTATAAATCTTGTTAATTAAATTCAATGCAGAAATAACAGTCTATACCTGAAAAAGCACTACCAGGTTCCGGCTCGGTTCTTTGGCCCGACGGTCGGGGAGGAAGCTTCTCTCGTGGATCTTGCTGATTCGTACTCCCTCTTCCATAAAGTGGTACAACCTTGTCCTTATTAATAACTGCTTTACATACAGGACACACCTGGCTATTCGGTTTCGTTTCTAACCACTGGTGGAGACAAGGCCAGCTAAACAAAAAATGTTGAATACGTCTTTAGTTATCTAATTAGCAGTTAGTTAATTAAGTGAACTTGCCAGAATAAATGGCCACACATACTAACGACTGCATCTCTCGCAGTGTCCAAGCAGATGTTGCACTCGAATGTTGATCCATCTTTTTTATCTTCTCCATCGGTGGCTGCTGATCCACTTGCACTTTCAGACGGATGAACCTTTGCGCTTTCACTTCTTTCCGACATGCTGATTGAGTAGATAGTCTAAAATGTTAATTTCTACTGGACATATTGTGACATTAAATTTTAGGCTAAAACTATTTTAGGTGACAGTGTTTATTTTGGACGTGTTCTACTTATTTCACTATATGAAGCTATATTTTAACTTTATAATTGTGCATTTAATCGTGTAAGGAGCTATATAGTTCTTATACATAAAACATATCAATCAGGTGACAATGACGTGTACGACGTAATTGTTGCTCCAACAAAACTGATAATTGGTACACGTCATAGAAAAAAGAACAACAGCAGCGTATTGGTTGTAATCAGTATTCTCTTTCTACCGTATAGAAACCCCCACTTTGTCGCTACTAGCGAGACATCTAACGAACAATTACTGTATTATACGTCTTATTAAATAATCAAATAAAACAAGCAATCTTCCATA
>LR737406.1:2169919-2267758 GCA_902655005.2 Marronus borbonicus | reverse complement strand
ACATCGATCAAACATCTTTCTAACAATATACGTAGACACATCCTTTAGAATATACGATCAAATTTTATTAAGCTCTGCAATAATTGAAGCTCTTAATTAAAAAGTACTACCGTCATTAATATTGGATTAAAAAGAGTAGAATTATTCAACATTAGACCGACGTTTCAAATCAAGTTACAAGATGAATCGTGTCAAATTCATTTATCTCAATTTGTCAAACAACGCATTTATTTCTGAATCTCAAGAATTCCATCATGAGCACTCTGAAGTCAGATTCCTTATTTGGAAGGCCTAAAACAGGCACGAAGTCGATCCTTCGCCACGTACACAGAACCGATAGAACTTTGTTCCCGGTGTATTATGAAGGACAAGACGTCACCCCGAAACCACTTAACCCGCTATCCTTTAAAGAAGGACGCGAGAGGCAAATTAGCATTTTAAATATCAAGGATAATTCTGATGCTACCGCTGAATACAGCAGCGCTTTGTTTATTTCTCAAACGTACCAGTCGAGTCGCTACAGCGCGGACCAAGCAATACGATCAAGTTTTTACGAAGTAGGTACCGTACAAGAGACATTGCAGAGTCTTGGACTGGTAGATTTTCCTTTGCAAACCAAAGCAACGAGTAGTGAAATCCTTGATTTATTTTCGGTGGCTGAAAAACCCGAACCAATGCCGCCCAAAATTAGCTTGCTATTGGCGGAGACCCCAACCTTTTTCATTTTTGAATTGAGTAGTAAAACAGCTGATGCGGACTCGGAAGAAGGTGAGATTTTCAATTTAAGGATTTTCTGTTTTAACTATTTAATACGACATTTAACAGTATATCTGGACAACTAATATCAATATACTTATAGGTGTAGAAACTGATAAGGATAATCAGAGATACGAATATATCACGACAGGGAAGGGTAGAAATCGAAAGGTGCTGAATGCGGAAGTACAAACTTATGCGATACTGGTGAAATCTAGAGAAACGGAAGCAGAAAAAATACGAACAAAAAATAATTATGCCTACGCTTCCGGTTGGGATATGTACGACACGTATAGTAATACCGAGGAAGTGGAAAAAAAACCGCCAGTGGAACCTAAAAGTTCTGGCATCTCGGTTGATAGCATGCAAGTACCTCTGGAAGATAAACAAATGATGAAGATTGTAAAAACTCCAGCGTTTTTGAATTCCTTGCGCGTAATCGAACGGTTACTGGCAAATAATAACTATAATAAGCAACAGCAAATATTTCGGGGTTTATTGGAACCAGATCCGTTTAGGGAAAATATTGAATACAACTACAAGTTAAAGCTGCTTTGGACGTTTAACAATGAAAAGACTAAAGGTAATAATGTGTCTTCCTTCTACGTTTATAAGAATCTCGACCAGGCTATTTCTCCTTTTTTTTTTTAAAGCTCAAGTTTGTTACAAATGCTGGAAAAATGTATCTGTGTGATAGTGTACACAAACTACTGATCCATAATGAGGGGTCCCGATATTTTGCGCATCTAATTCAAATTGAAGCCGCGTCATCTATTGTTTTATACAATCTTATTTCGAAAGATTTCAATTTTTCTATATTCTTTTTTTTTATAGACTGTAAATTTTCGATTTTTTAGCTAGCTATGCCACTGGATTACATTACTGTATTCTAATTCTGCAAATAACTAAAGTAATCAACAATTTACTTCCTTCGAAATAGGCAAAAATCTTTTGTCACTTTTCGGATAATTATCTCCGGATCCACTCTCTTGGACATCCCTACCTCGAACTTGAACGATACCGTTTCAATTTGCAAAACCCGCTAATAATTTCAACAACGACATTCTCTCTTCCAGGACGGTGTGTAACAGGAATTTGTTGGAATACCATCAACGACGATATCTTAGCCGTTGGCTACGGCAAATTCTATTACGCCGAGGAGACCACCGGTATGGTAATGATCTGGAACGTAAAGAATCCCGTCCAACCAGAGCGCGTTTACAATTTCGTTTCGCCCGTTACCTCCGTCGATTTCTCTAAGCAGCACCCTAATCTTTTAGCCATCGGCTTTTACAATGGGAATATAAATGTGATCGACATATCTGATATAAATGTGAAGCTAATCGGTATGTCTAGCAGAGAAGACAGCCCACTATTCGAACCGATTTGGCAAATCGAATGGTACACGGACGACGATTACTATAAAGGAATGGAATTCCTCATGGCGACTTCCCAAGACGGTAGGATTAGCAGGTTTAATATTGAGGACGCCGCTTATATGCCCTATTTCCATTTAATGAGGGTATCTAGAGCCGAAGGAAAGTTAAAAGGATTAAAGGTAGCAAACAAATGCGTCGTTCCCGGGATTCCCATTGCTAGGCATCCGGGCGCCTTGGTGTTGACTCAACATCCAGTGGATTCGAATATTTATTACGTCGGAACGAGTGAAGGAGTGGTACATAAATGCTCTAAAAATTATTACCATCAGCACTTGGACTTGTTTCTAGCTCACGAAGGTCCAATTTATCAAATCAAATTTTCTCCATTCTGCGATAAACTCTTTCTAACCTGCGGCGACGATTGGGCGGTCCGAATCTGGGCTGAGGGCATTTCTGAACCACTGCTGGAACTGAGCAAAACCATGCAGACGATACAGAGTGCCGATTGGAGTCCTTGCTATTCAACTGTCATAGCTAACGTTTCCGGTAGCGACATTTTCATATGGGATCTACAAAGAAAAGGATACGCGCCGCAGTCGATAACCAAATCACCTTCGAAATGTCGAAGTACCATTGTGCAGTTCACCAGAAATGGACGATGTTTACTGGTAGCCGATATCGAAGGCAACGTTCACATATTTTCAATGGAAGAGATGCCATTCCCAGCATTCTTCCAAGGCGATTTGATGACGCAAGCGTTGAAACGGGAGCTGATAATTAAACCGGATTTGCTTAAGAAGATTGATAAGTTAGAAGGATTAAGTTTCGACAAAACAAAGTTCAAAAAGCATTTCCGCTAATACAAATATATGTATTTCTTTAGTTTTAAAGTAAACATAAATTATAAAATTAAATATGTATTCTTTCATAGGGAGACGTTTTCATAAAAGCGGATGTTATTATCCAAATATACTCCTAAATATTTTACACAATTGGTCACAATGTGAGACTAGCTCCCGTCAAGCAGATGCAGGTTAGTAGCACAGTATTCTCGAGCCCCTCCAATGATGTGTTGTTTTCGATACTCTTTCGGAACAAACAGTTTTGTTAACAATAGATAAAACAAAACACTAGCTTACTTACATACATTTTTTATTAAATAATAAACTGTAATAATATATCTGGCACAGACTTAATCACAAGGGATAATATTCATAAATGCATCGAGTGATATGAAAGTTTAGTCACGTTTAAAAGGCCTTTACTGTTACAAAAATATCCGAATCCAGAGCTTACTTGATTCAAACTTTCATATCAACTATATACAGGTTGGAGTAGTAATAATATACGAGTAGTATGCAATAGTATAGCACACAGGTAGCATTAGTGTAAACAATCCAAGTGCACCAAAATCCTTAACTTTATTCGTGAACAGGCATTGTTTTGTAAAGTAGCTACCGGTTTACTAATAAAATGAGAGAACATACATACAAGTACAATAATAACATTAATTTGAAATAGTAACATAATAGTTACATAAATATAAAATACTTTTTATTACTACATTATTTATAAATATGGGATATACAAAGATTTTACATAATATATCAAGTTGCGAAATACAAGAGTAATAAAATAAGTTTCTATAACGTTTATAACAAAAAAAATATATAGTTTATATAAACAGTATAGGATATACATATAAAAAAGTACTTTTAAAAAAGGTATATAATAGTGGTTTATAGTAAATATTACAGAACATTCAGTTGCGCATCATATAAAATCATCAAACAGTTATTGCAGGCATACAATGTTCAGATAAACTGAAACGTTGCGTATGGTCCATGTTGTAAGAAAGAAATAGTATGAATCAGATATAAAAGTTTATACTCATAACCGCACTCTTTCCTGCATTTCTCTCTCTTAAGCGGACAATGTAATTCATAAATAGCGGTAATTACCCGTATAAGTATTAATTAATGTTTAGCAGTTACGCAGAATGAAATGAAATTCGAAGTGCAAAAGATAGCGAACGTCGCTAGCTTACGCATTCAGAGAAAGCGTACACCGCATAGGATGCACACTAATAACCCTCGGAGCGATTGGCACAAAGGCAATAGAAATTGGTCAACAATTAGAATACAAACATTTTCGCTCCATCTGGCTAGAATGAAATGAAATGAAATGAAAAAATGAATGTCAGAAGAAAGTGCTAATGTTGAAACATCGATGTTAACAATTTTAAAACTGGAGGCCGACGAGACTGGCTCTTTTTTTCGTGCTCTGTCCGATTAACCTTCGCCCTTAAAAAAGAGAAAAGTGTGCTGGTGGAAATAGGGAGAGAGAGCGGTTAACCATCCTACTCTGCGTGATATAGCTGAACATTTAGAAAGACTACTTGTAACTGTTGCAGAAATGTTAGTAATCTGGAGCAAATTATGTTTATTTTGGTGGATACGCAGGTGATTACAAAAATTTGGCGCATGAAGATGGAAATGTAGAAATAAGCCTTGAAATTGGTGGAATTTTACAGCAAGAATGTGATTCATGTAAGGAGACAATAGATAATGATGAATAGGGTACAATTAAACTTTGAGAGTATGTTTTCAAAAATAAAATAAGTATATCGAACAACGTTAGAATTTTTCGTTCAGTTTTAATTATGTATTACGTCACTAATTTGTAAGGATTTTGTATTGTTATTTGGGAAATTACATTAATTGATAAATGCAATAACAGAGAACATAGGAATTATATGTAGTTCAGATCTAGGAAGCAAAAACTCGTATAAAACAAGAAAATGCCCAATAATAGGCCAATTCATTACTAAAACAGATAACTATAATCTAATAATCTCTGTTATCTCAATGGTAATGGTGATAATGTTCAGAACTTTTTGGA
Organism: Marronus borbonicus; assembly: GCA_902655005.2. Lineage (NCBI taxonomy): Eukaryota > Metazoa > Arthropoda > Insecta > Coleoptera > Scarabaeidae > Marronus > Marronus borbonicus. The sequence goes on along the minus strand of LR737406.1, from coordinate 2,262,722 downwards.
AACCTCAAGCTTAAATAAAACACGCACTTGCCATTTCTGGAACCGATTGACGTCATACGTTACTGTCAGATAAAGGGGCTATCAAAAATATTTATGTTTAAGTATTATCCGTATGCCTACAACATCTGTATATTACGTTAAATTTCGTTGTCGTTTCTTGTTTCTTTAAATTTCCGGTACGGAATGATCCATGAGACTCTTCATGAGTGATCCAGACATCCTAAAAGAAGAAACTTATATTTTTATGCAATATTAGCCAATATTATAATAACTGTCGTAGTATCCTATGATTCATGTTTACATTTTTATTTTACGTGTTTCATAATTGGACCGACCCACCACAGAAACATTGTTGAATGGATTTTTTTTTGCACAACTAGGTTCAATTTATGAAATAAGAATCTATGATGAGTTGTTTTTTTTTATAATATTTGGTAATTCATTGTTAGGAGCAAAAGGTAAATAAGCTTATTTTAATTTTATTTTATATATTCGAAGCTATCTACATAGTATTAGCTGATACAAGATGACAATAGAGAATTAAATTAATTATCTGACGAGGATATTTTTTAATATCATAATAATAGCAAAATACAAAAATGAAGTAATCTGCTACATGTGCTGTTCTCAAAGTTGAAGCATTTATTTTAACAAGCTTGTTCAACCGTTTGGGTATTCCCCGATAAACCGAATCTAACAAAGGTGTTCGTTCACGAAGCGCTTATTCCTTGTTTCTTTCATTCTACTGGACATTTCGCAAGCATTGTTTTGGACAATCGAATTGGTTGCCGTTATGCAACAAGGAATCAGTCCACAACAGAGACATTGTTGGTCGGATCTCTTTTACATAACATGCGTTCAGTTAATACTAAATGGTATAAAACGTCGCATCATCCTTTATCATAACAATGCCAACTCTCACATAGCACGTCAAACAATTGATTAATTGAAGGGGAAAAACCTCGGATTAATGTCTGTTTGCTCAACTTTGAGAATAAACATATAACTTATTGTTTGTTGTTAACGCAGTGGTAAGTAGCACCTCTGCTGAATGCGGTTAATTACAACCGAATGTCACACCAATCGCGGGCGTTTTTAAAAGCGCATAATTTAAATTTGAATCATGATTTCCAAGGCAATTTGCTCTTAAAATATTGAATTTTGATCAAAAAAAAAAAAACAATTATATTTCCAAATAATCATTGTATTCTCAAACAAACGTTAAGATTGAAATAGTAAACAATAAAAATATGCTTTTATCAAACTGACCTTAAAATCCTTTATCACAATTAGTGATTCTATAGATGATTCATAGCAATAAAAGCAGTACTTACTTTTTAACCATATGCTCGTATATGTAACTGGGAATAATAGTTACTGTCACCACGTTTTGGCAGTTATCTATAATCCTTGTAATTTCCTTATCTTTCAATCCTACTACATTTTGCCCATCTACTTCTAGCAATTGATGATTGATAAGAAGGCCGTTCTTTGCTGCTGATGAATCCTTAATTATGCTAGTAATTTTGCCATTCTTAAAGAGAAAGCCTATGTGTCTTGTGCTGTCTTTGTGCAAAGTATTTGTTCTTTCGAACGGTCTATCTCTCAAGGCAATTCTGATTCCGTTAACTGGACTTTTACGGAATAGTTCATGTACTTTGTCCATGGAATAGCCAGCAACATTAAGCCCATTGATTTGCAAGATCTGATCGCCGAATCTAACCCCAGCAAGAGCAGCGGGGGATTTTTCAATTACAAGACAAACGAATACACCATTATCAATAGCTTTCACACGTAAACCGACTTTGTTATCTTTATCTTTGCACAAGACTACCTAAAACAATCAAATAACTAACCGTATTCAAAAAAAATTACATCTCTATATCACCTCACGAACACCGTTTGTAACCTGGGCTTTTTGTAAACCTAAAGACTGGCTGCTAAGTGGTGCTATCATATTTGAATATAAACCAGATGTAGCAATTTCACTCTAAGATAAAGAAACGATTTGATTCGCTTTTGAGGGGAAAATAAAAATTACTTACCCTTCGATAAACAGCCACTTGAGAATATTCAGGCATATTAGCTGCAATAACAGCTTCCGATAATTCCAAACCCATGTAATCTACCAAAGCAGGATACATGGTATTTGTTGGACCATTGGATGCGGGTAGAGACGAATAAGCTGGCGGTGTTTGCGGTGGAACACCCGAAGTGATGGCACTGACTTGCGCCCTTGCCATTTGATCCACTTTCATATCCTCTAAGCTTGGGTACAGAGACATTCTGGAGAAAATCGTGTTGTTCGCAGTTATGAAACGTTCATGTTCATGAGTGTCAAGCAAAAGTAAGTGTTGCAAGATATTACAAATACCTGGTGTTTTTGTAGATTTAATAGTTGGATGTATGACTTCTTGCGGGCTTTGTGCGACAATCTCTTGGAGGTTTACCCGTTTATAAAATGAATATGACTAATTAACGGCAGAACGTTAACGGAGCGATTTCTGTTTGGGTGTTGATTAATCACAATCACTTATTTATCAGTGTAATAAAAGCGCATGCGTAAGTATTTAATGTTTATAATTTATCAGAATAAGAGATTATGAATTATACAATTATAAATTTATGTATCAGAAGTATTTTATAAGAAATATCGGACTCGGGGCATGAGCTTCTACTAGAGTATTTAAATTACCTGCTATAATTAGCAATTATGATTAAATTATTATTTATTAATTATTCGATTTTTTTGGCATTACTCACTAAACCATTAGGTATTTCCATGCCTCAAGGGAATGAATGAGGAGAAAAAATGTTACACAACAAATTTGCATTTACGTAGTTTTTCGGTGTTAATTCATTTATTAAAGGTACTATCTTCTTATTTAGGACTGTTTAAAACAAAAAATAGTTCTTTTACTCAATGTACCTACACAATATTAGGTGATTGCAGTTAAAAAAAATATATATTTATAATTTTCGCGCCTATTTTTGTTGTTTAGCGCCTGGACGAGGGCTCTTGCTACCAGTGCTGCCATCCCTACCAATTTCGCGGTAGATCAACTGATTTTAGATCTTTTCTAGGGATTTACCCATTTACACTAATTTTTTTACCATTTCTTTAACGAATTTCCTAAATGAAATTAAAAAATATATATTACAAGATAAAACTATTATTTTTAGTATATTTACTCGTCGGTGGTTTACTAAATGACTCGAATTGTAATTTGTTACATTTATTTAAAATATTTTTTAATGCTCGGGGGTCAGAGTTTTTTCTTTCTTTACAAAAACGCCTTTGTTTTTGAATATTGCAAAATCTACCAATCATAGCGAGGCAACACTGCTTCTTTCCAATTTATTTTTTAAGTTTGGATTTCGGTGTAGTTGGTAGATCTAGATCAGGTAAATGCAGTTGGTAATCGTATTAAAGAGAACGAATGCAAAAAAGAGTGCAACTTGTCAACGTTTCGAGCTGTTTAGCGAGTTAAGTTTAGGATGAAGTATGATGATGGGTGATCAGTTTCGTAAAGTTGAACAATATTCACCAAAATCCTCACCTAGAGGGGCAAGATCCCCCGTTGTTTCACGCCAGGACTCGTCAGGAACATTAAAAACGACGATTTTGTTGGGAAAAAACCCATCCATAGTCCCCAGTGGACCTTTTTATTTGATGAAGGAGCCACCAGGTAGACGTAAACAAACGAGCACTACGTTTTCGAACATTACAACTTTTCATTTTTTGCATTGCAGTACATTCTGAATTGACTGGGGCCACAAATTTGATGGCCTATTATGGTCTCGAGCATTCGTATAGTAAATTTAGTGGCAAAAAATTAAAGGAGCAACTTTCGTCATTTCTCCCTACTTTACCTGGTGTTATCGATGCACCAGGCCAACAAGACAATAGCTCCTTGCGATCTGTTATAGAGAAACCGCCGATAGTTGGGAAAGAGTTACTACCATTAACCAACGTTCAATTGGATGGATTTCGATTACATCCCGGACCAGTAAGTTTTAAATTTCCTTTAATATCGAGTTCGAAATATAACGTACAAACATTTTTAGCTGCCAGAACAATATAGATATGCAAATCAAGCACCAATTAAGAAACATAAGAATAAACATAAGAAACATAAACATAAAGAAGGTGGATTACCGAACCAAGAAACACCTATCACAGAGATCGGTCAAGATACTCACGAAAAGAAACATAAGAAACAAAAAAGACACGACGAAGATAAAGAAAGGAGGAAAAAGAAAAAAGAGAAAAAAAGGAAAAAACAAAAACATAGTCCCGAACATAGTGGAGGTTTGACACCAAGTCAACACTCAAACACTTGAATATATTTTTTTGTACAAATATTGTTATTTAATATTTTATTTTTTCCATTACTGTATCATAAGACTTAATTATAATATTTTTCAAACAGTTTCTATTAATTCATTGATTTGTTTTACCTAAGAGTTTGCTGTGTGTTATTCCTAATGAGAATTTGTAATGAAGTTATCGTTGGGGAACATTGGAAATTTTGCTAACTGGTAGTTTAAAAAAGAAGTCGATGTACAATTGATCTATTTAGGAAATAATTTACAAGGTTAAAAGTACCTTCTTAAAATTTTATGGCTATTTTTTATGGAAACTATATATTTAAAAAAATCCGTTTAAATTGATTTTATTTTCAGCTATCTTTTAAATAAATAAATAAATAAGCTATCATAAAGGCCAAAAAGGGAAAAAGTTGAAATTAATTTCTATTCAAATCTAGATAATACTAATTATTAATAATAATTAGTTTAAATTATTCCAAAGTAATGATTCTTAATAAAATTCTATATTGATAATAGGAAAAAAGGCACATAAAAATAAATAGTAAAAGTTTTTTGTATAAAATGGCGGGAACATTTAAATTATTCGCTGAAAATAGATTGGTAATACTGAATTACTTCCGCGATCCGTTACCCCCCTTTATAAAGTTTGTAGGTTGTCATTTGGTGGCCATTTTTGTGTTGGATCTCGTTAGTGCAAGTTCGGTGTACTTTCGATATAAGCAAGTAGAAGATATTGGCGGTTTGTCACAAAATGTCCGATAATCGTAAGTAAATCCGTCCTTATTTTAATCATTTGAAACAATCCGGATCTAAATTCATGTATCGATTGCAAGGTTCGTTATGCTTTCTTTGATTAAGCAATTATTTTTTCATTCGTCAACAATGGCTTTTTTTATGGATTCAATTCATTAGCATAGTTCTCAACTGCGATAATTCCTCATTGTTTATTTACATTTCTTATAATTTCAATTTGTCGTTGTTTTTCCTCTTGTTTTAAGCCGCGATATAAATTATTCCGCCTTTGGTGACGCCGCTAAGACTTGAAACATGGCGTCATCTCTATAATAGCATAAATATTTCGGAATTTATCTAATTCGGCTTTTATACGGATTTATAGAGTATAATGGTGGGTATGATGGCGGTGGTTATAGCGATTATTCACAACCACCACCTTCAACAGCTTATCCAGGTACCTACGGGAACAACACTACAGGCTCCAACGTTTCCTATGGTGGCCAAGGCGGTGGTTTAGGTTCAGGAGGAGGATCCGGTGGTAATCCATCATGGGGACAGGGAAGGAATAGTGGAAGTGGCGGTTATGGTAGTGGCAATGGAGGTAAGACGATGGTTTTAATTGTTAAACGGTATATTAATTTGACATAGGCATGGATATACGTGAAAAAAACATGTATATCCTCCAACTACGTCATAGATGGTATCGAGGAATGATAGACTTATTATTTTATATCTGATAAATAATAGGGTTGAACTTCTCTTGAACATTTTTTTTTCTTACGTTAACGTAATATGAATGAATGTTTTGTCTACGGTAACATTTATGTTTTGTCTCCCCCTGAGATACTTTCTACCACTCGTAGCTGTAAGCTCGTATTATTGTAGGATTCGCAGGTAGATTATTTTAGTTCATGATGGGTATTTCCAATAAACGTGGTTCTGTGCTTTTATTTGCTGAACCCAAGTACTTGGCCTTGCCACGCGGAAGATATCGATATTTAGTCGTTGCAAGGGGGAGACAAAATATAAACCGGCCACTGTACACTAAAGTTATTGAGGTATTTGTTTTGATTTTATTTTAGGAGGAGGCGGTGGATATGGTAGCCAATCCAGTGGCGGTTATAACTCTGGTGGTGGCGGAGGAGGAAGTGGAGGATATGGGGGCGGTGGATATGGCGGTGGGGGAAATAGTGGAGGGGGTGGCTACGGTAGCGGTGGTGGCAGTTATGGCGGCGGAGGAGGCTCATATGGCGGAGGTAATTAAGAGATTTGCTCATTCTATTTATTCATTTTCTAAACAATTCAATGTTAATGTTATTTTTTCCGATAATAGTGTATAATAGCAATTTTACAAATATTTATTAATCTTACAACTCGAGGAAAGGTTTTTAATCCTTTTTTCCATGAGAGTTGGAGTATGTAGTTATAGGTTTTTATATGGTAATTATTTACATTGCAGGCCGAGGAGGTGGTGGAGATTACGGTAGAGACTCCGACAGACGCGGAGGAGGTGGCGGTTCATACGGGTAAGCACAAGTTAATTATTATTAATTTTCCTATATTTGTACATCCTAAACCCCAACATATTCATAACCATTTCGAAATCAGTTTCTTAAAAGAATTACATTTTTTGACCAATGATTATGAATATGTTCATATTTCACATGTGCAATACATACAAGAGGTTACGTACATATTTTGCAAATTTATATTTGCAATTTAAATCCAAACATCTGAAGAATGCAAATTGCACTTGCCACATGTGAACTGGATTTTTATCAGGTTATTTGATTACACTTTCTTCTTTGATACTATTCATTCATGTTGATTTAATCTATCTGTTTATATTCTGTTCTGACAGTAAAACATTTTAATTGTGATGGTTAAACTTTTCAGAAGGAATTTTTTCGTTTTTTTTTTTTTGTAACTAATATTTGACTTGACTGTGATCGATTGATATGGGTATATTTTTTAACGTATTTCTTTACGAAAGGTCTTATTGGTAGCAAATCTAGCAGAGCAATTTTGAATTAAGTGATATGTAAGGTTTAAAGATTATAAGGTAAAATACGGAGATTACGCGTTGTGTACTAGGCTGCCTCAAATACTGTGATTGGGGGCAGCACCATCGAGTGGTTTATTCGTTAAAAGTGTATAATTTTTGTAATAGAGAGTACAATGTGTACAAATTGGGTTAAAGATTGTTTGCATTGCTAACACTTTTGCAAAGTATCGAATTAAACTGACTTACAAATTATCAATTAAGTTGTCACTCAAATATTGGGTAATATTTATAATATGTAAGCGGATGCGTTATCTGAAATTAAAGCAATATGTTCTGGTTTTTACTAAAGGAAATACATGCCGCTTATTGTTGAGTATTTCATATTAAAAATGATAGATATGTAAATGTAACTTGTAAATGGAAAGCAACACAAGGGTTACAAGATAATACAATCAAGATTTGAATACACTTTTAAATGCTAAGTCCAGTCTTAAATATTTCTTCAAAGAAAAATGTAAACATAATTAACGTTGGATTAATTGATATGCAAAACTCACGAATAAAATCAAGCGATACTATTCTGTCCCAAATGCTATGATAGGGGGTTGCACCGTGAAGTGGTGTATTCGCCAAAAGCGTATAATTTTATAATAGAGAATACGATGTTTACAGACTGAATTAAAGGTTATTTGCATTGCTAATAAGTATTGAATTGAAATGGCTACCAAAATTATCCAACTAAATAATTCGTCACTCACATTTTAGGTACAGAATTAAACCTATCGATCGGAGTAAAAATATCAATACTTTGGTTTCTATTCAGGTTAAAAAAGGTATTGATGCTTTGAAGTATCGAATCGATGCTGGCATCCATTACGCAATACGAACTTGAGGAAAGAGAAAGCCTAAAAGCAATCTCGATACTTCCAATAATTCATTTATCTACTTTATTCCATGTGAAAGAATATTTTCGAAACCAGTCGCTCTACTCGTTAAAACTAAAGGAGCTGACAAGCGATTATTTAAAAAAAAATGGTTCTTCACAATAAACATCAATACCGATAGGGTATCGATACTTCTACTACAGACGTATAACTAACGTTGATAACGCGTCAAGGGATAATTATCATCATATTTAATGATATTGTTTCATCGTGAGTAATAAAAGTTATTAGATGACAACAATATTAATATTGGAGCACAGCCGAGCAAATACTTTTCAATTAGTGTCTAAATACTAAATAATTCTTACAAATAGGCCAATGTTTTTTGAATAAATATGGAATGCTTGTTTTTTTTTTTTTTGTGTAACAATGCTGAATGTACTTTCCCAGATATCACCAATGTGATACCTGACTCTTACAATTTTGCTGATTGGAATGAGGGCATTTAAATACACAATGTACTAGGTATAATATTCAAATACTTAAATGTTTTTGTGATCCAAAGTAATAAATTTCAAAAGTAAATTATAAATAGAAATTCCAATTTTTTTAGTTGTTTTTAGTTACTGTAATGTTTCGCAATTTTAAGTTTAGAGGCATAATTTCCAGTACCCTTGTGAAAGGTATTAGTAATTATGAAAAAGTAATAGTAACAGTCCTGAATAGAATGCGGACTATTATGCACAAAATATATTCAAATATACGTCGCATAAATATGTTACGTTTTTTTCAAAAAATATGCCCAAAACATACGTTTTGTCCACTTTCTCTTTTAACACCTTTTAGTCCTTTGTAAATGAAGGGAAAAAAAGCAATACCAATACAATAGCACAACCATAAATAAGGCAATAATAACCGCATAATTTTTAATAATAAAAGAAGCATTTGCGTGTGGGACCAATACCGACGGCGACCAAGATTCTTCCTCTTGCCCGTTTAGGTGGTGTGGTCGGTCCTGGAAGTGCGGGAGCCCCACGATATTTTTTTTTTCGAAGACTGCGCGACGAACCGTGTAGAGCTTTGACGTGAGGGCGACCGCGAATCGGTTGCCAGGTAATGCAAAGAAGCACAATGTCAACTTATTTTGATATGATTTAATAATAAATGTAAAGGTTTTTGCGTATAGCATGGATGTTATATAAGTTTCTTAGTCCAAAGGTTAAATTATACAAATATTGCATATGACATGAAAGAAAAACAGAAAAATTATATAATAGAGTGACACTAAGTTTAGCATTACAAATGATCTTTAAAAGAAAAAAAAATGGTTTCTACTTTAAAATAAGAGGTATTATACAAGACTTGACTTACGCGACTTAACCTCGGGTGTGGTCATAATCAGGTATAAAGTTATATGAGAATTAGGAAACAATTCCGAATTAAAATAATAGGTAGGAAGTGATAGAGGGTGGGTTAACAATTCGTACATGACTAGACGAGACGATACTTAATTTGCAGCCGAAGAACTGTTGACTTGACTGTTAGCGATACGCAAAGAATTCGCCAACAAAAACGAAGTTGGCCCCTGTGTTTGTCACCTCTCGAAGTCTACATCTACTGATCGTTTCCTTCTGTTTTAGCGGTGGCGGCAGGGGTGGTTATAATAAAGGTAAAAGCACCAGATCAAAATGACTGGTGCATTTTTCACTAAACAATTTATATTTATTTTTTGGTATTTTATTAAATGTTTTGCGAAAGAGCTATCTTTGCGTTATTTTCTCGTGAAATGAACCGTTTTAAATGTATGGAAACTAGCAATCCGAATAAGAATGATTGATTGATTCATATTTTAAATTAACGATTTTCATATTACATTTTGAACTGTTCATTTTATCGTAAATATGAAAATTCAATTCAAACTTACTAAAAATAAATAAATAAAAATTAGAGTAATGTAGATGCCGATATTACTGAATTAATTAAGTCACCGTATTGTTTAAGAAAAATTAAAAAGTGTAAAATAATATATTTAGAGCGATGATATGAATATTGGGATCTAGATTGTTCTTTCATTGTATTGTTAAAAACTTTATCGAACTAGAAGTATCCATTTATTGCAGACGTGGAGAACTGGATTCGTGGAATGTGAATTTTTAATGTAATATGACTCAAAAATAGTCATTTGTCTAAGTATAAATGGAAACTCTTTAGTTGAGTTATTTATGCAATTAGAATAACGCAGAACCAACTTAACATTCGTGTTATTCTCCACCAGATCTAATCGTGGGAAATATATGGCGTTCAAAGTAGATTTCACCTTTCGTTTATGGTTTGTCTCAAGTACAGGAATAGTGCAAGCAAAATAAATCACACACGTAGAATTTAATGACATACGATAATTAGAACCCATAACCTATTCGCCTACTATGTGCCAGTCCATACTTTCTTGGGTTATTTCCTCCAAGACTCCGTACACCGTTGACTTTTCTATGCCTGCAATAACATTACCATAAATAACCCAAACAAAAGAAAATAACATAATTGTCGTGGAACTCATCGCCTCCACTTGATAAAAACATGTAGAATGTTTGTTTTTTTTTGTAGTTAGGAACTGGCAAATACCCAAGAAACAATGTAGAAGGTCCATTCTCTGAATATTATCTGGCCGTTGGCAAGTTATAATAAACACGAAAAATGATGTAATCGGAGCCAATCGAAACTCTTACTTTTTTTACCCGAAGAATTTAAATCGCGCTCCTATTTGAGACAAACCATAATTGGAATTCTTTTTTTACTTTTTTTTTCCTTTTATCACAAATGATTTCTTTCGAAAAGGATTTTAAGAAAGTAAAAGAAGTGGTTTTTCAAGTTTACCAGTTAAGTGATAGCTCTTTCACAACACTACAATGCGATGTTTAGATATATGTGTGATTGATTAGTTAAATATCACCCGCTCAAAGTAAATCTAAATTAAAAAGTGAAGAAAAGAACATAGTTAAAAGGTAAGGTATACGTAGTTTTCTGTGGTATTGACAGCGGTGTACACCTAAAGAAAACGTTTTATACAAAAGGTAGTAGTTATAATAATACCCACAAGATATCAACGGCATTTTCTTGGAAGTGCAGAAGAACCTGTTGACCTAGTGGTTTGCATTAACTTCACTTTTGCCTTATTATGCGTAAAAGGTGTTGAGAAAAAAACGTTTTTGTTTTTATTTAGATTCCAAAGTTTAAACGACTTTGAAGATTCCCAACTTAATTATTTTTTTATTTCATCTAAATAGAAACAAATAATAGTGAAAATTAAATCTGTTACGATTAAAATTCATCACTAATAATTTTTAAAAATTGGATCTAATTTTCACTTGATTGTACGAAAGCGAGGTGTACCAACGTTACAGAATCTAATTTTTACTTTTCTGGTAACGCAATAATTACAATATTTTGGTAAATTCGTCGACAATTTGATATCGTAATAAGGTTGTGTAAAATTAACGATTTTGAGAATACATTTTGAGAACGATGTGTTCTTTTATAAATTTGCGTATAATCGTGTGAATAATAATAGGTGTAACATAAAGATGCCGTTAATGGAAGGATTTTAAATCGTTTTACTAATACGTTCAAATTTCAGGATCTGGTGAAATGGTTATTCAAGAAGACACTGTGTTTGTTTCTGGTATGGATTCTAGTATTAATGAAGAAGATATTGCAAACCATTTTGGTGCCATTGGTATTATTAAGGTAATTCCCCTTTAATATTTTTTCTTACCAGACAGCTAGCGGACTGCACTCTGTGCTTAAACTTTGCAAACATGTTTGAGTGCTTTTTGATGTTCCGCAAAATTATATTACAGATTCCTATTCCTGACCTACAATCTTTAGAGTAAGTCAGTTTATCGTATCTGTGACATTATCTCAAATATTTATATATACATACATACAATATATTTGCTGCTATATGATGTAATTAGTTGATTCATCTGAAATACAACAAAGGGATTAATTATCCATTATCGTCATGCTTTTTTTAAACAAATTGAAAATCTGCTCTTGGCGAAATTAATGGTACGTGTACAATTTAATCAGTAACAAATGTCCCTCTCCAATTTAGCAATAATCTTGGTTTTAACCTTTCAAATAACGCCCAATTGCTTGGGATAAACATTGCCCAAGTTGTATTTCATGAAGACATTTATTACGTATTCGACATTTCCAATTGGAGTGAACCCAAAAAGAGTACATAGTCGTTATCATTATCTGCGCGAACAAAGCGATCCAGTGACGTTGGTAATTTAAACAAATTAAGGTCCTCAAAAAAGTTAATCATCCTTGTATATATGTTGTGAATTATTCTCACCCTTAATGAAATTACGATTTTTAGATTGATAAGAAGACATCCAAACGGAAAATTTGGCTATACAAAGATAAAGAAACAGGCGATTCTAAAGGTGAAGCTACTGTCACCTACGATGACGCTAACGCAGCCAAATCGGCCATCAGTTGGTTTGACGGGAAAGAATTTAGAGGAAGCAAGATAAGCGTTCAAATGGCCACAAAGAGAGATAATTGGAGCAGCGGACGTGGCGGCGGTAGTAGAGGTCGCGGCGGCGGCGGAGGTGGAGGAGGCGGCTCATTCGGTGGTAGACCTGGTGGTGGTGGACGGGGAGGTAGTAGAGATGGAGGTAGGCGTTTTCTTTTTAGACCAATACAAGCTTGGACCCAGTGGATCGATTGAGTCTTTTCTAATAATAAATTCTTAATCTTTGTAATGCTGGGTAATATTAAGTTCCTTATAAAACGCACAGTGACTTTATAATATCTTGGAGATACTTGTGTAACCTGTCTGGGGATACATCTATTCAATTCGTTTTATTCACGTCCGCTTGTTGTATTTGTATATCCACTGTTTGAAAAACTGAGTGTCTTTTAGACAAAAAAAAAACGTTTTTTTGCATTTTCATTTAATATAGGCTAATTGTGATAGTTAAATTGAAAAATCTAATCGCAAAGCTAGAGACACACCACGTAGCTAGTAAATGCAAATAAGTAACAAAGATTCGCTTAACTTAAAAGGAAATTATTAATTTTGCTTTTTCTAGATCATTATGGAGGCGGCGGCGGCGGTGGAGGCGGTAATAGAGACCGCGAATCTCGTGAAGGAGATTGGCGTTGCCCTAATCCGGAGTGCGGAAATACAAACTTTGCCTGGAGAAATCAATGTAATCGTTGCAATGAAGACAAACCAGAAGGTTCTGGAGGTGGTGGCAGTGGCAGCGGTGATGATAGGCGCCCAGGAGGCGGTCGTGATCGACGAGACAGTGGCCGAGGAGGTGGCGGCGGTGGTTTCAGAGGTGATAGAGGAAGAGATGGCGGTGGTAGAGGAGGAGGCTTCGGTGGTGGACGTGGAGGTCCACGAGGAGGCGGTGGTTTCAGAGGTGATAGAGGAAGAGATGGCGGTGGTAGAGGAGGAGGAGGTGGAAGGTAAATGAAATTGATTTGCCGTAGAAAAAATGTCAAACCGGGGGAAATGTATTTAGTTGAATAATAAAAGCAGGGGGTTATACAAAAATTCTAAACTAAAAACTTTATTCGCTAATGTAACGGCAGCCTGAGATGCATGCATTACACTATTAAGCTTTTGTGTGATTGTACGTTGCTTTTTATTATTTAAAATGCTATTTTTTCGTAAGTGCCTTAACGCAATTTTTCCCAATTCTGACAACAATCTTTTCTTTACAAATAGGAGTGGATTGATGTACAATTGGGATATACTCAATACCTTATTAAACGCATATTGGTTTAATAAATACCAGTTATGTAACCTGTCTGGGGTAACAATTTATGCTATAACGCTTTTTGAAATTTACATTTTATGATTTGTTTTCAAGACAGAAATGCAATGCAGAACTTGCAGGTATGGTTGTTACAACACACCGAATAAATACTAACAAGCTGTAACTGTTACGATTCATATTTCCATGCTTAGTAACTCCAGTTATTTTTCAAATTTCAGAGATCAAGGGGGTCGCGGTGGTCGTGACAGGCCAAGACCATACTAGCAAGTCATCATCTGAAATGCATTTTATAAATGTATTTAGTTTTAGTAATGTACCTATTTTTTTATTTTATAACAGACCGCTTAGTGGTTCCCCCTATATGTAAGATTCTGATTCTGTTGTATTCGAAGTTATTCCGCCATCTAGTTACATCAAGTTTCCAAATGGACACAAATTTCATGATCGAGATTTCAGTTATGGTATTTTAAGCAATAGCGTTATACGAAGAATTGATCTAAATAATTTTATAGATAGGTCCCCGATTAAGTTCCCACAGAGCCCGTTTCTTCTTCCTGAAATAAATATAATTGTATTCGAGAATTTTGTATTTACTGTTGTATATAAAAATTTACAAAAGTACACTAGGAGATAATAAAAGAGATTTAAATTGAAACCGTTTTTTATTTGTGGACACTGAAATAAGTAAGAATGTGTTAATTTTATACTTTACAAGGTGAAAAATGTTATTGTATCAACTAAATAAAGACAAAATGGATATTATAAACATGTTTTTTTGGGGGTGGTGAAGAAATAAAGCAAAAATGTTTTTTGTTCATTTCAATGCTACGCACACAACTACATGTCTTTTGAATTTGATTTGTAGGCGCTCATGTCGCCCCTTTCTAACGCTAGATTTAGGGTCTGCCACGTTAGCGAAATTTTTTTCCGCGAGCGCTAAAAGTTATCAGTGGCATTCAGTACATTCTTAGATCTAGCGGAGCTCAACGCTAGCATCGCCATAATTCGCTGAAGCATCTACTGTAACGCTCTTTTGCAAGGCTGCACTGTTGCGCTTAGTTAAACGGCCAATAATAAAATGTGTGTTGCGTGTCATCGTGATGAACATGGTAAGGAGGTGAGTGAGGGGAACTACACAAAACAAAGAATTTGTGTATTACGTTTTTCTTGATAGCTATTGGAGACATCTAAGCTTGTGCGATATGAAACATTGAAATTGAATATTTTTTATATTTAAAAGCATGGATGATATTCAATGTGATGATATAAATTGCACTCCACCTGAGTTGCGAGAAATAGGAGAAGAAATCGTTGGTGATTTAATACGCAGTAAATCACGTGAACTATATAAAAAGAAATATGAACATTTCGATACATGGCGTTCACAGAATAATGTTAAAATATTATCCGAAAATACTTTATTAGCATATTTTCAAACAAAGCAACATCAAGAAGTCCTCTACTTTATGGGCGACCGGCCCACGTCTTAATATTTGCAAGAATGTACATATTTCAGAATGTTTTGTACCTGTAAATTACTAATTGTAAATCTTACTAATTTACGGCTGAGGATGCAACTCGACAACATTTTCTTTGTACTTATAACAAAGAATGCCCATAATCATCTCAGATTTCTTGAACAGTACAATCAAAATCATAATTAAATAAAAGTACCAAATTACCAGAAATCATATTTTTGTACTATTGTATATACATACTTATTCGTAACAAGTATGTTTTTGTATTCTATTCAAACAAGTTTTTTTTTAAAGAATTTTTTAAACTGTTCACTGCATGTCTTAATACACTCCAAACATTTGATTTAATTACATAAATTATCTTAGGTATTTTACCTAAGAAACACGAATGTGTTGGTTTTGTTACTTTTTAAATGACTGAACTCTAGAAAGGACCGCGACAACATATTAACCACAGCATTCCAAACAGATTTTTTTTAAGCACTTCGAAAAATTGGCGAATATGCCCTTTACCGGAACAACCAACTTGAATTGTTTTCGAAATGAAGACATTTTTGCTGAGGCAGTTCCTCACCATGGCAGGGAAACAGTTGTTGCAGACTCTGGCCTTTGTCAAAATGACTGCGTCCAGGTTGGCACAAAAGCAAACCTGGACGAAAGTGAACCTTGTTGTCCAAGTTTACCTTTGTCCTATTGTACGTTCGCGCAAATTGAATCCCTCTCTCTTTATGTATGGTAAGGACATTAGTTTTCTTAGTGGCCTGTTCCTACGTTGAGGTATGGAAGGGCCGATTGTGGTTCCTCCCCTCTTATTACTTATTAATTTGTAACTAAGTAACTCCCAACATACGAAATAGCAAATCGACATATTAGCGGAGTAACAAATTCATTGTAAAGTAAAGAAATCTTAATGGATGTAATTTCAAGATGTACAAATAACGGATAGGCTCCACAACATTGCCCAATATACCCTACAACATCGTTTCTTTTATTTTTAGAAGTAACAAAGGCGGTTAATGTTCAATAATGATAGCAAGGACCGTGGCGTAGTATGGCGAACAACACAAAGGTATCGGCACACTCCGCACCACCCAAGTCAGGTACTCGTGTGCCGATACTTTTGTGCCGTTTGCCATGGTCAATGTTGCAGAAAATGTAGGGTATTTGTCTTTTATTTGAAGTACCCAGTATATTATGGAATCTTACAACTTAGGAATGTAACACGTCACTTATAAAAAGATTCAATTTTCCGTTGTTGCGTTCGCATAAATTTTACACCACGTTCATACATATAGAAATATTCGCGGCATTGTTTCGAAATAGTTGTGCAACGATCCTGTTTTACATTTGCGTCATCTTCTATTCGTATCTAATTTACATAGTACAAGGTCAAATTGATAAAAATCCAAACCTACGAAATAATCACCTTTCGAGTACTCTGTCACCAAAATAAATTACCCCTTTACAAAATTTAAAACAATTTATTGCAGTATATTGGATAATTACAGATTTCTTAAAAACTAAACTTAATTTTCTCTCATATTTATATTATATACCTTTATAATAATTTATATGAATTATATATGATGTCCAAATATAAATCACACCTCAGTCCCCTAAGAGATAGTAAACTTATACAGGTTTTTTTTTTTTCTTCAATAATCTTCATCCTCTTCAGTTTCTGCGTTTGCGTCTCGACTCCTCCTCCTATAACAAAGATATACCATCGTATAACAAATGTATTACCACCGCCATATCAAATGATGTATTCAATTTACCTCTTCCCTTGCCGCTTGCCGTAAAAACAAATGCAATTAAAGATTTTACGCTACACACAAAAAGCAAGGGATCGTAAGGATTTAAGGAAAAGGGGAGGTTATTACCTATCACTAATTACCTTCTGGGTTAAGATGATTAGAATCCTTCTGAATAGGCCGATGAAATCGATAAATAGATCCAAGGAATGTGCGACAAAATCCTTACTTCCCATTCTTCGTTTCTCGATAATCAATTGGGTGTCGTATAGTACAAATCCGCACATCGTTATTAGGCCTAAGTACAAGTGCAATTGGAATAACAGTGTCGAACCAAAGAAAATATTGGCGAGAGATAAGATAAAGATGGTGTTCAATAATGTCATCAGAGTTCCACCAAGGTACAACCACCTTCCTCTTTCGGCGAACAGTGCACATATGGAGAAAGACACGAATACCAAGGTCGTTCCAATCAAAGCTGTTACTATTATACTTGGATCTACTTGGATGACATGTTCAAGTAGCGGACCCATTCCGACACCACTAAGAGCGGCAAATCCTAATAAGTATCCAACACGTAGTTGTAATTTTTTTCCATTATCATCGGGGGTAGACATCAGTAAGAAGAAACAGATGATTGCTCCGATTCCCGAAAGAAATCCAGCTTGCAATATGTTGGTAAATAAGTGAATGGAGGCTCCAACGGCTGCTGCCATTGTTGACATACTAAGGCAAGCATATACATTCTTCAAATGCTGCCTTACGGGCTGTTCACTATATGGCAAAAAAAAAGACGTGACAATAAAAAGTACGATGGATAGGTCCGAAGGTTAATACTTACAGTTTATTATTAAAGGAATTTATAAACGTCTGGACAGACGGCGCCATAATTTTCACTTCGTGATCTTCAGTTATTTCACTAAAGACAATTGACGTGCAGTATAAATAGCACTCTACGAATATATCACCACTTTTTAACAATAATTACGACGAATTTGTCAATATAAGGAACGTTTGCAGATAATACACGTCAGAGAAGATATTCTAGACTTTCCTTAATTTTTCGATTATTCATTGGCCAGTTGTGTCACGTGATTGCACAAGCGCAGAGAAATCGATTTCCAATTCAATTTTCACATTAAATGAATTAATTCCATTGTACAAACGAAAACAATTATAAGAACAATACACGCATTTTCTACAGTTTTCTAATTATTTAAATACATTAGATTTAAAATTCTTATAATTTATCTTTTAGGGTGTTTTGTACCCTTCGATTACGTACACTGCGGATGTTGTTGGTACTAAATCGACAGCTTGAACCTAACCTACACTTTTATCCGATGTTTCCAATTATGTTTAACACGTGTTAATTACAATTTAACTAAATTTATTCACAAATATGGGGAAAAAGACTAAAATTGGAAAACAACGCAAGGATAAATATTACCAACTAGCTAAAGAAACCGGTTACAGATCTCGTGCCGCTTTTAAACTGATACAACTAAACAGAAAATTTGAATTTCTACAAAGGGCTCGAGTATGTGTAGATTTATGTGCAGCTCCTGGTGGTTGGATGCAAGTCGCCCGGCAGAACATGCCTGTATCGAGTGTAGTAGTCGGAGTAGATCTATTTCCAATCAAACCAATACCCGGTTGTATCAGCTTACAAGAAGATATTACAACGGAAAAATGCAAGACCGCGTTAACTAAGGAGCTGAAAACGTGGAAAGCCGACATAGTCATGAACGACGGTGCTCCGAATGTAGGAAAAAATTGGTTACACGATGCATATTCACAATCGTGTTTAACGTTAAGCGCTTTAAAATTAGCCACTCAGTTTTTGAGGCAAGGCGGTTGGTTTATTACGAAGGTGTTCAGATCGAAAGATTACAATCCATTGATATGGGTTCTCAAGCAGTTATTTAAGAAAGTGCATGCAACCAAGCCGCAAGCTTCTCGTAGCGAGTCTGCTGAGATTTTCGTTGTTTGTCAATATTACATCGCACCGGATAAAATTGATCCGAAATTTATGGATCCAAAATATGTATTTCAAGAATTAGATATAGAACCTACAAATAAATTAAATATATTTCATCCCGAGAAGAAGAAAAAATCAAAAGCAGAAGGCTACCAGGAGAACGATTATACTTTATATAATAAAGTTCCAGTTTCGGATTTTATTAAGCACTATAACGGCATCGATATATTGCAAAATGTTTCCGAGGTATGCACTAGTTTTAATAGTCAATTTTAAATGGTTAAACAAATAATTTTTAGTTGCATTTCGATAACGATGAGATTTTAAATCATAGCAGTACTACAAATGAAATTAAGGAGTGCTGTAAAGACATAAAGGTTTTGGGTAGGAGAGAATTGAGAATATTATTGAATTGGTGGAAAGAACTGCACGCTGAATTTTACAAAAATAAAAGCGAGGAAAATGATATGAAAGATATTGTTGATGACCAAGTAGAAGTCAAGGATGAAGATGAAGAAATAGATAAACAAATTTCTGAATTGCAAGTAAGTACAATATCTTCGTTAAAATTCTTAGAATTTATTATTTCGTTGAATGTTTCTCAAGGACGAAGAATACAGAGAACAAAAACGTAAGCGAAAGAAAGTCTTAAAAGAAAGGAAAAAATTAAACGAACGTCTTAATTTGAAAATGGTCCTAAAGGACGATGGAGGCCCTACAATGGAAGGTGATGACATGTTTAGCCTAAGCTTAATTAAAGACAACCATGCAATGACCAAGGTAATGGAGCAAGCTCCAGAAGTTACCGCAGAATCAGATAACGATGAAGAAGTACAAAAGCCAAAGTATGCGAAATATACAAAGGGTCGAGGACACTTAGATAGTTCTGGCTTATTCTATAAAGATTCTGATTCTGAATTGGAGTTGGAATCTGATGATGACGAAGAAGGTGGTGAAATAAAAGAAGGCCTTGGTGAGTTGCATTTTCAAAGATTATCCTCGTGTTTTAGGCAAAGAAAATTCATGTGGCTAGCAGTGGTGTGGTTGTATGTTTAAACTAACAGTACGCATGTGACATGCACATTAAGAGTTATGGAAATATATTTAAGATTTTTAAACTGATTTTCTTAAAAAGTATGGATTCTGTTTAATTTTAAATGTATCTATTACAGGTTTTAATGATTCTGATGAAAGCGAAGTAGAAAACGAACAACCTGATCACATGGAATCTCCATCGAAAAAGCATCCCTTGATAACCGATCTAGATCACCGAGATAACAAGCAAAAAAAGATACATAAGGCAGATTTGTGGTTTGAACGTGATATTTTTAAGAATCTAATAGATGAGAATGATGAGGACATTGATTTAGATAAAATGGTTGCTGAATATAAAAAGAAAGGTGTTGATATTCCTACTGAAGAAAGTTCAAATCAAATCGGAAACATAAAGAAGAAATCTGTTCCAAGAAAGGAAATTGAGGATGCGGATGCTAGAGACAGCACTGAAAGTGAAACAAGTGACGATGACAGTGGCAGTGACTATGATGTAGAACGAGAAGTTTGGAAAAATCAGAAGGAGAAGACGCAGAATGGATTTGAGATTGTTAAGAAGGATGCACCTAAGAAGACTGTTAAACTGAGTGTTAATGAGCTTGCCTTGGGCACGATGATGATTAACAGTAAGAAAACTAAACGTGATTTAATTGATGCTGCTTGGAATCGTTACACCTTCAACGATAACAATTTACCAGATTGGTTTGTTTCCGATGAAGCTAAGCATATGAAGAAAGAAGTGCCTGTTCCTAAAGTATGTTGAAATGAAAATACCTTCATGAAGGGGAAATATATATTTTTTCTTTTTCTTTTTCTTTTAGGAATTAGTTAATGAATATCAGAGTAGATTAGAGGAAATTAATGTAAAGCCAATTAAAAAAGTTATCGAGGCAAAGGCTAGAAAGAAGAAGCGTGCTTTAAGGAAGATGGAAAAAGCTAAGAAGAAAGTTGAAGCTTTAATGGATAATGTCGACGTCAGTGAAAGAGAGAAGATGAAGCAAATAAAACAGTAAGTAATATAATTTAGAATTGGAAATATTTTGCATTTTATATAAAATTAATTTCGTACGCTAAATAATTTATAATTCACAAAAAAAAGTTTTGAGGTGGCAAATCAATTGAGCGAAGCGAAGAAAGATCGAGTTTTTTGCACCGGAGTGTATATTTAATAAAAAAATGTCCAATATGATGCGGAATTTATGTGTGACACCGTACATTTCCACTTCAAACTACGCTAATCAGTACATTGTATTTCCATTAACCAAACAATAGCATTGAAATTAATTTACAAATTCTCCATTAGTGTCCTGATTATTCGTTTCATTATAGATTATACAAGAAAGCTAAAGCTGAACCCAAGAAGGAAGTTACTTATGTAGTTGCTAAGAAGCACATGGCCGGTAGGAAGGTTGCTAGACCTACTGGCGTTAAGGGTCGATATAAGGTTGTCGATCCAAGAATGAAAAAAGATATGAGATCTCAAAAAAATAAATTTAACAACCGTTCCGCGAAGAAAGGCAAGAACGTCAGGCAACATAAGACGAAAGGAGCCAAAGCGAAATGATAACGAACTATCGTCTTCTTTGTATATATTTTTTGCTTGTTACCTATTACTAGGTATAAGTTGTAAAATTGTTATTGTAATAATAATAATTTTAAATAAAGTAACTTGCTTATTATTCCGAATTTATATACTTTAAATAGACAAATCAATAAAGCCGTTGCGTTCAGTAACTTTCGAGCGGTAGCGTATATTCTCTGTTTTTACACGTAGAGCAAGTTCAAGGGCGATACGCAAAACTCGAACAACAATATTCATGGCCAAACTGATAATAAATAATTAGTTAATAATACTCGTTTAATTCAATATATCTGTTTATTACATAAAAGATCTACTGCTACTCTTCGCGGCAATGACAATTCAATTACAGTCTGTGTGTTCCTCTATTGGCAAGGTTACAGCTAATATATGTTCTCCTGTTTTGTCATTGTATATTGAGCCGGAGACAGATAAACGTACACGTATGGCAAAACAAATTCGGTGCTGTAACTCATTTGGAGATTATACAAGCGTGTGTGGGTGTTTTTTTTTAAATTGCCATTTTGACTGTTTTATATTTCATAATTCGTTCCAATATACAGCGTGTCCGTCTATACCTTAGTTAATACCCGGTTTTTGCTGCAAACAATTACTGGGGGCAGTCCCTGGACTACTTAATACGAAATGGCGCGCCCAAGAGCGCTTTGTGCATCTGTACATGTAAATGATTCCCACAGGCTTACAAAAAAATGCTTAGAAATAATAACTAAGAAGTAATAAAAATATAGCTTCCTCATAGTTGGTATTGATGAAATCAGGCTTCACTGATGAATATTGCAAATATTGCACAATTTGTAAAAATTGCGGAATATTCCGTTGCTAAAAAGTTGCCAATAAATACATATATTACATATGCATGTAGTGATCTTATTACAGCCTATACAAGGCGATAACTTGGGCAATCGTACACAAAAAGCTGATCCGAGCTTTACGAAAACAAAGACGTTGCCGCTCGCTGACGTTGAGATCGTCGATCGGTCGACAGGTGAACGAAAGCTAGAGATGGAGCAAGAGGCACCCACATTTGGCCTCGGCGCGACCGTTCGAGACACCGCATTGGTAACCTTGCTAAACTTGACCTTGTTATATTTCAGTAGCGCACATCGGACCCTATGTACACTGTGCCTACATTTGTGGCTCTCGTCGCTGACCGACTAAGATGTATTCTGCGATATGTTAACCACGTACAATGATGTACCATTTAGCCTGATTAATTTTATCTCTTATGGTATCTACCTAACATTTGTTATTTATATATCGGTTCAAGGAAGCGAAAATGAGCGATTTGAATCTTCTATTAAATTTCTATCGAAAGAAGGCGGTACCCTCCAAAAATATCCATAAGAGAATGGTGGTGGTGGATGGAGAAAATAAGTCGTCCTATTTCCAAGTCAAATATTGGGGCAAGCAGTTCGAATGGGGCAGGCAAGCCAAAGTGCGGAAAACTTCTGGAAACACGAGGCGAAGAAATCATCAATAAAGTTGAAGATTTGGTATCGACTTATCGGCGAGTTTCAATTATTTCTAGAAAAATTGGAATATCGTAAACGAATTTTTTTTAATTCTGCACGAAGATTTGGGAATTCCCAGGTTGCTCAGTTCCCAATAAAAACTATATAAACGATAAATTTGCCAGGAGAATTTTCTTTCTTCCAAGATGAAGACTTCCCCTATAGAATTATAACCGGGTATGAGACCCGGGCGCACCACTGGGATTCACAAGATTTCCTTGCCATTCAAGAAGGCTAAGACGCAATTTTCTATGGTGGACAAATTTAATAGCAACCACGGTTTTATAAGTGTTGTCTTCTTATTTTGTTTGGGAAACATTTCGTTAGAGAAAGGTGCATTTTCGCGGCTTCAAAGTTTCTGTAGCTAAGCGACAGATACGAACATCATAGGCGGGTGTACTAGTATTCGTTGGTTTAATTCGTTTTTCAATTATCACGTCTCGTACCTTTCTCTAACGAAACGCACTATAACATAGTGTTGCAGTTGTTTTACGTCACTATTAACGAAGTCAATTATAAATAATTCCATATGAGAAGAAGACGCTCTCGCCAATTCTATCATTGCTCCATTTTTTCTTTTTTTTACTTTCTCGACTCACATAGCTTCTGTATTGCTCATTGATGTAAACTGCAGGCGACATGCTTCACTTAACAAGAGGAAATACATATTAATACACACGTGACAGAGAGAACTGTTAACGTAGCAAGCAGCTGTCCAGCTGCTTGAATGGAATTTCTTGGTATTTTTTTTTTCGAGCCAATAGTTTCTGCTGTAATAAATAATAAATTTATTTTCTTAATTGACGTCATATTTTGTAATAAAACAAATTGTGAAGCTGTTAAGATGAGAAATGCTTTATGTTGGAAGGAATTGTTGCGGCATTCGCGTATCGTTCAAGAAATTAGCGAATACGTCTTTTACTATCAGAACTACCACCAATTGTTCGCGTATTAGGATAAGCACCTCCAAACTTTCAGTGATGTTATCGCCATTTCTAAAAATGGAAACCATGGCAGGACTTGTTATTATTACGTAGTAAATTTTAGAAACTTTCGAATTATTTTCGACATATTTTTTTTTAATTTTCTACAATTTTGTCATGGAAAAACTTACTTATTAGCCTTGAACAAGTAGTAGCTTATTACAAACAAGGTACTAAGAACCAAGAGAATATTCTTTTGAATGGTTTGTGTGGATAAGTGAAAAAAGAGTGGCAATTGGCAAGGTATCTATTTAAAAATATTGTGCGGTCATTATCGTTTAAATTATTCTGTTGTGGACAAGGATCGATTATGCACCTTATTTACCTGCTATTCGTAGCTATAATTTAATCCGTTCTGCATAAACGTATATTCAAGCATATTCAACGAGGAATGGGACAATGGCGATATCTCGCGGACGAATGAAGATTTTAAAATTCTGGATACTTTGTTGTAAATATACGGTGGGACACATATTTCGTGATTTTTTATTATTATTAAATGCGTCACCGTTAGGTGGTGCTACCTAACTTAATTAAATGGAATATCTTATTTTTATTCAATTTTTGGAATCTCTTCGTAAAGTTTCTGGCGCTATGTTGGAACAAGCGACCCTAGCGTGATCTTCAATACTTTTGGAAGACGTAACGTAGACTACATTAGTACCTATCCATCGCCCCGAAATAACTACGTTCATACAGTCGCTTACTAAGTTACTGTTATGATTAGGGGCCTCGTCTTGTTGAAAGTACATCACCTGCCGCAAATTCTCAAGAGCAAGAAGAGTCAGGCGTTTTTTTTTAACAAAATACACTCCTTTTGTAGGGTTTGCAGAGGCTGTTATCTAGAAACTAAAATTCATGTGAAACCAAACGAAATTTACATTTTTCGAAAGAAAGAACTACTTCGCACGTAAAAGTTCATACCAAAAAAGATTGCTATTATTTAATTGATTTAACTTTCTCTGTGTTGATAGAAGTATCCCCTGAAACAAGTACCTTTTTATCAAATTCAATTTATATCGGGTCTGTACGCAGTAAATTACAACTCGCGCACTTATTTAACGAGAAAATGTTGGATATAGAAGGATAGTTTGAATGAAGCGATCTATGACGGAATATTATTTTGAAGTTTGCGTTTAGTTTCTCTGATACGTTGCTTAAGTTTGCTATTTTAAATGGAATTGATGGAATGAATTCCTTAATAAAAAAATAAAGCAAATTTGTACTATATTATACTATATACTTAAAGTGAAACGGTCTTTGCGATATACGAAGTGTTTGGAAATTAAAAAGAAAATATTCATTTTTATCGTAAGATAAGTGCTCATTTATTATCTTCTTTAAACTCACAGTCAGTTCATTCTTCCCTTCGTGAGTTTAGCTTTACATTGAAGTATACATTTTCCAAAAATCGACCAGTAAACTGATTGCAAATTGTAAGTGTGTGAGGTTATTTCGGCAAACTGAATGGAGAAGCATGCGTAACATAGCCCCGAACGGTATTCGTTGTATTCAAGAATTGAATTCAAGAACGGCCAATCCTTCTAAAGCTACAGACAATAATGATTAATAATAACAGTAATAACAATAATCCTTGATTTCGCATTCCTCGCCAGCTTTGGTCAGATTGAGAGACAAGCCACAGAAAAATTTACCCTGAAAATTACTCTGAAAGTTACGAGGCCGGGATTCGAATCCAAGACGCCAGTCAGAAAATCCAGGTATTGAGGTCCTGTTAAGATGCCGTTAAAAAATAGTGATAGATCAACTGGTCTACCTAATAATCCGGCCACATTCGCGAAGTATCACTCACGATTGCTTGAAACGTACAGCGCGCATTTTACTCATTTTTGACAGAGTTAGTCAAGGCACATGTATACCATGTACTGCCATACATACGAAGCGTTACGTACCTTGAATACGGTAGGCAACATATTGTGCACGTTCGAAGCTGGTCGATTCGCATTTAATTATTAACATACTATACATACGTAGGTATATCTTTTTTTTGAATTTGTAAAAATTATTTTCTCGACAAGTAAACCAGATAATTAAAAAAACAGTATTAGATGTGCCCCTAACGGACAATTATAACGACATTTTCAGAATTATTAAATTAAAGCCTAACTTGGTCCTCGAATATAGTCTTATTCTTCGCTAAATTCCCAAATTAAGTTGCAGTAAATGTCTATTTATATTCTGCAAGGATTCGGTGATACAGATTTAATGGATATCAGTAAATATCAATTGCATTTTTTATATTAATCACGATTTTTTAATATTTCTTTGCATTAATCCAAAGCTTATACGTGGAATGTTTTTATTTTAATTAGCATTGCAGGAATATGAGTGACAGAGAGACTATGCATATTAAACTGCAAGCACAACGTAAAAATCAATTCGATAAAATTTCTTATTACGCAAAAAAAAAAAAATAACCAGGAACCTTGGGCGCCCCCCTCGACCCCGCGATTTATCCTCATACTCGATTTACGTAATATTTCTATGACCGCACTGCGCGACTAATGTACCGGAGATTGCGGGACGACCTTGACATTAGCCGGCAGGGAAAATCTCTTGTGGAGCGAGCCCGAACCGTTGGTTGTTGGCTTCATCATCGGTCGTGATCTGAACCGCACGGTCTTCCTGTGTTCGCCACAGCTCATTTGATCCACCAATGCGATACGGCCGCAACCTCGCCGTGCCGACTATCAGCATCAATTGACTAGAGAGTAGTAGCGGTGCGGTAGTAGTATTACTACTTGAAATACCGTTATTGCGTTTCGAGACATTGAATATTGCCTAATTTAGATCGATGGCTTCAATATTCCCGAGATTCTATTTGTGAGTACGCGGTTCGTTCAAATGAAAATGAATAGGGTTGTGTGGAATTATTTAAAATTTGTAAATTTGAAGGACTGCAACAATACACGCAAGATAGAAAGCTGTGGGGAGGAATTTGTGAAAGATTAGTTTTTGGAGCATTTTAAAGACTTTTCATATACAACAAAATATTTAGAAATTCAGTATCTAAAAACAACAGACGCAATAAATGACCTAAATAACGAAATAAGTAATACCGAGCGATTTTGGTAATCAAAACTTCAATCAGACTTTGGGCAAAAGGTCGACTGTGATCGTTTTTCGCCGCATCCCTTCATATGTGTCTAAATCTTTGAAGATCAGAGAAGAATTGATGTTAGCCATGACAACCACTTGGGAAGCAATTCCAATGAATTTGTTGAATAATTTATTTACTTCGTTGCCTCATCGCATGTTAACAGTTACTGAGAAACGAGGAAATCTTACTCATTGTAATAAATAAAAGATAGTTGCTTTATTTCTATTTCTTGTTGTTTTTTTTTTTTTTTGGGTGAGAGTAATCAATTGTTGCTTTGAAAATTACCACCAGAGTGAAAACAAAATCCTCAAAAATTGGTTTTTGAAATTGTTAAGGCAAACTGGTGTCCAGATTTGTACAAGGGACCTAATTTAACTATTTTTATAGTCATTCTAACTAAAACGTGAAATGTCGAGCACTTTTTTTTTTAAATAATGAAATACTTATACTCAATTTTTTCCAGCATTGCTGCAGAAGCAATAATTCTTTTCCAATTCTTTCTGTTAATTGCTTCGCCTCCCAGCTCAAACCATTTTTTTAAGAACCCCTACAATTTCTCCTTGGCCTTCTTTTCCTTCTTTTTGCATATGTTTCCCAAAACGTTTTCACCACCCTTTCTTCATCTCTTCTAACTGTATGTCCGAACCATCTCCCTCTCTTTGCTTCTATTTTTTCCGCAACAATTTTTGTTTTTAATTCCTTCCTAACGAAGGAAAGTAAGTTGCAAACCTCTAAAATATCTACAATATAGTGCAATCATTGTTTTACTGGGTAATGGTACAAGAAAATTACTAATTCTGTTAGCGTAATTACAATAATTTTTTTTTACTTATCGTAATATTTATGACCATTACTTAACCTTTGTACCTTACATCTGCAAATGGACATCCAGATGACGTTATAATTGGTACATTGACTTCTTTTCTCGGTTTAATATCCTGCACATTTTGCATGGCGTATGTGCTAGTGGTGTTAAACCACTCAAGATATCCGCTGTTAGTACATTCTAAATATAGCGATGTTCTGCGCTAGATGTCATTATCTTTCCATATAAAATATTACACAAAGTAAACTTAATAATTCTGTTAGGGTGGGTAGTCTGCGTCAGAGTTCGTTTAAGACCTGAATCATTCGCCATCTTTACGAACACAAATGTCCAGCGACACCTCGTAAATTGTTCAATTTATTTGCAGAATTCCCCAGGGCGTTCAACGTTCTTTGCATACACGTTTAAATTACTTATTATTATGTTCGCTGTGCGAATACGAACATGTATTGTTATGGTTGGCAATGAAAGTTAGTAACTGGAATTTAAAGATTGAAATTGGCGTATGCGTCACTTGAGTTAAACGGAAGATTACTGTCTCATCGCGTCTGACATGAATGTGTACATAAGCATGGTGCACTGAATTAAATGTTATAAATGAATTTTAAGAAGAGGCGTTGATGTTGTTCCTTCGTTTGGATTTATGGGCAGTTGATTTTCAGTGTATTTCGAAAGCTTTAGTTATCTTCTTGCTTTTTTAGCAAAGCCATCGTCGTACGTTTAGTCACTCCGGGGTAGGTATTGTTGCACGTTGCACGTTCTATCTCTCTATAGGCTATCCCAGACGACGATGTTCTTAATAGGATTTGTCGAACTCTGCCTGCTTCTTCATGATGTGAATTTTTTTAAGTTTGGACAAAGATCTAAGACTTCTTTTAGAGGACCAAATCTGCCAATTAGGGTGGATGGAGCACCATTCGTACCATAACTGGACTAGTTTTCCTGTAGCAATTGTCGATGAGAGTACCGGAGTGTTATAATGATGATAGATCATTTTTTTTTGCTAGGTGGGGCCTTTTTCTCTTTAATTCAGCGTCTAAATGATCCAATACATCAGTATAGTACCGTCTCGCGATTGTCCCTCTCTTTTCCAAATAATCAACGAAGGTTTTGCCTTGCGAATCCCAAAGATCCAATCAATCTCAAGGTTAAAATGTCTTAATTAATGTTCAAAAGGGAGTTCCAAGTATGCTTAAAACGGCGCAGAATTTGATTATCTTATGCTTATCAAGAGATCACATCCGGGGCAAACTACATACTTATCAACGGACAAGGTTCAACAATTAAGTTACGTGGAGGGATAATCTAAGTATTGACGAGATACTGTAAATCGATTAGTCAAGTATCAATTCCGCGAAATATCCGATACTGATATTTCAGAATCATTTCAGAATATTTCAGAATTAAGTCTTTGATGTAAGTAATAAACGAATAACGTCCCTAGTATATAAAACTTTAACAAAGACATAAGCACCAATTGGTCAAAGTTAAAGAAAGTACACTACCCGACAGAAACATAGACGCGGTATCGTTTTTATTTACGAAACAAAGTTTATAGACATTATATAAAATGGAAATGAGGGTTATTAATACTTCCTATGTAAATAGTCCATTTATAGATATTTCTGGGTATTTATTGCTTTATGAGGGGTGATTGAGATTTTCCCAGATCAAAATAGGAATTTTAAATGCGACAAAAATTTAGACCCTGCGCATTTATTACATTAATATAAGCAAAAATGTTTTAATTTGATACTTGTCTTTATATGCAGCCATTGTGCTGGTAAAGTGTACACATTTCACCGCGAGAAATTATATTTTATAAAGTGTTTGCAATATGGGTAGAAAAAAGGATTATCCTTGATAGAAAGGGGTAAAGTTCTAGCCTGGCACCAGGATGGTGTTAGTAAGAAGGAAATTGCTCGTCGGTTACGAAGAAGCGATCATTGCGTTAGAAATGTCCTAAAAGATCCGGAAAATTACGGCAAACCAAAAGGTCAGAGGCGACCGAAAGCTCTAAGTAAGCGGGATAAACGCATGATATTGCGGTGTGCATCCAATTCTTCTGCGTCGGCGAGAGTTATTGCAGAACAGGCGGGGGTACAAACGCACGTGCGTAATGTTCAAAGGATTTTAAACGCGTCACCGGTATTATCACGGAAGAAAATGTTGAGAAAACCGCCACTTTCGGCGAAACACAAAGAAGCGACGTTGAGATTTGCTGAAGAACACGTATCCTGGAACAAACAATGGGAAAAAGTTATATTTTCCGATGAGAAACGTTTTAATTTGGACGGACCGGATGGGTACTCGCATTATTATCATGATCTGAGAAAGGAACCAAAGGTGAAAATGACCAGACCATTAGGGGGTGGATCTGTGATGATATGGGCAGCGATTGGATTCCGCGATAAAAGTGGGATAGTGTTTTGCACAAACAAAATGACATCTGAGACGTATAAAGGCTTATTGCGTGACAATCTTCTACGTTTTGGAACCCAATGGACCGGGCGCAATTTTGTTTTTCAGCAAGATAACGCGCCAATTCCTAAAGCAAAAACCATTACTGAATGGTATAAAGAGAAAAGGATTAAAACTTTACAGCGGCCAGCACGGTCACCAGACTTAAACATTATTGAAGACATGTGGGGTGAATTGGCACGTCGCGTTTATGGCGGAGGCCGTCAACAATTCACGGTGCAGGAACTGAAAACTTCAATCGTGACTGAATGGCAGAATATCCCTCAAAATTATGTGTTACATTTATATAAATCTATTAATGACAGACTATTGGAAGTGATTAAGAACAATGGAGGATCTACGCATTACTGATCACTCGTTTGTTGATTTTTGTTTCACATTTGCAACAGAGCGTCTAAATTTTTGTCGCAGAAACTATTTAAACATTGGAGTAATAATTTATTATTTAGTTCATATATTACTGGGGGAGATATTTTTAAGTTTATTTTACTTTTATGAATGAAAACTTAATTAGATATCTTGCTAGTTTCGCAAAGAAATGTTGTAACCCTTAAAACCCGTAAAACATCTTACCGCGTCTAAGTTTTTGTCGGCGAGTGTATTACTTAGTTTATCTTATCACTTACCAAACACTCTTTGATGACTTTAATTAATTCAATTAATCGACAAACCTGTTTATTCGCTATATTTTTTGTAAGCCACAAAAGCTCTTTGACTTCTAGACACGTTTTCCCATCGAAAGAAAAGAAATCAAACCACTGATCGGTATTATTCCTTTTCCACGATTCCACAAATACATACTTGTTCCTTCTCAACACCTCTCAAAGCAACATTACTCAATACTCACAGTCCGGTAATGCACGATTATGTTTATGTTGTCATTCATTTAAAAAAGCAGATATGGCGCGCACAACTCGATATACGAGAGGCGGAGTCCAACGAAAAGCAACTAAGAACAACCAGCATGTTGCTCCACTTGTGGATATTTATATCATACACCACGTAGATATGCATATTCACCGAAAACGTGTGATGATCAAATAAAGAAAAGGTGTTCGAGCTGGCGCAGGCACGTAGGTTATTAAGGTATTACCATATATGCACATTAGCGCGAAAAATAAATACGGCACGGACGTCGGCCTTGACATTGGCTGGTGGCCTGGTGCAGCTGCATCGATTTGTAATGGGAAGGAAGGAGGTGACCTGATCCGACCTAGATAAATGATACAATGATAGTGAATCTCAGAATGAATCTGGCGTAGCTCTTTGTTTAATTTATTGGAGATGAATCTATCTCCACCTCTTGTTCTTTTATTTTATGTTTTTGGTTTTGTAATGGCGGAAAGTATTGCTTTTATAATGATTAAGTATTTATAAAGGGAAACAAAGTTCAACAAGTGTGTCTGGATAAATATATTTTTGCATTTTGGCTAGCAGTAAACGCCTTTTGTAACAATTAGATGTGTATCTGTTACAAAAAGAAGATCGATCGATCTTCCAGATAAATTATCTTGATTGAGTGAATTGTTGTTGTTATCTTTATGTTCTTTATCCAAAGCAATCACTTTGCCATGCGAGGTTCCTGAATCAAAAGCTGCACATTATCACAATTAGGGGCCAAACTAGATAAACTTTGCTATGCAGGTCTAGCAAACAAATGAAAATCGAAGGCTATAAAATAAGCTCCACCTAAAGATTATCCACCAGCTTTTAGACATGGCAGAAGATTATACAGGCTGTCTTGGTGCCAGCAAGTCAAGGTGAACCATGCTAGAGGCGAAAACCAACTGTTGGTTTTCGTCGTCGTCGAGTTGTCGTTTAACCGTGACACGGTCCGAAGTCGGAACACGTTTGGTTTTAATCTTTTTTCCCATTTAAAATAAGCATTTTATTGGATTTACATTTAACTGACCGTTACATTTTTGCTGCCTGGCAAAGCATTCATGAATTACAGCTTCTAAATACTAAAATAGAATGAATTACTGTGCGCCGTATTCATTCCAGAAACTATTTATATTTAGCTTTAACTATACAGATAGGTGGCAAAATTAATGGATTCGAGTTACTCATACGATTTGTCGCTGATCGGAAAGAATACCTACCATTAAGAGTGTTTATCGGTAGGTCGTTACCGACAGCACCCATCCAACTTACCCCCATGTAAAGAGTCCAACGAGACGAGCCCCGGTACAGTCTCTCGATCTCACCCGGTCCCCGCGGTGTGCAAAGGTCAAGGTCGTCGTCCGCCCGCCGACGTCGTTCGGTTATCGATTTGGAGGCGGCGCTAACGCCGTTCGTTCGGTACACAATGCCAAGGCCTGCGGGGTCACGGATAAGGTCAATGGAGGAACCGCTTTTACAGGTTAGCTCGCTCCAGATTACGTTTTCGTGGACGGGCGCGATGCGACCCTCTCCTTACGAGATGTAGAAGAAGGATCGAATCGGTTGTTAGGCGAAAAAAAAAAACGCCGAATGTGGGTAAAAAGAGTAGGAAGCTCCGAGAGAGGGAGCTATGCGCCAGCCGCGAACGAGGCGGTTATTTGCTTGTTTGTCCGAGTATCTCGGCATTTGACAGGTGGGGTATGTTAAATGGGCGTATTTACATAACAATTACGTAGGATTTTCTAAAAATGGATGTTATTAGCTGGTTGGATACTGAGGAAGGTCGAAGACTTTACAGAGGTGATTATTGTGTTGTTTTCTAATTCTAATTCTAATTCTTGTCGGGGGTGGATGGAGAGGAACATAGTTCTTTTTCTCCTTCATCGGTTAAGGAATTCGTGACAGAAAGTGGCGCGGCAGGTCGTCGATGCGAACCTTGCCTTGGGCGTGAGCCCTAAGGGAAACGTTTGTCACAGCCCGTGTGACTAGGTGTGGGGAGTACGGTAGACGAGATTGTTGTGAGATGTGATCTGTGGCGGGCTTGTCAGGGATCCAGGAGCGAATGGGGACGCTTATGGGGGCCGTGTCTGACCCGAAGATCGATGTTGGAGATGAGGGCGTTGTGGTGGGTGGGAACTTTATCAAAGTAGGCCGCGGCCAGCTCTTTGATGTGATCGTAGATGATGGGGAGGTTGAGGTCCTTGTGGAGGGAAGCGTTGGTGACGTACCAGGGGGCACCGGTCATGATGCGGAGGAATCGGTTTTGCTGAACTTGTAGCTTGTTGAGATGGGTGGCGGCCGCGTGGCCCCAGATTGGGGCGGCGTATGTGAGTTTGGATCTGATGGCAGAAGTATACAAGAGCCGTTTGAGCTGGAGGGAGAGCTTGCTATTGGAGTGTAATAGCGGATAGAGGCTGACCAGGACCCCTGTGAGCCGGTTAGTGACTTCTTGGATGTGATGCTTCCAAGTTAGCCGGCAATCTAGGATGACTCCCAGATAGGTGGCGGAACTGTTCCATGGGATCACTCCGTTCTCCATGGTGATGTTAGGGGCTTGGGGACGGGTAGACTTGCTGAAGAGGACAGCAGTGCTCTTGGCGGGGTTGGACTGGGTATGCCAGCGATCGAACCAGACGTCCAGGTCGTCAGCGGCGACCTGGAGTCTACTCGTAGCCAGCCAAGGGGCGCGGGAAGTGGAGTAGACGAGGGTGTCATCGGCATAGAGGGCCAGATGAGTGTTTGGGGCGCGGGGCAGGTCGTGGATGTAGATGTTGTATAGCAGAGGGGCCAAGACGGAACCTTGGGGAACGCCGGCGAGAATCGGTCTTGGTCTCGATAGGGCAGACGCGTGTTTGACCGTGAAGGAACGGTTATGGAGGAAGGATTTGATGAGTTTGACGAGAGGAAGGGACACTTCAAGATGAATGAGCTTGTAAAGAAGCCCGTTGTGCCATACCCGATCGAAGGCCTTGGCTACGTCGAGGAAGAGGGCCGCCGTGGTAAGTTTTTTGTTGAAGCCGTCGGTGATGTGGTCTACGAATCTGTGGAGTTGGTGGGTGGTGGAGTGAGCGTGTCGGAATCCGAACTGCTCGGGTTGGATGGCGCCCAGATCATCGATCTCGGCGCGGAGACGAGTTTGGATGAGTCTTTCGAAGATCTTCCCCATGACTGGCAGGAGACTTATGGGGCGATAGTTTTGCGGGAACTGGGCATCTTGGGTGCGCTTCCTGATCATGATGACATGGGCGAATTTCCACTGATCAGGGAAGTGTTGCAGTCTGAGGCAGGCGTTGTATATGTTCACGAGGAACATAACGCCTTTTCTGGGAAGGGCCTTCATGGCTGCGTAGGAGACCTTGTCGTGGCCTGGGGCTTTCTTAGGTTTTAGATACCTAAGGATGCTTTTGAGCTCGGTGG
Source organism: Marronus borbonicus (assembly GCA_902655005.2). Lineage (NCBI taxonomy): Eukaryota > Metazoa > Arthropoda > Insecta > Coleoptera > Scarabaeidae > Marronus > Marronus borbonicus. The sequence goes on along the minus strand of LR737406.1, from coordinate 2,227,881 downwards.
GAGAGATGGGGAGAATGTTGCCGGGGACGGGGAGAGACAGCTGGCGGCAGCGTCTGTCAACGAGGGCGTCGTGGTCGTCGTCACCACCATCCAGATACGGGGTGAAAACCCGTTCCAGATGGTCGGCGAAGGCTTCGGCCTTGTCTTGATCGGAGTAGACGACGCCATTGTGTTGTTTTTTTTTTGAGAAATCTAATATACTTTAGGGCGTTTTTTCAAACTTGAACCATTAGCCAAATAGTACTAGATCTTCCAGAAGGAGCCCCCCCTTTGAAGTAATCCAGCAGTTATCAAATAAAGAAATGTAAATTTTAAACTTTTTCTATTTTAGTACCTAATTTTTCTCCTACTTCTTTTATAAAACCGCGAGGGAGACGTCTGGAGTTGCTTCTGCATCAGTGGTAAAATTGTAGAAGTGGAGTGACTGAAATGGACCCACTAAAACAGTTAAATATAGATATTTGTTTACAGGTGCGTGGTATAAAAGTACTTATCTAGATACTGAACATTTATTTTGAGGTGTTAGATATCCCCCGAATTTCATTAGAATCGGCGAGTCGGGATTGGAAATGTTTAAGAATTCCTCTAAGTTGTAAAAACTCCTTACCACTAAGAAAATCATTCAATTTTTGTTTAATATAGTTATCTTTTTGGGCTGGGAAGCCGAACTAAGTGCCGCAATAACTACTGCGAGGGACACATGCCATACACTGCAGTTAACGTGTTAACATTATTTAAATTACTACATTCGCTTATTTTATTCTCTGCCTTTACATTTATTTATTTTTTAATTTTTAGAGAAATAAGATATATTGTTTTATCGCACAAACTTTCCATTTTCTCCTAATACTCGTAATCGCTTCCGCTGTTCGTTATAAAAATATGCTGATCATAGTTATTGAGATTAAGATAAAGATAAAACAAAGGAAATTCTTCGCAATTGTGTGTTATCAGATAAAAAAAATATTTTTCTAAGAACACATATTGGGCGGATATCGATATATCTTGATGGATGACTTCCTAAACCACGATCTAAGCTACACTCCCCGACAAAAACTTAGACGCGGTAAGATGTTTTAAGGGTTTCTAGGGTTACAACATTTCTTTGCGAAACTAGCAAGATATTTAATTAAGTATTTATTCATAAAAGTAAAATAAACTTAAAAATATCTCCTCCAGTAATATACGAACTAAATAATAAATTATTACTCCAATGTTGAAACAATTTCTGCGACAAAAATTTAGACGCTCTGTTGCAAATGTAAAACATAAATCAACAAATGAGTGATCAGTAATGCGTAGATCCTCCACTGTTCTTAATCACTTCCAATAGTCTGTCATTAATAGATTTATATAAATTTAACACATAATTTTGAGGGATATTCTGCCATTCAGTCGCTATTGAAGTTTTCAGTTCGTGTACCGTGAAATATTGACGGCCTCCGCCATAAACGCGACGTGCCATTTCACCCCACATGTTTTCAATAATGTTTAAGTCTGGTGACCGTGCCGGCCACTGTAAAGTTTTAATCTTTTTCCCTTTAAACCATTCAGTAATGGTGTTTGTTTTATGAATTGGCGCGTTATCTTGCTGAAAAACAAAATTGCGTCCGGCCCATTGGTTTCCAAAACGTAGAAGATTGTCACGCAATAAGCCTTTCGCAGATCATGATAATAATGCGAGTACCCATCCGGTCCGTCCAAATTAAAACGTTTCTCATCGGAAAATATAACTTTTTCCCATTGTTTCTTCCATACACGTGTTCTTCAGCAAATCTCAACCTCGCTTCTTTGTGTTTCGCCGAAAGTGGCGTTTTTCTCAACATTCTCTTCCGTGATATTACCGGTGACGTCTTTAAAATCCTTTGAACATTACGCACGTGCGTTTGTACCCCCGCCTGTTCTGCAATAACTCTCGCCGACGCAGAAGAATTGGATGCACAACGCAATATCATGCGTTTATCCCGCTCACTTACAGCTTTCGGTGGCCCCTGGTCTTTTGGTTTGCCGTAATTTTCTGAATTTTTTAGGAAAATTCTAACGCAATGATCGCTTCTTCGTAACCGACGAGCAATTTCCTTCTTACTAAGACCATCCTGGTGCCAGGCTAGAACTTTACCCCTTTCTATCAAGGATAATTGCTTTTTTCTACCCATATTGCAAACACTTTATAAAATATAATTTCTCGTGGTGAAATGTGTACACTTTGCCAGCACAACCGCTGCATATAAAGAGAAGTATCAAATTAAAACATTTTTGCTTATGTTAATGTAATAAATGCACAGGGTCTGAATTTTTGTCGCATTTAAAATTCCTATTTTGATCTGCGAAAATCCCAATTACCCCTCATAAAACAATAGATACCCAGAAATATCTATAAGTGGACTATTTACATAAGTACTAATAACCCTCATTTACATTTTATAAACTTTATTTGGTAAATAAAAACGATACCGCGTCTATGTTTTTGTCAGGTAGTGTATATAGCAGGAGTAGTGCACATGTGTAAAGGTAAGTTGAGAAGACCAGATCGTTAAAGATCTAACCGTAATGAGCATCAAGGGATACGGAGCAAAATTGGGAAGCAGAATTCACAGAACACACGTCAACACATAGGAAGCTCAATGAAGTGGTTGAGTACAAATTTCGCTTTACGCTTCAACATCATTTCTTCACCATCTTTAAAAGCCTCTCTGATATATCACTGAAAGCATGGGAGTAGCAAAAATACATCCGGTAGAGTATACTTCGTATAAGAGCAGAGTGTTATTTGTGAATTATGGGTGCAAATTGTATCGAAAAAGAGATTAACATTTGTCTAGGAGAAGAAAAAATAAAATCTATTTAATTAACATGCTTGTTGTAATGAGTGATTGTGGTAATCTTGAATTAATGTCTAGAAAATTTACATTCATTGAACTTCTTTGGATTTCCAGTAGCTGTTTAACTTAATCTACAGGAATTCAATTTTTTTAAAATTCCTGTAGATTAGATTACAAGCGGCTAAAGTCCACTGAGTGCATTTGTCGTTTAAAATTATAAACGTAAATACGCTTAGTGTTTGATAAATAACAATTCCGTGAGAGATTACCATAAGCGAGTATCATATTACACGAAGAATTAACGAATTCACAAACGTCTACAATCTACCATTGAAATAAACAATATAATTTTACAAAACATCGATGCATATTCCTTCAAGCGTACTGCGTACCGCGGAGCAATTAATGAAGTATTGTTTGTCATAAAAAAATCATTCACAATAACTCACAATAGATGAATTAAAGGCAATTAATTTATTTAAGTACAACAACATATCTAGTGAAGTGCAAACAAAATAAGCATTAGGTAATTGTTAATAGGGAATTAATTTTTAAAGATACGATTTTATTCACACGGGAACGCGCATCCATACGTCGAACGGATATAATTGTTTAACCTTGAGACGTCATATTATCGCTAAGTTTTTGAAAGAAATTCAAACAACAGCTCGCGAACATTAGAAAACTTAACGAATAACAAACAGGTTAATTAGAAATAAACAAATTCTATCGAGTACTTGATCCAGATTTAGGTTTCAATGCAAATCGTCGTCCTTGGATGTCGCCAAACAATGGCGAATTATGATTGTTATTATTATTATATAGACGAACGATATCGTTCTAGGAAAGTTTGCCGAAAATGATTCACAATCATATCCTCTGACGCATTTTTCGTTTATCTATTTCGGTGTTTCAAGGTTAAAACGGTATATTTTCATTCTAAACGCGATACCTTAAAATATTTTTCAGTCTCACCTTCAATCTAACATTTCTACGTGGCGTACGTATTTTTAAAAAGTACTTCTTGAGATTTTCGGTAATATCTGTTACATATTGTAATACAATTTGGTTTCTTTTCTTTGCCGGAGCACATAAGAAAATGCTTAGACTAACTAATAAACTAACTAAATTAAACTAACTAATAAAAATAAATAATGCTGAAATAGCTTCCTTCTGATATTGATGAAATCATTTACCGCGAAAGCAATGCAAGGAAAAAAAAACACTTCCGTCGGACATGTTTCTGCCTACCCCATCAATGTGGTTCCGAGAGTGTTTTTACTCCACCTTGTATCGCTGTTTGTCTGACAGTTAATACCACAACATTCGAGACAATGAGCTAGACATTTCTTGGAATTCTCTAGTGTCCAAGAAACAGATGCGACATAAATTGAGTACTGTTCTTCAAGCGTTAAATGTCATCTCAATAGAGCCGGCTGGTTCAAGTTGAAGTATTTTAGAAGTGGACCGGGTCGGTCTTTTTTAATATGAAACGGTTGGCTCATCAAGTCATTTGGCCTTGCAAACCCGTTTGGTCCGCTAAATCCGTTCGACCCGACAAGCCTTTCGCTGTTAATTTTGAAACCTTTTTTGACATTAAAATTTATTTTTCCTAAGCTTTTGTTTTGAGAAGGCATAATGAGCATAAATAATTCAGAATCCACTGTAACACTCTGAAGGACGAACATTTCACATTTAAGGTAACAGCAGATTTTCCATTTTCTCTAATTTGTTTTCGTATTTTTTAGATTTTGAGGTTTTATATATGGGGAAAGACAAGACGAAGATTCTTTCCTTTGGTTTCATTTTATTTAACGTCGTTTTGTCATCATTGTAATTTTTTCTCTGCCTCTCCCAGTCTCGTTTCTTATTTTTTTCTTATGTAATAAATTTTATTTTCTTATTCACCAATTACGTCACAACAATTCTTTTGATAAATTCTTGTTTTAAACTTTTTTCTTATTATTCTAAAATAATACATTACTTGTACAGGTAAACAAATAAACATGTACATTTAACGACAGACACGACATAAATGGATCCATACGATTTCTCTTTCGTGCGGATTTCTTAAATGCTTTTATTCCACTTTCGTTTTTTCTTTTTTTTTCTATATTTCATGATCTGTGTATCAATTTTATAATCCAATAAATAGCAAGGACATAATTCAATCGAAACATAGCCAATAAAGTGAAATACATAAGACCTTAAAACTATAAAAATTTAGTATTTTATTTAGGACTGCATTATTTTGAGTAAATAGTAGTATTATTTATATATTCAGCGGATGCAGTATCTTCAAATTTAGAAATTGGGGACCGTACACAAGCGAGTTACGTTCTTATTTCCCCGGGATTATCGTTAGCTGAAGATATATTTTCCGAATAAAATTCCCCGGAATAGAGAAAGTGGACAAAAAAGAAGGGCTCGACTAATCGCTTCGACAGTGCTTATTCGCGAACGTATTTGAACGCACGTGGTTGAACTGAACTAATCATGGCGTTAATATTAGACTTATTTGAGGTATTTAACATTTACGTTAGAACAAATCGTTTTTGTCCAATTTTGTGGGCGGTGTAATTTTTTTTGTTTACAAAGAATTTAGAATGTGAGGGAAGGGGAGCTCTGCATGATTCTCTTAAATACATACACAACCGAACTTAATTTTATTGCATCGAATTTCACACTTATGTATTCCTTTAAGTTCAAGCGAATAAAATTTATGATTGCGTAGGTCTACTTATAGCATATGACATTTATTCTGTACATATATATACAGAATGGTATATACCATCACTTCGTATCGATTATCACGTAGGTCGTGAAAAAAGATGGAAAATACATTGTACATACGTACAGGAGTATGAGTGGTCGCAGTATTATTGGAACAATATGTATGTCTCCGTCATTTAAACGCTATTTATAGACTACGGATGACTTGACTCCGTTGGCTGCTACAAATGGGACGTACGCCATGCACACTTCTAGCGTTCCCCCCTATCCACTGCTGCCAGGGTATCGTATGTCAAATGCGGAAGTGCAGGAAATTAATGGAATATTTCCTCGATTTCATCACATCGTTCTGATTTAGAGTTGTGTACCAGCGTTTGTAAAAATAAATAGAAATAAAGCTGAGGTATATTCTTCTCCATCTTGATGTTTTTCCTATTTTCCTTCGTCTTCTCCATCTGCTTCTTTTACCTTTTTTTTTAACTAACTCAATCGATAGAAAAATTAGTAGATTAGCCCCAACACTGGTTGAGAAGAGTTAATTTTTTTATTGTATTATGGAGAAGATCATCAAATTAAAATTGAATGTAAGGCAAAATAAGTAGCTTCTACAGAATTAAAGCACACCAAATAAATAAGCAGGATCCTCTCAAAAATTTTAAATGAAGAGAATTTTTTTATGAAAAACTATACACATGGGCTTTCCCAATTTAAATTTGCTTCTGTTGCCTTTCGATCCGAACGACGCAAGCTTAACTCCGGCTGGGACGGTTGGGGTAAGAGTCGTAGGATGCGTTCTTCTCAGACAAGGAAGTAAAACCATAGGTCCCGTTTCAAAACGATGTTTGGCACGTTAAAAAAAAATTCCTACCATGGGTTGGAACATATTTGGACTCGGCGAAAATCAAGCAGAGTTAAGTAACGATTACAGTCATCGATGCCTAGAAGTGGGAGGTCTATTCCGTAACCTGATTCGTCCCCCAATAATACAATTACTTGTACCTAGATTTCTTAAGCAAAAAGTATTGCATTACACTGTATAATTGCCCAGCGCCCTTGTAAAAACATGTTTTTAGAAAGATAAATCGTAGCCTATGGAATAACATTGCCAACTTCCTCGATTTAAATATGCTCCTCTAATGACTTACCTTGATCCATATGCGAACAAACGCACAGCTTTAGTACACGTCTATCGATACACGTACACGACTTCATACGTACGCGCGTTACTAAAAAAGCTCTTAAAATTTACCTTGGTCTCTTTCCCTCATAGAAATCCTTCCCCACAGTTTATTTTCGCCTTCCACAACTAATCGTCTCTATAGGAATGCAATTACGCTCCGCTTGTCTTCGTGTCGGTTGTATAATTCAAGAGAACGCCTATGCGCCGCGGATTTAAGAACCTAAGCGTCCTTACAGCGATCGTTACAGCCGGTGGTAGTGTGCGATATGTGGGACAGACACCTTTGATTGTGTTGCGCAACAAAACAAATAGGTTTATTACCTTCCTGTTCGGATTTTTACGAGTCTCAAGAACACCGTACGTGTCGGCGATATACGCAGAATCGGCGTACGTATAATTACGACGCGGAATTCAATGTAATCTTATGATTCGACCTCGTATGGTCGACGTTCTTATTAAATCAATTAGTCACTGTAAAGAAAGCGCCGTGTCGTATTGATAGGCCAGAGCAGAAAGGTATCATAAATTGGCGGTAGGTACAGGAGAAATCGCACATACTTACGTTAGAGCGATATGTAGGCATGTGTCAGGCAACAATGTGTTAATTCCTTCTCGTATGTGTAGCTCGCATGCATGTACACTGCCGTTCAGTGAAGTTCGGTCATACAATAAAAATCTATTATATCACACTGTATACAATTATTAATGCATAAAATTAGAAAAATATTAAGCACACACTCTTTTCTAAGGGATTAAAGCCATAAATTATTATGTAAAGTAGAAATATTGCGACGACCACAATAAAGTCCCTCTTATTATCATTCCAAGAATTTCTCGGAAGTACCGATCTCTTGAAACGGGTCGTTTGGGGATTATTAACGAACAATACATTTAGGAAATATACCGCAGCATCATTCTTGTTTATTTATCACGGGCGTAAAGATATAAGATTTGCTTCGTTTTACTGTTAAACGTGTGTTGGTGTGCATCTGTCGTTTTTGCGCGAAAGTTTTAATAAAATTTACTTCAAAATGACACGTGGCAAGCCTGCCAGTGTAGAAAAACGTTCACGCATTATTACGCTGTTGGAAGAAGGATATTCGTAGCAACAAATTTCTGGAAAAATAAATATGAAAAGTTCAACAGTAAATGGCATCATAAAGCGATATCGGACAACTGGAACTATAGAAAATCGTGTTCGTCCCGGAGCATCTACGAAAACAACAAAAGCTGAAGATTTTGAGAATTGTATTATTAAGCAAACGCAATAGAAAATTAACAGCGCCACAAATAGCAGCCGAAGTCAATCGCGGCCGTGAAGAACAAGTTTCGGCGAGTACGGTAAAACGTCGACTTCAACAAGCGGACCTTCATGGACGCATTGCCATTCGAAAACCCTTATTACGTCGGGGCAACAGAGCAAAACGGCTACAGTGGGCCTGTTCTCATCTAGATTGGTCGTTAGATGATTGGAAACACGTGCTTTGGAGTGACGAGTCAAAGTTTGAGGTTTATGGGCAAAATCGACGAGTTTATGACCGAAGATCTAAAACCGAAAAGTGATCCCGGACTGCATTGTGCCTACAGTGAAGCAAGGGCGTAGTTCTGTGTTAGTGTGGGGATGTTTCTCCTTTGCTGGGGCGCGAGATTTATGCAGAGTGCAGGGTGTAATGAGGAAGGAAAATTATTTTGCAATACTCCAGAATCATGCAGTGCCATCAGGATTGCGTATAATAGGCCGTAACTTTACATTCGTGCACGACAACGACCCAAAACACACTGCGTTAGTGTGTAAGAACTATCTAAAGGAGCAAGAAGAACAGCGCACCCTGAAAGTAAGGACATGGCCCCCACAAAGCCCAGATTTGAACCCGATAGAGTTGTTGTGGGATGAACTGGACAGGAGGATCCGAAAAATATGCCCAACTTCACAAGAACATTTACGGAATATTCCGCAACATGAATGGATTAATATTCCACAATCCGTTTTAACAAAACTTATCGAAAGAATGCCTCGAATAGTTCGAGTGGTGATTAACAGCGAAGGAGGTTTTTTCGATGAAAAAAAAATATAATGTTCAGCATGTTATATTAGGCCAGAATAACTTTTTATTTATTTATTTTTGTCTTTTTTTACCTGTACATACAATAAAATTGCATTTTGTTTTTAGTTTCGTTTGTTTCTGTAACCTTTTCATGTTTTTTACCAACCGACCGAACTTCTCTGAACGGCAGTGTATATACTATATTCATTTGACAAAAAGGTTGTTCCAAGAGAAATACATTGCGTAAGCTGCTAGAGCGTTTGTGCCTACAGTTTCCTATGTGTTGATGTTGTTAGATAATCATTTTAATTCATTTGATATTGTTGATAACATTGTTAACATTCCTATTGCAAGGGTAAAAGAATGCATTCTTAGATCGACATTAAGGATAATTATAAGCTTACAACAATGATATTTTCAAACTTGCATATTAAATTAAACGGTAACATAGAGCAAGGGCATTTTTTTTAAAATATATCATCGTATCAATCACATCAACCTGCCGAAGTATGAACTACAGATAATTAGTTTTATTATTACAGAAATTGCTTCCACGAATACCTTGAAGGTCTAATGCAAACACCTCAAGGAGACTCTTTTTATGATAACGACTTCTTGCATGCGTCGAGTTGGTTCTGGAAAAGGTATACATTAGCTTTGGTAACATAGTATTGCAAATATCATTTACATGCTGACGATGCAAATTGTGCCCATCGTTGAAATCTTCTCAGTATCATCATCTATGATATAATTCCCTAAAAGTACTCTAAGGATGCACGTTTGTAGACCAGGAAATACGAGATTCGAAGAATGGTACTTGAATAATAGTGATAGATAAGGAAGAACGCGCCCGCATGAGTTATCGCGACACGAAGATGTGCTGGGGGACCACACCATCCTCTGCATTAAAGGCTCTAAAATTTATATCAAGAGCAACGAAGCACATTAATCGATTGACTCTTGATGTAATAGTGGCGCTATATTTCGCGTATATTAAATAAAACGGAGTATATCCATTACAAGGCTTCGATCACAATATTCTCTACCGAAGAACCTTCAGTAGCATAAGCGGAAATAAGCAAAAAAAATCGCTGTTCTTCTAACAACGTCAAATATCATCGAAAACCGTCTTTTTGGCACTTTGACGTTATGATATCTTGAAATTCTTACGTGCTACGGCAATTCTGCAGCCCGAATTTGAAAACAGCGCCAAGAAAACTACAAGAAATGAGGGATCTTCGATTTCAAGGATGTAAATTCTATTGAAATAAGAAAGCTATAGCTATCATCAATATTTATGCTCTTGCCTTCGCTTTTTCATATCCTGCGCCAAGAAATTAAATTGTCCTTCAATTCCTTTCTTTTCATAGTTTTTCATAATACGAAGAAGTTTTTTTCTATTACCAGGAATACACAAAACAAGGAAAAGAAAAATATACATAGCGCATTTAAGCTGCTTAACTGAAGTTCTGTGCGTGTCAACACTGGTCTCTTAATGCAGTTGGGGAGGGGTAAAGACGTTAGTCTATTGGAGAACACTCATAAATGTTAATCAATTTTTGGAACTTCAGAGCTTTTCAGCGTGTAAATAAACTTCACTATAATTTCTTTCAATGTTGTCAGGAATATTTTCTGAGATTTTAGGAAATAAATTGGTAGCTCTTGAAATACCACTTTCCAATTGAAATAATTACTATAGAAGGAGACCAAACTAGTGGATTAAATTTGGCTCTTAGACAAATCGTTTGCGACTAGCCGATAGAGCATCACCCATCAATTCTTTCGTCCTTCATTCTATTCGCATATAAATGTCCTATTACGTTTGTAAAAGCCATCAACTAATTGTTCCGATTCTTATTATGTAAATTAGAATGACGCTCGCTCCAATTATTCTTATGATTAATGCTGGTGATCTATTTAAGCATTCAAGGCATTTTTTAAATTGACGCTTTTTTTTTCTTCCCATTCCGAACATCGTAACCCTAAATTATATTAATCGGCTCATATTTCACGGAAACCTTTTACCGTACAAAAACGAACGCCAGTCGGTCGGTACCGGCTAGAAAATGTCCGCTAATTAGTTCTCTTCTGCTATTTGTCGCGTTGTAAGGGCGTGATCCGACGTTATTCATAGTCAGCATGATTACATTGAATCGAATATTTGCCCAGTATAAGTTGCAAGGCCGCTTCTAATGTGACGATGACATGAACATTTTTTTCTGGTTGTTTATGCGCTGTCGCCAACAGCGCGCTGCTGGGTCAGGTTGATCTTAGATCCGGTCTTCTATATTAGAAAAAGCATCGATTATAGGCATCGAGAAAGATATTTCCTACACGCCCCTATTTTTAAATGCGACAAAAATTTAGACCCTGTGCATTTATTACATTAATATAAGCAAAAATGTTTTAATTTGGTACTTCTCTTTACATGCAGCGGTTGTGCTGCTAAAGTGTACACATTTAACCACGAGAAATTATATTTTATAAAGTCTTTGCAATATGGGTAGAAAAAAAGCAATTGTCCTTAATAGAAAGGGGGTAAAGTTCTGGCCTGGCACCAGGATGGTGTTAGTAAGAAGGAAATTGCTCGTCGGTTACGAAGAAGCGATCATTCCGTTAGAAATTTCCTAAAAAATCCGGAAAATTACGGCAAATTAAAAGGCCAGGGGTGACCGAAAGCTGTAAGTGAGCGGGATAAACGCATGATATTGCGGTGTGCATCCAATTCTTCTGCGTCGGCGGGGGTACAAGCGCACGTGCGTAATGTTCAAAGGATTTAAGAGGCATCACCGGTAATATCACGGAAGAAAATGTCGAGAAAACCGCCACTTTCGGCGAAACACAAAGAAGCGAGATTGAGATTTGTTGAAGAACACGTATCCTGGAAGAAACAATGGGAAAAAGTAATATTTTCCGATGAGAAACGTTTTAATTTGGACGGACCGGATGGGTATTCGCATTATTGTCATGATCTGAGAAGGGAACCAAAAGTGAAAATAACCAGACAATTAGGGGGTGGATCTGTGATGATATGGGCAGCGATTGGATTTCGCGATAAAAGTGGGATAGTGTTTTGCACGAACAAAATGACATCTGTGACGTATAAAGACTTATTGCGTAACAATCTTCTACGTTTTGGAAACCAATGGGCCGGGCGCAATTTTGTTTTTCAGCAAGATAACGCGCCAATTCATAAAACAAACACCATTACTGAATGGTTTAAAGGGAAAAAGATTAAAACTTTACAGTGGCCGGCACGGTCGCCAGACTTAAACATTACTGAAAACATGCGGGGTGAACTGGCACGTCGCGTTTATGGCGGAGGCCGTCAATATTTCACGGTACAGGAACTGAAAACTTCAATAGTGACTGAATGGCAGAATATCCCTCAAAATTACGTGTTAAATTTATATAAATCTATTAATAACAGACTATTGGAAGTGATTAAGAACAATGGAGGATCTACGCATTACTGATCACTCATTTGTTGATTTTTGTTTTACATTTGCAACGGAGCGTCTAAATTTTTGTCGCAGAAATTGTTTAAACATTGGAGTAATAATTTATTATTTAGTTCATATATTACTGCAGGAGATATTTTTAAGTTTATTTTACTTTTACGAATAAAAACTTAATTAGATATCTTGCTAGTTTCGCAAAGAAATGTTGTAACCCTTAAAACCTGTAAAACATCTTACCGCGTCTAAGTTTTTGTCGGGGAGTGTATGTAAGGTAGCTATTTTAGGTGACTCGTGCAATTTGAAAGTCGAAATAAATCTGTTCGAATTGAATATTTATTGATTCTAAATGCTTTTAATACATCATAATACAAAAGGCATTTCTACATCTTTAATAAATTGAATTTCTTTGCGTTGGTAACTGACGATCTGCGTGTGTTTAAAACCCCTTTGGTCCTCGTGTTAACTGCTACTAGCTCACGCTTCTTCGTAGTCTTTGAATTCAAAGGCCAAGGTGGATAAATAATAAATAAAGGTTTCAGCGAAGTTTAAACCAAATACATAAATCTGCGTTTTATATTATTACGGTTAAAGCAACGATCTCGATCTACGAGGATCTCGAAGTAATCCTATCTGCTCAATTTTGGTCTCACTCCACCTCTCAAGTGATACTTTAGCTTCTTTTATGTCTCCTCCATTTTTAATCTTTCAGAACACAATAATTGATCAACACTTGCAATGCTAACGGCGTATAGCGCTGTTTTTGCAAGATTCACCCTCATAAGTCTCATAACATTGACGTGTCTAACACTGTCCTAGATGAGGAACCTCGACACTGGGTATGATCAGGATTTAATTTATAGCGCATTATTTAGGCATCCTGAAAGTCTAGCTCTTTGCATTAAATTATAAATGCAACGAATAAATTCTCAAACAAATAGAAGAAAGTACATTTCACGTAAGGCGTGGTTGGAAGATGTTATCTCTTTACCAGGTAAGACTAACGCCTTTCCTTTGAAAGTACCATTTATCATCGGTGTGATTTATATCGAATACGTGTTGAGAACAGGTAATTTTTAGAGTAATTTAGAAACTAGGCTTTACATCTATTAGTTTGAACGAATGAAATGATATTATTCAAAGTACAAGGCTAAGGTCTTCTTTCAAGGTTGTCCAATTTTTTACAGAACCGCAGAATATGACGTGTCAAAATCGCGAAACATTAAAAAAAATACGGTATTGTATAACACAATGATGAAATAAAAGTTATCGTTGTATAATACCGAATGATTGTAAGAATTAACAATCTTTTAGCATTATACGCGTTTTAATTAGTCTTTGTACGTATTCAATGTCATTAGTAGCAAAATGCAAAACAATAAACGCATGTAGATACGTAAGTAAGCAATTAAAACGGACGAATGTTGCTGTTAATCCAACATGTGCATGCGTATTGCCTACAACCTAATCTATTGATCCGAAATGTGTCTATTTGCATTATTTTTAGACTAAATTGTCATTTTCGGCGAAAACAAGAGTCGAAACAAAATGTTAATTTCGCTAAAAGCGAAAACCATTAACGGCGTTGTTCCGATTAATCCGCTTTGCGATAGGAATATTTACGAAGTATCGCGAATTCCTGAATAATTTCTGGGAAGTATAGCGGATGGTGGGCTCGTTACTGTGGTTGGTTCTTTTTCCAGTGTTTTATAAGTTACAAGATATAAATTTATTTGTTAATCTAATACAAGGTGCTAGGTATGGAATATGTAATTTGAGGCACAGAGTTTGGTGTTACATTTTCAATAAACAATGGTGTAATTGCAAATACCTAAATAAGGATTTTTGCTATAAATCTGTGCGTTATACAATCATTGGAATTTTCACAAACAATCAACCAGCATTAAATGTTCTCAAAATTTGAACATTTAAATCTCGTTTGACACGGGAATGTGTACAAAATCACATTAGCTTATGGCAAATCCCAAAGAAGGTCCACAAAATATTGGGAAGTTTCCGTAGATCTAAATTATCATTTATACAAAGTAGGAAAACCTGAAAATATACAGTGCCCGACACTTGATTATTTTTACATAGTGATTGATGTATTTTGGTTAAAAAATCACTGGTTACATTCGTAAAACCAAGCATATATTTAGATCGCAGATTTTTGTCAACGTTTACGCTCAACTTTGCCTCAAGATTTCGAATCGCTAATACTTTTGCCATTTTTTAAAATTTCATTGCCATTTCTATTGCGCCTCTCACTATATTTTTTTAATTATAGTTAGCTGAGCCAAACTTGAGGTTGGCCGAACGACCTTTATCACATCGTCATAGCCGAGCTGGATCAGTAATGGTTTGGGGTGCGATTTCAAGTCGAGGAACAGTGGGACTTGAAATTCTGGAAGAAAGACAAACTGCTCAAAAGTACCTGGAGTTGCTCCAGAGACAAATCGCTAATATTGACTTGATGTTTCCCGATGAAGAACGGACAGTTCAACATGATAATGCGCCAATTCACAGAGCAAGAATAATCAACACATGGATGAACGACAACAATATCGATGTTCTGGAATGGCCTAACCTTTCTCCAGACATGAATATTATAGAAAACTTATGGGGCTGAATGATGAGACAAGTTTACAGCGAAGGAAGACAGTTTAACACAAGAGAAGAATTGATGTTAGCCATGGGAACCACTTGAGAAACAATTGCAAGCAATTTGTTAAATAATTTATTTACTTCGTTGCCTCGTCGCATATTAGCAGTTACTGAGAAACGAGGAGGTCTTACTCATTGTAATAAATAAAAGATAGTTGCTTTATTTCTATTTCTTGTTTTTTTTTTTTTTTTTTTTTTTTGGGGGGGGGTTAGAGTAATCAATTGTCGCTTTGAAAATTACCATCTGAGTGAAAAAAAAATTCTCAAAAGTTGGTTTTTGAAACTGGTGTCTAGATTTATAAAATTGACTTAATTTGCCTATTTTTATAATCATTCTATCTAAAACGTTAGTGTTTCAACGAAATGGCGTCAATTGTGGGATGAAAGTAATCATCGCGCACTGTATATAGCTTCTCCTAACGGTTACAATTAATGCCCGCCATCTCTTCCGTATTGTAACAACATGCACCCATCTAATAGAACAAGTAAGTATTCTCCTTTCGAAAGTGAAACAGAACGATTATAATCGATCTAATAATAACAATGGTAATGAGCGGTGAATGAGTTATAAATTAATAATATCGCAAGAGTGCTAATATCGCAAACATCCGTATGCGAAGGGCAGGATAAAAGTTGAACTGCATTTTTTCCGTTTACGTAACACAGCGACGTTACCGCAAGGTCTTAATCATCAATCAAGGACAGCGTAGAGAGTATAACGTTTGTAATACATTGCACATTACAGCTACTATATGGACTAATGAATTGTATGCACGGATAATGGACCATGTATCGCGTATGCATTGCATTACAGGGACTTTTTTTTTCTTTTTAATTATAACATCGGTAATATTGAGCGATTGTGAATATCTTTAGTAAAGATTTTAGTAAACTTTGCGACTTTCTATATATATACCTGAAAGGTTACAGATGGTAGTAAATTATATATGGATCCTATCGACTGCGCCAAATTCAGGCCACGTACTTGTCTAGACAAGGCAGTTAAACTTGAATTCGTCCCGTGGTATTACCAAACATATTAAATTTGTATTTTTAATGCGGAAGGATAGTTTGAGAGTTTTCAGAAATGATTTAAATACATTTAAATTAATTATATTAATCTAAGTTTAATTCATCTACGCCAACTTGTGTTCTACTCAAGCTACCATGTAACATCAATTTAAATGTATGGAATTCGAGTCAACCTCGACAATTTTGACCTTTATTATTAACGCGCTGCTGCGGCTTTCATGTAAAAATAAAACGGACAGGCGTTACAATTTCAATGCCACGATGCTTTATAATATATGTCTACTATTTATACGTATCATTGCTGTTGCGCGGTCGGCTTTTCCTGTCTGTACAGGGTTTTTGAAAATGCGAGCAATTACGTTGCTTTTCCGAGGCGTAAACAATAGGAAATTTAGTTCTTTTGAATGGAACAATTGGAGTTCCTCTAAGAGTGAATTACAAGTTCCTATTTAAAAGGTTGCTTCAAAAATAATACGCGAAGCAAATTAAATTTCAATTATAAAGTTCGAGTTGCGTAATATACAGATTTATTTACATATAAAGCGATGTTTTAGTTATTCAAACTGGGGATTACAATTTAACAAGTTTGCGTTGTAACGGCATTTATGGCGGATTACGTTTGTTATGGAATATCAATTACATGTAGCTTATGTGCTTATTGTTTCTGATTCTGTATTGTAAATGTATATTCTGTAGTTGAGGTTATACAATTTTAACATTACAGTAAAGCCTCGATGTAGCGGACCTCGTTAGAACGGATGCAATCATTGATTTGATAAGATTTTCAATATTCACCATCACTGGAGTTATGAAATCCAGATTTAGTGATGCCCAGAAGTCGCCAACGTCACCTCCAGCAGCTTCCAGCATTTCTGGACGACTTCCCTCTAAATCTTCGGCAAAATATGATTTTTCTCCACGAATTGTACGCGGTTACTTGGCCGCTGGATTGATTGATAGGGGACTATATAAAATAATGCTGGAGAAGATGTAACCGAAGAAGATATTTTACAGTGGTTAGAAGTAAATGGTACCGCATCATTACTGATAGTAAAAAGCAGACGAAGTGATAATTGCGGAAATTGAGTACGAAAGAAAGCGAGGAAGAAGAAACAACACGCCCTAAGATAAACTTATCAACATCCCGACGTAGACATTTATTGACGATTCATCAGATAACGAAATTCAACCCTTTCCGTAATTTTGGGGAATTGATTACAAAAACAGCGGACCCCCACTCTCGTAGAAGCGGATGCAAATATTTTGGCTTCATGTCGGTTTCACATTTAAATGTAAATAAATCTTTCTATTCCACATGGTTTTACGGTTCAAGTTTTCAAAATGGACGCCTATTTTATTCATCAATTACAAGCCCTGAAATATTTAAGGCGGAAGCTCAAGTTCGAGATCTGTTTTTAACATATAATTATCATCCCAACGCTGTTATTATGTTATTAAATGAATAGCCTTCGCTCTAAGTAATAAAGACTCAACTTCGGCCGTTTCAAAATCGTCCGATTATCCCATTCAGCGCGCTCTCGAATGGCTAAACAAGCGATTCGCGAGCGCTGATGAACATTAGGAAGTAAGAAAAGTAAAAGCAATCACGATTGCAATCGAGAGAGCGACCGGTGGAGGTTGAAGTTTAAGGAAGGTTACTTCTGTGCAAGGTAAGTCCACTTTCCATTCGTACGTATACGAGTTCTCACCGTTCTAACGCGAATGCATCGGTCTCTCTGTTAAACGCGAGCGTGCGCGCGAGTGTGTGTACAAACCAGGAAACGGAAAAGTGGAAAAAATTGTTCTTGACATTTCCAAATGCCACCTACACCTCTTTTTCTAATACGCACGGTGTAATCTACTAGATATCGTTAGATTACATAATTTTGGAAAATTTTTTCGCGATGAATCGTAATAGCTTCTGCGTTGTAATTTTTTCTTTTGCTGATTTTAATTAATTTAAATAAGAGAAAAAAAAACACTGAATTCCATTGGATGGCATTGAATTGGAATACAGAATACTTTTTATACCATATAATAATAATAATAATAATACAGTGATTTTTAGAGTATCTAAAGAAGGATGTTTTGCTGCTTGCCCAAATCTTCCAGTAGTAAAAACAAAAGTGTTTACGAATGTTTTATTGAAGAAGTGCTTTAAAGCTAAAGGAAGTTGCGAATATGGTTTACGAAAAAGCTACCTAAAGCAAAATATGAGAAGAAAAATCAAAAAGGCAGGCAAAACATAGCATCGGGGTGGCCAAAAAAGGCGATCTCAGAATATTGGCAAGCCAAAGGCATTAATCCTGATAGTTATAATAGGAAGTAGTTCTTATAATTAGTCAAAATAAACAAAACAAGCAAGTAGTTAAAACAAAAGCTCAGAGAAGTTTAAATATTTATATTGTTTGCTGGGAGAATCGTCCAATTGATAAATAAACTTCGCACCATTAAAGCAAAGAGAAATTTTATCAAAAATCATATTTAGCATTTACACCCAGAAAGACGACATGCCTCCTCTGATTTTCACTTCTAATTAGAAATCAATTTCCGGACCACGGAATTGGATTTTGCAATTGCAAAGCCTCATGCGAACAAAGAAAAATCTCAGAGATCCAGGATTGTTGAATTAGGAAATTTCCTTCAATGAAAGAACATCCTTATTTAATTGCCCTCACCTGTTCTTGACTAGTATCAAATGTCCAGAAAATTTTGGTTTTTTTAATTTCCTCAAACAAGTTCTTAACCAACAATTCTTTAAATAGGAATTCAAAATCCTTTTGAAAATAATTAGAAGACTATGGTTGATGTTATTGGACGATATTAGTGTTTTATTATTCACTCTCAATTGAACCAAAATAAAATCCTGTTGCTACCTATCGTTACTCTTGCATGTTTTTTTTTGTTGACAAATACCATATTCAACATGTCATACGTTAGCAGCTTTGATTCACGCCTTGCTTAATTTTTATATAATTTTTGCTTGAATTTTTTTTATTGTGTTTTGCTTCTTTTTATGGGAGGAAGTTACTTTTTACTTAATTTACCTTCCTGATTTGGGTTTAGATATGGGAGCATGTCCTCATAATAGTACGAAAACTGATTTCATCCTAATAGCATAAGAAAAAGAAGGAGAAGAATAAAGTGGGCTGAGAAAACATAATGTACTCGATTTTTAAAATGTTCAAAAATACATTCTAGAACTGCTCTCATTTTGTTTGTAATAAATAACAGTAAAAGAATATTGCTTTTCAAGGGGGCCGAAGCCTTATTTATCACTACAACAATTTTTTTTCATTGGCCTATATGGTCCTCATAACATTGAAAGAAGATTGTGTATATCCTGCGGATAGATGTTTCTGCTACAAACTTATTTATATATCAGCACTGTGTCAGATTTAATTTTCAAAATAAAATGGAGCAAATTATAATTTTAAATACTTTGAAAGGCATTCAAAGAGATTACCTCAACATACAAGCAGAGCGCAGTAAACCTTGTAAAACTGGAGGGCATATATACTTAAGGGTATTGCGAAAATCGTTGACAGATCATTTAAAGTTGAACATGGAAAATGAATTAGTGATTGACGTGTCTGCTTCTTTGTGTTTTATTTTTATTTGCCAGTTCTAGGACATTTAAAGATAGGTTACGATCCTTCAGCATACACGTCGAGGTGACAGCGTATCTTACGCCAAAAAGTTCCAGCAACTAATTATGATCGCGGGTTTTTTGTAACGTGGTGAAAGGTAGCGCGATGCTCCCTCCAAACATTTTAATTGTTTATCCGGACACATCTGCCGTTTGATCTTTAAATGTATGAGTCCCCAATTGATGATTCAGCAAGACCATCAAATCATAAAATAAGGCCAAGGTCGGGATATTTATAGCTCGAATGGACGTTATATAACCGATACTATTTTTAAAACGAAGAATTTTTATTGAAGTACAATTTGGAAGATGCTGATTATCTCCTACATCCTAGAAAAAAATAAGAATTATTTGACAGGTGGAATTTCTCTGTGGATCTGAGTAGATGGATAGAAAAAAATACGAAGAAGACGTCTTCCGCGTTTATTTTAAGACGTGCAAAAAAAAACGACCATTAAAGACATTGCAAAGATTAAAAAATAGTGACGATGTAAGAAATTCATCTTTACCTTGTATTTTTTTTTTATTTTATTCAATGGCGAAAAGACCAAAATGGACATTTCGTGTTACTGTGTCAGTTATAAATAGATGCCGGTTATAAATAGAGTTCCGCATTGTTTTTCAGTATGCGGATTATCTACGGTGTATGTTAATGTCTCTGAGTGTATCTCTTTTTAATTGTGTAGTACATAGATACTTAGCAAAAAAAATGTGGGTGTGTGGTAATGATGGTAGCCTCTTCTATTATTACACATCAATCTATCTTCGCGACGGAAAACATGTCATTGATGCATTTGCATTGACAACAAGGATCAAGGGCTATTCGCTTTTATTTCTAGAATCGACGCTTCGTTTACAGTAAGGGCGTTCTTTCTTTTTTAAATTACACAACGCGTTAGTAAAAATAAATCGTTAAGTGCAACCTTGAGATTCCTTCATGTTTAGTGTTCTTACGTCTCTACAGCGTTTGTGCGTTTTCCTTATTTTTGTTCTCTTTTTTTACTTTTCCTTATTTATTTTTAGTTACTCAATATTTACCAAGTTCACATATTAGCCATGTTTGGTAGTAGTTGGTAACAATCGTTGGAAAATTAGTTGGTGCAACTACAGATAGAGTCAATGTTACTAGCTGTTTAAATTTAATTTTGCCGCAAAATAAATTTAATGGCGGCCCGATGCTCTGCGCGTCCAACATTGTTGAAATTTTCAAAGGCATTTTTCGACTCGCCATCTGCATGTTGAAACTTTTGGACTACCCTCCAACCACACTGGAACTAAGTAGAATACTTAAAAGAAGTCAAATCAACCGAGTGTTCAAGAAAGCATTCAATAGTAATTGCAGAATTTTTGGGTAATGGTAATTAAGAGGTTCGAGTTCTTGGCTCTTTAAGCTGAAGTCACAAATAATTGTGAAACAAAACAATGTAATAACTTTAAGGTTAACAGCAAATCATCAAGCCCGATCTTCAAATTCCTCCATTTTATTTAATTTAGCCTTCTATAGGATTGTTGCGTTTTCCTGATCGCTACCTTTTTAACTTTGCCTTATTTAATTTTTAATTACCCGACACCTACGAAGCCCAGATTTATTACCAACCGCTATCGTAAGTTAATGGAACATAAGCCCTAGTTCGCTCGGCGTATTGTTTCTTGTCGACACTTCACTTTATTATCGCGCGATTTTCATTAGATCCTGTTTCATATTTTTCCCCACTTATTTTTCGTCCTTATCGGCGAAGGTCGAGTAAACAATGAAATACTCTCTTGTTTATAACGATATCATAAAGTACCATTTGAACTGAGAGGAAAATGTTTCATTCAGCAATTAATCGATCTAGGAAGTGTTATGTTCATTAACGAGGTCAGTTCGAGTTGTTATTAAATGAAAACTTGAGATTTCCATAAGGCGAATTGTTTTCAAGTCAAGTTGCTCCTTTATTCTCATTATACAATTTGGTCCTTGAATATTGTAATCTTAACAATAAAAAGAAACTAGTTGGTTTAACTTGGCTTTGGGTTATTGGATTGTCTTTTGTAATGTTGAGAACTGAGGAAAATGAACTTAATGAGCTTTTCAAACAAGGAAATCATTTTTACAAGATTATATTGACACTTTCGTACGTTACATTGATTAAATACGGTAATATAACTCAGTCAACAGTAAGCCTTTTATCCTTGAATTGCAGAGAGTGCAGCATAAAAAGGACTATGTTATTTCTACAACCGGAATTAATTTGCTATTGGAGTCTTGCGTGATAGAGCTGAATTGTTAAACACAGTTTAATAGCCACGCGCGTTTTTTTTTTCAAGAAGGAATACCTACACGTTTTAAATCTAAATCAAAACGATTTTTTCTAATTAATGATGGCAATTATTTCTCGTAGAAGTAAGGCGCAAAAGCGATCCATTAAAATTCCTAACGTAGATTCGAAATTCGAACCAACCCAACGCCATGTTAATCGGCAAGCCCCAATAATTCTCTCATAAATCTTCCGACCTAATTAAATTATTGTGTAGTGAAGATAATATATTTTAATATTGCAGAGATGTTTACGTATAGGTACAGTTTGATTTCTATTTGTTAGAGGAAGAAGAAGGGCAGCTTAGTATAGAATTAATTTGTACTAACTTTGAAAATAAATGGAATATGTGCTTGGTGTGGACATTGATATGTGCAGGTATGGCAGATGAAACTTGCGACAGTTGTAATCTATGTGTGAAGTAAAGGAACTGGCTTGAGTAGCAATTATAAGACTTCGATAATTACAGACGAGAGAGTGATGCATTGAAATACCTTTGATTGTGTCGTTGCACGGAAATTTTGCCAAGCTTATATACAGTCTGTCCTCGGATGGAGTTGATAAGAGGAAAAAACCTCTATTATTAATTTTACAACGAAAAAAATTGATTATTTAAGAGATTAGCTTAAAAAAAATATATTAAATAACAGCACTTCTCTCTTGTGGCGTTTTTATGGTTTTTTAATTTAATGATACCCTGAACATGTTGAAAAAGTTAAAATCACGTGCAACGAACCGTCGCAGAAGAAAGAGAAAATAAAGAAGAAGAAGCACAAAAACTTTTCGTTTCTCTCCTTTAATAAACGAACTATTTCCCAAAAGAAACAACCATCAATATTTATAAAAATCAAAATGTAAAAAATGGTCCAGTCCTCCCCCACCCTCTCTAATTGTTCCACATTTTCCGTCTCCGTCTATAACCTAAGGTTTACACGTTAATGGAATAATATACTAATTATAATGTTTATTAATGTACTATTGTGAAGTTCTTCGCTAGATGGCGACGTGGAACGTTTGACGAATCTAGGTAAACAAGGTTTTAACTTTATTTCAACGCATTTTTTTAAACATTATTTATACACATTTGCATTACTGCGTGTTACATGGATAATGACGCAGTTTTTTTATTTCACATGTTCGCAGTTTTTAAATGTTAGAAAGGTCAACATATCCAGCGCCTTTTGAATAAAGTGAATAAGTGTACAAAATCTATTGCAATTGCGCGGACAGTGAAAGTTCGAGAGTTTATAATTGAGTTGAGGTGATAAAACGGCGGGTGTTCCGCAAACAAAACAATCGACGATCACGTTACGGATTCGAGAAGAGGCAATAACAATAAAACAGAGGGATTGGACGGACCCGCGTACAGACCCTGACATTATCGCCACCATTAGCGCTCTAACAATTCTACATATTCTTTCGTATTTTCCATCGACGGCAACGGCATTTGTCATTCGACGTGAGAGCTACAAGGAAGTTTCTACGGCTATTGGGGACGCGATATTGAGGTCTTCCACAGGTTCGAAGCTAATTTGAATTAGAAGGACGTTTCTGTGCCAGCAAACCTTTGTTTCTGGTCTGAAAACGGAGAAGGAAGCTAGTCAAATAGTGTATTGAATACATTTGAATAATGAGGACGTATTGCAATCTTATGTTACATGGTTGAAAGAATGGAAAAAGTAGCTTTTTTTAAGAGGAAAGGCTTCTCTAATTGCGGTTATTAACTTTTTTTCTGTACATGTTTACAAGGTTCACTTGGAGTTGAAGATCAACTTGTTTATTAGGAAGATGTTTATTTTGCTAATAAATTTTCTAAGTGTGATTATTTAATAACATTTATTTCATTGCTTAATAAAAAGCTTCAATAGCCATGTATGGATTAACTCATCGATGATATGTCGTAGCATGGTGGAAAACATCAAGAGCCTGGCGGAAATTGATATAAGCAACATTTATTTATCTTAGAATAAGCCTGAGATGAAGTTGCATGAATACCAACGACGGTGGGGCAGTATGGCAAACAACATTAAAGTATCTGCACACTCCGCACCGCACAAGTTTTCAGTAATTCGGAACAGTTGCTTCGAGGAATTGCGAGATGGATTCCTACGTTCAATTACATTATTCTTACATAACCATTTCAGAACTAGTGTTTATTATTAGAAGAGAGTAAATATTTATTGCATTTAAATTGTTGAACGCAAATCTATACTTCATTTTGTAAGATTCCAACTTAAACTATTTCATCCAGCCGCTAATCTGAGTCACTGTACAAGCCTAATTAGTATGTATGGAAATAAACGGAGAGACATTCGATGCATAACTCCGATCACGCCTATTTCTCGCGTCCAGAACGCGTTTTCGTCCGATCGAATCTGTTACGTTTCCTTGTTGACGAGTCAAAGAACTCTTTCTAGATCATTAGCTTCCATCCATCGCGCTATAATTGCGAACAATATATCGAAATCATAATAATCGCAGGGGGGAGGAGGGGGTAACCGCGATTCAGATACAATAGCGATGCGAGTTAAGTTCTGGTTCAATCAAATGCGGTTTTACATAACTGCTTCAAGATCGTCGGTTTATTGTTACTCCGATATGGATTATCAATAAGCATCGAGTGAGGAAGGGTCATCGACTCCACCAAATTAATTCATCCAACTTATGAAAACAAAGCTGCACTACTACTGCAGCGAAAATTACATCATTGACTAGGATCCCACGTGAGCTTTTGAGATATAGGTCAAAGAAGATCAACCATAACATTTGCAAAAATACCTAAAATTTTCTGATTTTTGCTGTGTCACCGTCGCATTATTATTTGGGAAAATAAACTTAACCCGTTCCGCTTGTTTCTACCATCCAACAGCAGAAAAAGCCAATTCAACCAAGACAGTAGATGACAATAACAGCAGTGTGAGAGGCGCATGAAAAAGAAATATTATTCTTAATGTAGAATCAGCGGAAGTCTTAGATTCCCGATACTTTGGGGGAGAACTATACGTACGGATCGAAAAAAGTTTAAAACGGTTTCTTAATGAACAAAGGAAGATGTGAAACATGCTGATAGAGAACTATGTACTTACGTCCACATGTACTTACGCATATGCGAGCTGAAGTTGGTGCGTTTCCTTTGTTATTAGATCGATATGGATGGAGATGTCGACGTGTTGACCGTGATGGTAATTGTTCTGTTATTTGATTAACAAGTAAACGACCTCATTTCTGAGAAAAAAATTCCACTGCAAGAACATCAGCCAGCGCGACAATAAATAATAGAATCGATAAGGCATAGAGAGGGCCTTGGACCTAACAATAACAACCCCGAGTCGTAGTCGTACGAAGGATCGCATATCGTAAATAAATAAAACAACGGGAACTGGTTGGATGTGTGCGTTTGTTACAAAACGTGCGGTACGGATGAATTAAGTGCTGACCAAAGTTTTATACATACGTACACGTATACACCCATACGTGTACGTATGTAAATGCCTAACAAGCAAATCTTGTACTCATAAAAGTCATAAACATATAGTCATAAACAGCACTACGAATTGGTATGTATGTATAACATTAAAAGCAAATAAAACTAAAGGTATCGGCACACTCCGCACCACACAAGTTTAGTTAATTAGTCCGTAGCACCTGTTTTGAAGTTAGTGGTTTCGCAGTATCAACTGTATGACTGAAAAATGAGAGAAAAACGCCTGTTTTATTCCTACTTTCGAAAAAAAAAATATTTACAAGTATCTACTTTTGCCGCCTACACACCCTAAAACTAAAACATGTGAAGAATACGGAAAAATAGACGAAAGGGGGGTTTCTTTTCATTGTTGCACGAAACGCAAGACATGTCCCCGCCTCACCCTAATAAATCAAAAAAACCTGAGTAGGTCATCGGTCCGTTCTCTCTATACATCAAATTTGCGCTCCTTTTTAATTAAATAGTTTCGTAAGCGTCTAATTCCTGTGGCGAAGTGATATTTTAGGTTTCCTTACTTAATATTACGCCTGGTTTCGTTTGTGTATTGTGCTGCGCTTGACGATTCTCTCCTCTCGTATGTGTAGCACCTAATATGCTCGATGAATCGCGTGCTTTCTCGTGCTATCTTCGTACTATCGCTTTCTTCGTTTAACAAATATAGGGCTTCTTATCACAGTCATTACATGCAATTTATTTATTTATTTTTCTCATCTATTAAGCATGTTCCCCCACTGATGATCAAAATGTTGGCTTCTTACCTACATTAAAAAAAAAGTTTTATCTGGGGGTCATATGCTTATATTCATTTCATATTATTTGCAGATTATTTTCATTTATTTTCTTCAGTTTCTTTAACGTAATTGTTCAATCGTAAATAGTGATTAACCACCTAACCACCAGGTATCTGCAGACTCGGGTTTCGCTGTCCAGTGCTGCATTAGTGCACATTTGCGGAAGGCGGTAGTGAATCGATTAATTGCTGTATTTTTTTAAATAAAAAAGTAACTGTAATACATATTTAATGAATAGCGAATGGTCCATCAACTTAACAAAACGTATACAAAAAACTTGCTCGAGCTAAATTCCAAAATATACGAATAAAATAATTCAAAGTGATATGATCTCCATTCACGCCGTTAATAATAGGTGACATTTCGAAAGTATCCGAACGACGCTAGTAGTAGCCGTTTCACGTCGGTAAATCCAAAATAATAACAATTTAGAAAACTAATACACGCTCCGTACCAATAACGGCGACCTCCGACGACGACAACAAAGCGAAGGAAGCGAGAAGAAATGGGCGAAACCTCCTTCGGAAATGTATGGTAGTAGGTCACTAAAAATCTGCTCTCCCACACTGGTTTTCTAAACAAGATGACACGGAATAAATCCAGCCCGTCTTTTTTTTGTCCTTCTCGCCGTTGTGGCTCTCCGATTTAAAGTAGACTGGTACTGTCGACACGGCCCAACGCGGCCGTCCCATTGCGTTCCCATATTATAAACGATGGGCAGTACGTTCCGTCGTGTGTGAGAAAGCAAAACAATTGCTTTCACTTTTTCCGAGTCGCCAGCTTCGTGTGTCAGTCGAGGAAGTGGGTTTTTGGGTTACATTGTTTAACTTTCTCTTTCAGTGGAAGAGCCTAAAGGAGCAAATCGGGCAGATAGTGATTTGATGAGCTGTGATATACGAGGGTAACCTGAAAAGTTTCTAGCCTAACGCAAACGAGTATTTTTTTGTCAAATTCGGTTTTATTTCTGAACTAGTCTCCTCGTAAGTCTATCCGCTTTTCCCAATGACGGCCCAATCTCTTTAATCCGTCTATAGCAGTCGTCAATTAATCGCATTCTGTATCCAAGGGATGACATTTTCTTCTAATTCTGAACAATTCTCCTTTTTGCGAGTTAGTGAGTGTATCTTTTGTTAATTTATTTGTGAGATGAGTTATTATCTTTGTTACACTCTCTACAATTTGTTTCAGTAGATGTTTATTAACGTCAGTGCAAAACAGCGCAAGTTCAAGTCTATTTTGATTGTTAACATTGTTTAACTTTTTGTTTTCTGCATAACGTAGAAAATCATCAGAGGCATCACAAGTTATCACACTTACAATCTAGTGATAATGATAGGTCGACATCATAGAGAATGTGGCGTCGGTCAATGTTTTATATACAGTGGCGGCCATATAAATAGCACAGGTAAACTGATATGGATGAATTGATAAATTTGTAAATGTTGACAAGTGATTTCTTTAACTTAGCTTAATAAAAATGTAGCAGATGGCATGCAGTTTATAATAAACACACAATATTTTATAAACTTTAAGATAAACAAATTAAAAAAATAAATATATTATTTTTTAAGGGGGCATAAAAATAGCACACTTAATAACAATAACGAAATACTGTATTATTTCTTTTTTTTTAATTCTTTTTTGCTTTTACATTTAATATTTTGTTGGAAACCCTTTACAAGCCAATATTGCTGCACATCTTCTCGGCACACTTTCATCTAATTTTTGACATCTCTCTACAGGAATGTTATGCCAGGCTTCTTCAATAGTATTCCATAATTCGTCTAATGTTGCTGGAGATTTAGGCTTTATAACAACCTCAACATCCCCCCATAGATTTTCTATGGGATTTAAATCAGGGCTTTGTGCAGGGCATTCTAACACTCGAATATGTTTCTCCTCTAGCTACTGTTTTACGGTCCTCGCCGTATGTTTGGGATCACTGTCGTGCATTAAACCACAGGTTACTGGAAGAAATTCATCAGCATATGGTTCCATCACGTTTTCTAAAATGTTGCGATAAACATACTGATCTATTTTTCCTGCAATTCTGAATGTAGGTCTTATACCACGCCATGACACAGAAGCCCCTACCATTACGCTTCCTCCACCGTGTTTCAATGTTTTTATAGTGTACCTAGGGCTGAATCTCTGATTGATGGGGCGTCGCACATACATTTTTCCATCAGACCCAAGTCGGTTGTATTTGCTCTCATCTGTCCAAAGTGCAGATTTCCAGAAAGAAAGCGGCTTCTCTTTGTGCATTTTCGCAAACAGTAATCTTCTTTGACGGTTTTTATTTGACACGAGTGGCTTTCGTACTGCTATACACCAATGTAAGTTAAATTCCTTCAGCCGACGTCGTATTGTTCTTCTCTATATGTCAATATCAAATTGTTTATTAAATTCGGTTTTTATTTGTGTAGCTGTGCGAAAAGGATCTTCTTGACTTAATTGACGAATAAGGTTGTCTTGTCGTAAGATTGTTTTACGAGGCCTAATCTTCCGTTTCTTGTTTTCTAAAGTTTTTTCCGTCTGAATATGCTTTATCGCATTTTGTATTAATTTACGTGAGCAATTTAATGTTCGTGATATTTCTGAAATGGATATGCCCTTCTCTTTCATGGTGCAAATTAACTCTCTTTTCTCCGGTGTGCAATGTTTTCCTCATCCCATTATACTAACACCTAAATTTTTGTTATTAATAAAACGTTAATTTTAAAAGTGGTAAGTGCGCCACTTTTTTGGAACAAAATAACTCGAACCGTAACACAATAATAAGATTCCGCTACAGAACCGACAACTGTGCTATTTACCAATGTGCCTGCTAGAAAAGTGAAACTAATTTATTACCCGCTTATTACTTCGTAACAAACAAAACAATAAAATCTGTTTACAATCGCTCTGCGAATAAACGCGATTATTTCCGTTTGAATGTCCGGCAAGTCATTTAGAATGCACAGCATACGAGAGGTACCATACTCTAACCGAAGAAATTCCGAATCGAGGAACTCTCGGCCGATATTAAGCTGGGTCCTTGCCGATGCACTTGGCCTCTCACGGGCCGTCAAAGCGTGTAGGTAACACGACGAAAAGTGGGTCAGGTCAAGGCGAAATCATCTTTCCAATTCGCGCGTCGGCCTATTTTCACAACATTGTCGGCAAATCGCCGAAAACATGGCCAACCAAAGACGCCGGCCGGGTGCTGAGGCTGCGTTATCCGGAGAACCTTATTTCATTCATCGAAAGTGAGGTTATGTTCCACATAGATGACATCGACGATGCAGAGTGTCGGTATGTACGTATATGCACGTGTACGTAAAAATTTGGGACGCGATTCCGAATTTGATTGCGTACGTATCGACATAAAAGAGTTAGTTGGCTGCGCTTTAGTTGAATTGAGATTTTTGCATAAAAGTAGGCGAGTTCGTACTCTCGAGGTAAGCGCCAAAATTTTCCGACCTGGGTACAAAATTTCGCCAATACTTTGGTTCAAGACTTATTGGTCTTGGAAAAAAAAACAAACTTGATTCTCCTCGTTTTTGGAGCCCTGCGGACGTGTTGAAGACAATTGTCACAGGGGATGAACTATGGTCACTATGGTTCAGTACTATGATCCCTTTTGCAAAAGAAAGTCGATGGATTGGAGGCAAAAAGGAGAAGCGCCGCTAAGAGAATTCAGAATCTCGATCGATCATTCAGTTAGACCGGGCATTTTAGGTTGCCCTTGTACCTGTGTACTATATAAAAGCGAAGGAAGTATGCGTTTTATTAAGCCTTACTGTGATCTACAAAACAGCTAAAATGAGAAATTGGGAATCAGAAAGAAAACCAAAAGGTCTGGTGTTGGCAAAACGTACTAGAACCAAATCAGGTGAAAGCATTCACATCAGGCCAAAGATAGCAATGTACAGTGCCATTTTTATGTTTTGTCTCCCCCTGAGACTTTCTACTACTTTGAGACTGAGACTTTCTACCACTTGTAGCCGTATGCTTGGATTATTGTGGGGTTCGCTGATAGATTTTACTACTCTAAATATGCAGTTCTTTGCTTTTATTTGTTGAACCTAACTACTTGGCCTTGCCACGCGGAAGATAGTATCGATATTTAGTCGTTGCAAGGGGGAGACAAGACATAAACCGACTACTGTACATACAATTAAGGAGATACTTTGGAAACTCGGATTTCTTGCCTTTCCAAAGAGTTGAAGATTAAGCAACCTCCAAAAGGTAGCTTTTTTTGTGTGGATTTGTTTAAAATTACATATGAATAAGCAGGAATGAACGAAAAAATTAAAAATTATATAATCTAGACGAATACGTCAGTGACAACATCATAAATTACCCCGCTTGGGCGATATTTTAAATTCGGCGATAAACAGAGAAGATCATGCGCTTCTCCCATTACGTAAAATCTATTCTTCGAAAAATAAAGCGTTTTTTAAATGCCAATTCATGGATGTCATTGTAACATCTGTATTTATATCTTTCACATGTAGGAATATACTGGGCGTCGAAAAAAATAACAGTATAACATTTGACATCAACTTCGCGCATTTACATATTTCATCGCTCTAATAATAAATAGCAGAAGTCCCGTAAATTTCATCTCGTTGTTTTTCTCATCCTTATAACATATACGCACGTATTTTATAGAATATCTGCGACTGATTCCGACCTTGCGCGTTCGAACATAAAATACAATACGTAGCGGATATGTGTTTAGAAATTTGCATATTAGTATTGTCTCTCGTGTTACTACTAGTTCAACTGTATTATGTACGTACATACGTATGTAGGTATGTATGTACATGTACTATGTGCTTGCATCTTTTCGTCGAAACCGCTAGTACATAAATCGCGAAACATTTTTTTGCGTTCACCTTGAAAATCGTGTATTTATAAATTCAAGGCAACACATCGTTCTCGAGAGGAAAAAAAAATCTAGCCGCTGAATTTTATGTCAATGGAAACAATAAACTGTTTATACATTAATTACCTGATATACGTACAGTGAATTAGAACAACAGCTGGAGCTGGTACCTCGGATATAACGTAATTACTAACATGACGTAATTTTTTCTGTCGAATTAATTTTTGGTTTCTTGAAAAAATTATGAACACTTCTAAACAACGTTCTCCTGTATTTGTTAAGCTACTTTTAAACTTAATTAATTTTAGCTTCAATCTCTGTAACTTTGCGAACTGACGTCAAGCAGCGTATGACTGGTCATTAAGCCTGCAGAAACGAGTACACTTTCCGTGCGCTTCACGAAATTAGCAGAGACTAGATAGACTCGTGTTTTGTCGACTCCCGGGGAAAACCAATAGGCAACACGAACCCATTCTCATGAGACGAATAAACACGAGTCTGTCTAATCTCTGCTAATTTCGCGAAGCATCATACGTTGTCTTAAGTTGAACTTACCAGGTGTGTCGGTAATTCCTTTCCGGTTTTTCCGGCAGATGTCACTGGCCATAAGTATGAAATGTTATGATTTGATACATATGTAATTTTATTCTACTGACATTAACCTTAAAACTACACAAGTTACGTTCCGCCAAAATAACAGCGTTATAGATTTATAATTTTTTGAAAATGTCGAGTTTTGTGCCTGAAAACGTGCATTTGCGGCACGCATTACTTTTCTTGTTTCATCAAAAGAAAAAAGCCGCTGAAAGTCATCGTTTGCTAGTAGAGACTTACGGTGAGCATGCTCCAACCATAAGAACATGTGAAACGTGGTTTCGACAATTCAAATGTGGTGATTTCAACGTTCAAGATAAAGAACGTCCTGGTAGGCCGAAAACGTTTGAAGACGCGGAATTGCAGGAGCTATTGGATGAAGACTCAACACAAACTCAAAAACAATTAGCAGAAAAGTTGAATGTGGGCCGAGTAGCAATTTGTGAACGATTACAAGCTATGGGAAAGATCCAAAAGATGGGGAGATGGGTGCCACATGAATTGAATGACAGACAAATGGAAAATCGAAAAATCGTTAGTGAAATTCTGCTTCAAAGGTATGAAAGGAAGTCATTTCTGCATCGAATAGTAACGGGTGATGAAAAATGGATTTATTTCGAAAATCCCAAGCGAAAAAAATCATGGTTATCACCTGGCGAAGCTGGCCCATCGACTGCAAGGCCAAATCGCTTTGGTCGCAAGACCATGCTCTGTGTCTGGTGGGACCAGATTGGTGTCGTATATTATGAACTGTTGAAACCGGGAGAAACAGTTAATAGTGATCGCTACCGACAACAAATGATCAATTTGAACTGTGCATTGATCGAAAAACGTCCACAATACGCTGAAAGACATGATAAAGTGATTTTGCAACATGACAACGCGCCGTCTCATACAGCAAAACCAGTCAAAGAAATGTTGAAATCACTTGGATGGGAAGTTTTATCGCACCCGCCGTACTCTCCAGACCTGGCTCCATCCGACTACCACCTTTTCGCATCGATGGGGCACGCGCTTGCAGAGCAGCACTTCGCCGATTTCGAAGAAGTTAAAAAATGGCTCGATGAATGGTTTAGCTCAAAGGAGGAACTGTTCTTTTGGAATGGCATTCATAAATTGCCTGAGAGATGGACAAAATGTATAGAATCAAATGGCCAATACTTTGAATAAATAAATTTTAACTATCCATTCTAAGTAACGTGTTTTCTTTAGCGAAAAAACCGGAAAAGAATTACCGACACACCTGGTATTAGTAAAAGAATTTGCTTCCATTGCTGGTCTCAATCGTAATTGTGATCACGTTATTTTGAGAAGCATTTGCTTCTAAAAATGACCAATTCTATCCAATATTGCCGTCACTTTGTCATTTACCACATCATCGAAATATTCCCGTTTGGAATAAAATATTATGAAACAAAAACAAAACGTGCTCCGGGTTTGAACCGTGTCATGTCGTTGGTTAAACTAAAACTCGACGTTTCGCCCACAATCGTATGGGGCTTCTTCAGGAGAGTGGTGGCACCAGTTAGCACGGTAACTCAACATGTGATCCACGCCAGAGACGAAACTAACTGAGCGGGAAGCAGTTGATCATGGTAACTCAGCATGTGAACCATGCCAGAGGCGAAAACCAACCGCTTCCATACGATTGTGTGCGAAACGTTGAATTTTATTTTAACCAACGACATGACACGGTTCAAACCCGAAACACGTTTAGTTTCAACTGACTCTGGCCGTGGAAGCCTACGTTTTTGTTTTAAACAAAAACAAATTAAGATGGCATTTAATAAACCATCTCCATTCGCCCTTTTTTGTAAGCAAAAACCAAAATGGGTCTAAAAATCAATAGAACGCGGACATTCTTTTAGTTAACTGTAAGTGCATGTTTACAGAATAACCTCCACGTGTAGAGCGCTTTGTTGCGTTCGAATATTTCCGTCTTCGACTGTTTTCCAGTTGAAAAAGACGCAAAATTAGGATCATTTAATGTCAGGGTCTTTTCTGGGTTAATTTTCGAACGTTTGAAAAGACGAATGCGTTACTGTTGTGATAATTAAGAATAAATATTAGTTTTAATCGCTTTAGAATGGATCGTTCTTTTTTTTTCTTTTACTTTTAACGTTGGTCATTTGTTTTCATATGCTAACGAGCGTATATGGTGCAATGGTTCTGATGTAAACCAGGAAATTACAATCTAACGGAGCAGATAATTTAGTTTGATGGGAAAGGCTTATGGAAGGCGAATATTAATTATGTATTATTGAAAAGTGTGTGGCTATGGCTTCATAAATAAATCGTTTTATGAATTAGATAACCTTTATCAATATTGAAGATGAATCCTTATAGCTTATTCCAATGTATCCATTCAAAATCAAGCGATTGAATTGACTATATGGAACAACAAATGCAATTTAGTCACGCTAAAATTAGAATCGAATTCAATAATCGGAATAAGAGGTGAAGCTTAGTATTGGTAAAGAGATTATTTAGCAAGTCCATAAGAAAAGTTTGTCATTTAAATAAAGAGGCATTGGCCGATTATCTCAAGTTTTGGGATTATCGGGTATTATTAGAAAACACTGCAATATTTTTACCACTTCGCCCAGAGCCAGTAGTAATTTTTCTTGTAATTGTAGAAAACGCCAATAAGCGTAAATGCATGTATTTGCTAATTGACGGAACCACTCTTGTTCTACGTTATTTCGAGCTTGCACAGTGTCGGTGACATGTAGAGCACATTTTTGAGTATATCGGATGTGCCAAAGCTCACCTATTTGGTTAGCTATCACTAAGATGCTCTGGATATTTCTCAAAAAATAATAAATTAATTTATTTAGTCTATATTTATGATTTTACAAAGGGAATCATAAGTCCCAAGAGTTCGAAAGATAAAAATTGTAACAATTCACGTGGATATCATTCGGAAAAAACAACAGATAGCGCCAAGGACGTGTATAACTTCCATATCGCGTACTTTTACATTGATCACTTGGTAAAACCAATTCAAATTCGGCTATGTACCCTTATCGAACACGTAGGTCGTCCGACTCGTCTGGGGCGATTGGCAAACCGCACACGTCGATCTTTTACAGGCCGGTATACGACGGTTATCGTAATTGCAGTGTGGCGCTTCGTAAATTAAATTTCCCAGAAAGATTTTCGTCGATATAAAATCCTATTTCGCGCAGGAAATTAATGGTCGGTTTATCGCGTACACAAGCTTACGCAGGGGTAATTACTAGGACATATGCTTATTTAAGGCAGCGGAAAATTTGCCGATAACGTCGGTAAAACCGGGAGTGTGAAATCCCTCTCTAATGCTTAAAACATAGAATTTAATGATTTATTTCATCGTTCAAGGTTGCGTGTAATTTACGAGATTACAACTATCGTATAAACGCAGTGCATGCTAAATGGAGGTACGTAAGTAGTTACTTTGCACCCCCTCTATACAGGTTGACAACCAAATCTGGCTCAATAGCTACAACATGTAACGTATCTAATGCAGAAGAGAATACTTCGGAACTATATATCGGGAGGACAGAATCAAGCATCAGAGACCTTTAATAAAACCGATAAAATCACATTATTAAATAAGGACTAAAACATTGGATTATGTAAGAAACGTGTGGTGCGGAGTGTGCCGCTATTCCGAAGATTCATTCTGAAGATGTACTTCTCTAACCGGAAGTATTCAGTTAGAATCTATCAAGGGTGTTTTAGATATTTTAATGTTGTCCGGTTGTTCAAATAAGTCATAATCGCTTATGCGGTAGCAGAAGTTAATCTTCTTCCGTCTCGTTTAGGAATATTTTCTGATTTTTTGGCAGGGCGCAAGCGCAGAGCGTGAGATGGAGAGTTTTCGCGGGTAAATCGTCATGTCCGATTCTCTTCTAGCCAGTCTACCTTTTTTTAGGGGACATTTCGGCTCATGCATAGGTCCAGATCAAGCTATGTGACAGTCTAATAGTAGCTGTTCGTTTTCAGTAATTAGGTTGCTGTTTCTGTTGTCTGGGCTTATGTTTTGTATATAACAAAAAAAGACGTTGTTGATATCCCAACTTTGCCTCATGAAGTATTTAGACTATGGCAGATAACAAAACCGCAAAAATTTATCCATCCGCGTAATACGTAATTCAGAATTTCCTAAACGCAAACTATTTTTAGACGAAATGTGGTTTAGATATGTATATCATCGAGGACAATTTGGTCTAATGTACGTCCTCAAAAACAGTACGTGTTAGCATGTGGATTTTCCCATTTGCATTGGCTAAAATAAATTGGCGCTTATGTTAAAGTAGCTTTTAGTAGATTTAACTATTTCTTTTATAGCAAAATGTTCTTTTCACCATTTTGTAGTTTACCCTATTAAAGATTAAAGATTTTCAAACTTGATCTATGTTGGAAGCCGCGCATCTTGGTATATGAAATAGGCAATAAATTATTATTATTATTATTTGTGTTAAAAAAAAATGTAAAAATTTACAGGAAATTGAGGAAGATCTTAATCTGCAATACAAGTACACATTGAAGAACTCGTTTCGGAATAGTTTCTTTAATAAACCGTTTAACGAACGATTTCGTTCCGTACCTCCTCTTATTCTTCTCCTTCCGCGTTAAGGTCTCTCCCGCCCCGCCACCACTGACTGCATTGCATGAATTTAAATTTAAACGGCGCGTAAGCGATCACAACTACACGCTCGCATATACACGTATTCACATAGCCACAATGAAAACGATCGACCTCTCCTCGCGCGTATGATTCCCGCTGCCCGTTCGGGTGACCGCCGCACAATCGGCGAGAAAGAAACGGAGCGTTGATTAAGAGCGACCTTGACTGGTGATTAGAATAGCAGTTCCGTTATTTGTGCTGTGCGCAAGGTCATGATTGTCGGCCGCCCGACTAATACCACTACGACGGCTACCACGACGCGACGACTGGTTCGCCTGCCTATTTGTTTGCCGTTCACGGAATTGCTACACACAGAGGTGATAGGTAACGTAAACTGCAGCGTAGAAGGTATGGCGAGAATTAGAAGACTAATAGGAAGATGGCGACGGGCAAATGGAAGCGTATAATCAGGAAGCGAGATCGCGGTTTGCGTATTGAATAAGCTTGTGCTTTCAAGCAAGATAATCTGCTCATTTGAGAGAATAGGAAAGCGGAATACACTGTATAATATAGTGCGTTAATTGCGGAATACACTGATTGGTTGCATTTTAGAACTACGTTTATTTGTTTGCAAAGTATTTATTAAATGTTAGTACTTTCGTGAAGCGCTCACTTTTATCTATGCATTTCGTCAGCCCTAATTTAAATACGTACACTGCCGTTCAGAGGAGTTCGGTCGGTTAGTAAAAAACATGAAAAGGTTACAGAAACAAACGAAACTAAAAACAAAATGCAATTTTATTGTATGTACAGGTAAAAAGGACAAAAATAAATAAATAAAAAGTTATTCTGGCCTAATATAACATACTGAACATTATATTTTTTTTTCATCGAAAAAACCTCCTTCGCTGTTAATCACCGCTCGAACTATTCTAGGCATTCTTTCGATAAGTTTTGTTAAAACGAATTGTGGAATATTAATCCGTTCATGTTGCAGAATATTCCGTAAATGTTCTTGTGAAGTTGGGCATATTTTTCGGATCCTCCTGTCCAGTTCATCCCACAACAACTCTATCGGGTTCAAATCTGGGCTTTGTGGGGGCCATGTCATTACTTTCAGGGTGTGCTGTTCTTCTTGCACCTTTAGATAGTTCTTACACACTAACGCGGTGTGTTTTGGGTCGTTGTCATGCATGAATCTAAAGTTACGGCCTATTATACGCAATCCTGATGGCACTGCATGATTCTGGAGTATTGCAAAATAATTTTCCTTCCTCATTACACCCTGCACTCTGCATAAATCTCCCGTCCCAGAAAAGGAGAAACATCTCCACACTAACACAGAACTACGCCCTTGCTTCACTGTTGGCACAATGCAGTCCGGGATCACGTTTTCGGTTTTAGATCTTCGGACATAAACTCGTCGATTTTGCCCAAAAACCTCAAACTTTGACTCGTCACTCCAAAGCACGTGTTTCCAATCATCTAACGACCAATCTAGATGAGAACGGGCCCACTGTAGCCGTTTGGCTGTGTTGCTCCGCCGTAATAAGGGTTTTCGAATGGCAATGCGTCCATGAAGGTCCGCTTGTTGAAGTCGACGTTTCACTTCTTCTTCACGGCCGCGATTGACTTCGGCTGCTATTTGTGGCGCTGTTAATTTTCTATTATCTCAAATCTTCAGCTTTTGTTGTTTTCCTAGATGCTCCAGGACGAACACGATTTTCTATAGTTCCAGTTGTCCGATATCGCTTTATGATGTCATTTACTGTTGAACTTCTCCTATTTATTTGTTCAACACTTTGTCGCCCCGAATATCCTTCAAACACCGTAATAATGCGTGAACGTTTTTCTACACTGGTAGGCTTGCCACGTACCATTTTGAAGTAAATTTTCTTAAAACTTTCGCTCAAAAACGACAGATGCACACCAACACACGTTTAATAGTAAAATGAAGCAAATTTATATCTTTACGCCTGTGATAAATAAACAAGACTGATACTGCGGTATATTTCCTAAATGTATTGTTCGTTAATAATCCCCAAACGACCCGTTTCAAAAGATCGGTACTTCCGAGAAATTCTCGGAATGATAATAAAAGGGACTTTAATGTGGTCGTCGCAATATTTCTACTTTACATAATAATTTATGGCTTTAATCCCTTCGAAAAGAGTGTATGCTTAATATTTTTCTAATTTTATGTATTAATAATTGTATACAGTGTGATATAATAGATTTTTATTGTATGACCGAACTTCACAGAACGGCAGTGTACTTTTTTACTTTGGAATGTTTTAGGACAAAAAATTGCCTGTGGAAGAACATCTGCATTGGGAGATAGTATCAAATATCACCAATTTTAAGCATATCGATTTACATATTTTACATTTACGGTTCAGCATTCCATTTAAATATGTGCGTAAGTACAGCTACAATAGTTCTTTTTTTTTCCAACATTTTTTTTTGTCATGCCGATGACAAGACGCAACCTTGACAAATCAAATCAGTCCGTTTCAATCAAAACAAATCGATTTTTTCATCGATCTCACGCACGCCTAACTGCATCAACATTAACATTTCATTATAATACAATTAGGTACAGACGGCAGTGTTTTGCTGGAGTTCTCGTTCTCTCTATCGTCGGTCTCTTTCTCTTCCTATGCGGGTAGTGTAGAGTGAGTTCGCACAAACGCTTTTTTTTCGAGAGAGCTTTATAGCGGTATAGAAAGCTAACGACCTTGTACAACTTGCACGTCGAATATGACTTCCTGCAAGAATCGTGCAAGGTCATCTCGAAATAGTAGGCTGCGACTTCTCAATGATCAAACAAAAAAGTGTGAAATAACTGAACGCTGACACCTCGCAGAGTAGATTTCGCATGTAATCGGTATTTATAGGTACTTTTTGGTGATATTTTGCCGATTGGATCGTAGTTAGCAGCGCTATTATGAAATGGTTTTCGTATTATTATTTACCGTTGGTTATTATTAAACAAATGCAACGCGGAATTTTATTTCAAGGATTCCGATCTTTTTTCAGCTCCCAGTTTCGGAGAATAGTAATCGTAAATGAGGTGTAGTGTAATAATTAATCGATTTTTTTCTAATTAATCGTAGGTCACCCTTGAGTTTAATCGTTGTCGTAAATGGTCGGTCGCGATTTCATTTGAATAAAGAACTTATAGCATGGGTGTTACTCAATTAGACGGTTATGTTCACCTTAATATAACGGCGTAGTGATATGATAATTTCCCAATGCTCATTCATTCGAACAGGAAGTTTTAGAAAATATACTGCGACAATATGGTGAAATCAGTAGGTGGCCATGAGTTCTCTCTTTGTGCATTTCTTGTTGTAATTAATAAATATGGGTGAAATTGCGTTTTGTTGAAGTTTATTTGGAAATAATTGAAGGAATAAAATACCGAACATTATTATCGAACAGTGTAAATATATACAGGCTATTTCGCGATACTTCCCATCACCCTAATCGATTGTACACATCGCATGTGAATAAGTTGTATTGGGGCACTTTACCCCTAAAGTCAATTGTTTTCGGAATTTTTACGATCAAATTGAAATTTTAGCATTAGTCGAAATGAGATATTTAAGAATGTAACCTCCATTAAGGTATTTGTTTTTGTGACTTATTTCGCTGAAACTGTTTTTCAGCGTTGTTAGACTCCTGAAGGAGCAAGCGCAGCACTTAATTTTTTCATGCACAAATGGTCAGTGAACAACAACAACTATCTTTCGAGATGACACCACCGGTAATAGCCTCTGGTGTTATCGGTGGTGATTGCATCAGAATTTTTCTTAAGAGCTATTATCGCGTGTTATACCGTTTTTATCATCTGTATCGCGTATAACCAATGGCCTGATTGGTGAATGAGGCTCTTTGTTGGAGCCGAATCTCAAGTTCTAGGGTGGTCTTAAATACGAATTTGACTATAAAACGATCCTTTTATTTTTAGAAGACTTTTGACATAACTTTCGTTGAATCCTTTTCAGTCATTTTCTTTTAATTTCAACTCCCTACTTCCGGTCCGGTCCCCCTTTCACTTCCGGTTGGAGGGAAAATATCGCAGGTTTTTGTATGATTCGTGCCTTAACTGTGGAGGTAGCCAGACGTAACGAGTCGATCAAGCTTACGCTTCTCCACTTTTATATAAGTATAACCTTTATGAGGGATCTCATAGTAACGTAAGGAATTTGTGAGTGTGAGTGTAGGGCCCTGAAACTGCGTGAGATATCGATCTAGGCGACCGCTATCTAAAACAACCCTTGAAATCGATCGTCGCGCACGTCGAAATTTAATTTGCTTGTCTTTCTATGTGACTCCCTGTATTTTCTTTTGTAGGTTATTTCTTTTTCTTTACTTGATTGACTGTATATTTCTTGCTTATATAAACATTGTCTACCTTGTAAACGGTTGTCCAAGACCTAAGCGTATTTATTTCTTTAATTTATTTATTTATTTCAATTAAATAGTTTTGTTCAAGTATTCAAGTAAGTTGTGCTAACCCCCTCCCCTACAAAGTAAGTTTGGCTACAGGTAGGTCCTATTTGCTCTGGTTTCCTTTATGCTCCCTCCAGACGTGGTGGCGCGATGGAATTTGAGGCACCCCGCGCCTTCTCCACTGTGCTTAATCCGGCCATAAGCGACGCTGTAACATCCATCAAACTACCTGCGCTAGCCCTATTTGTGACCGAAAACTATTTGATTTCCTTTTGGTAATTTATTTATTATTATTATTATTTTTTTGTATCGCGTCAGCCGTTCAGGCAACAATTTGTTCATCGTCAGCCAAGCTGGTACGATCACGTTTAAATTCAGCTTTGTGCAGAGTCCCATTTTCTAATTTGGCTCTTCTTATGTCCTTTTTCGTACTTACTTCAAAGAAAGGAAATACAGTCCCCTAATTTAAGCAAGAATATATAAGAAATTTCGAGAATAAATTGGTTCCTACCAAATGCCCATCTACATATGTTTGTACATGATGTGTCGATAATACTGTTATATTATTATTTTGACATTCAACACGAAATTAACAAGTCACAATGACTCATAATGCACGAACTGGTCTCACGAATATCAGGAGATGTGGGTATGTTAATATTAATGTAGAGATAACAATAGAAATGTTTATCATGAGTCATTGTTATTATTTCTGATACCGTGTTTTGCAATAAAAATACAGCAGTAAATTTTAGCATTATATCTATAAGAAAAGCGTTCGAAAAACTAGTCTTGCAGCACGTTATGTAGATTGGTTGTATGTTTTTATCATTTTATGTTAAGTTTACCATGTATAAGTATTTCTATTTGGAAATTGTAATTAAAAAAGATTGTTACAGTATTGGTCATAATTATAGGAATATCTTAGTGAAAAATTATGCCATAAGTTGGCCTATTGCGTCTAGTAGTTAAAAGATATAAAGGCGCTGTTAATTGAAAAATATGTAAATTACCCCAAGTTAATCCATTCTTACTGAACATATCACGCTTGAATAATAATAATAATAATACTTTATTGATTATAGGTTTCCAACCGGATAATAGTTACAGTAGGCCCGTTCTCATCTAGATTGGTCGTTAGATGATTGGAAACACGTGCTTTGGAGTGACGAGTCAAAGTTTGAGGTTTTTGGGCAAAATCGACGAGTTTATGTCCGACGATCTAAAACCGAAAAGTGATCCCGAACTGCATTGTGCCTACAGTGAAGCAAGGGCGTAGTTCTGTGTTAGTGTGGGGATGTTTCTCCTTTGCTGGGACGGGAGATTTACGCAGAGTGCAGGGTGTAACGAGGAAGGAAAATTATTTTGCAATACTCCAGAATCATGCAGTGCCATCAGGATTGCGTATAATAGGCCGTAACTTTACATTCACGCATGACAACGACCCGAAACACACTGCGTTAGTGTGTAAGAACTATCTAAAGGAGCAAGAAGAACAGCACACCCTGAAAGTAATGACATGGCCCCCACAAACCCCAGATTTGAACCCGATAGAGTTGTTGTGGGATGAACGGGATAGGAGGATCCGAAAAATATGCCCAACTTCACAAGAACATTTACGGAATATTCTGCAACATGAACGGATTAATATTCCACAATCCGTTTTAATAAAACTTATCGAAAGAATGCCTAGAGTAGTTCGAGCGGTGATTAACAGCAAAGGAGGTTTTTTCGATGAAAAAAAAAAAAATGTTCAGTATGTTATATTAGGCCAGAATAACTTTTTATTTATTTATTTTTGTTTTGTTTACCCGTACATACAATAAAATTGCATTTTGTTTTTAGTTTCGTTTGTTTCTGTAACCTTTTCATGTTTTTTACCGACCAACCGACGTCTCTGAACGGCAGTGTATATTTTGTGTGCGCTGGCGGGTATGAAAAATCAAAAAGTTTGTGTTTTCCTCATTAAGGCTTAATTTGTTGGCACAAAACCAGTCATGTAACCTATTTGCTAGAGTCTCGGTTTCTGGTAGAGTTGATCCAGGTGCGAGTACGGTGGTGTCATCTGCATACATGAAAAGTAGTATATTCGAGCAGGTTGAACAGAACTGGGCCTAATATAGTGCCTTGAAAAAGGCCATGAGGGACAGATAAACAACTGGGCCCAACGTTTTTAAGAGATGTCCCCTGTCTATATTGTATCCGGACATATTGCGCGCGGCCTCTGAGGTATGAGCATATCCACTCTAGAGCGTTTCTTCTGATACCACAACTAGCTAACTTGTTACATAATTTCTACATCACTATTCATAATATTTATATAATTACCTATTTACAACATTATTGGAGCTTAGACACTACGTAACGTTTTTAAACAAAGTTTAATATTTTTGCCTATTGGAACCTGTTTCAAATTTTATGAATTGCTACACGTCTTCTTTGCTTTTCTTCTTCTAAATTTAATTCTTTTGGTTTGAACATACAATCATTTTCTTCTAGTAACAAGTCGATTAAAAATCAAATTTTGTTCGTCTTTATCAAGCGTCAAAAACTGTTCACCCGTCTCCATCCGGACACGCATTTGGAATGGTGAAAGCATTTCTGAAACCCATCTTCCACTAGCTTTTGTCATTCCAAAGTGTTTGTGAAGCTGTGGTGTCTGAAACAAAAAACGCATTTACAGAATTCTTACTGTAGCACCGAAAAGAAGAACGCTATTCTTCGTTTCGTCGCAGTTAGCACTTGAATAATCATTCCCAAACAAGGATTTGCCCCGGGAATGATCTGTTCTTGAAAGATCGTACAGAATAACTATAAATATAATAAAATATGTGACATTAACACTTTGTGTTAAATCTAAGATAATATGATAGCTGGCATAGGTGTGCTTTTTCGTTTTATGTATAAGTGGAGCTGCTAATAGGACTAGAATAGCTTTAAAATTGAGGATGCTCTTCCAGTAGAACGCTTACGTTAGAGGGCAATTCAAAATATTATTTTTCTTTATTTCTTTCTAAGTTAACGCAAATTCGTTTTGTTTTTTCTATACATTATTTATCACTTTGTCCAAGCAAAAATATCAATCAAATATATGGTAGATTAGTATTATTATTAGAACGGCTGCTGTAGTTATCACCAATACTGTAAGTGTAACAAACTGAATCACTATTTGCGATTCCGTTAATCTCGAAATTTTGTCATCTAACAACAAGGAGATAAGATTAAACGACGGCAGCGTATCTGGCAGGTGTTCGTTCAACAAATAGAATTTTGCGAACCGTATACGACTATCAAATGTACATACATGTACATCGTGTACGTGTGTTGTGTGTACACTACGTGGTAACTTGATGAGAAACCGACGCTCGTTTGTGTTTATACAAACGAAAGCTCGCAGAAAAGATTATTGGCCTATCGCGAAATGCGCGTACAATTAAGAGCTCTATGCTCGTAATTTCTGCGCTGTACTTACGTACATGCATATAAATACTTTAATGATAATCGTGGAATGCGCGGCATTTATATTTTTAGCGATAGATACGCGCTTTTCTCCTTCTCGGAATTCGTAGGCTGAATATGGAGTTAATTTATTGCATCAGATTAGATTGACGGATGTATTATTTAAATATGCGTATTTTTAGCTACGTTTTAATTTTCTTTATATTGTCAGAGCTTTTATGTCCATTTCGATTGAGGTTTTTGCTTCTTTCATAAGAACTGCTTTTAAGCTGGAGAGTTCTAAAAATTATTCTACGCCCTGATACATGCTGTCGAAGGGTG
Organism: Marronus borbonicus; assembly: GCA_902655005.2. Taxonomy (NCBI): domain Eukaryota; kingdom Metazoa; phylum Arthropoda; class Insecta; order Coleoptera; family Scarabaeidae; genus Marronus; species Marronus borbonicus. The sequence goes on along the minus strand of LR737406.1, from coordinate 2,183,406 downwards.
TCCTAAACATGCTCTATTGGATGTAAATCTGGGCTTTCGAGCTAGGTAGTTATTCTATAACATACAGCGTCGCGACGACGAACACCACGCTTATAGCCACTAGCTCTGTACGACTTTCCATATAGATAGCACCCCAAAGCATTACCGAACCTCCACCGAACTTCATATTGGGTACAAAGTTACGTTGAAAACATGGCTCTTCTATACATCGACGTTCGTTTGTCATTTCAATGAAGAATATTTCAATTACAATGTTCTTCTACCATCTTCATCCAGATAGCGCAAGCAACTATACAGGCCATTGCTTCCGAAGGAGTTCAGCGACGTTGTTGTCAAATCAAGGAGGTGACTTGCTTTCAATTGAAAGATACGGTGGCAGCTCTGTGAAGCCTTGTTATTTGCTGTATATGTACTTAATTAATTAAATAAATTTTGTAGCTCAAAGTTGTTTTTAAAATGACTCTTAGCGCCAAATAAATGCCTCGCGCTTTATACAATTCGCAATAAATCGGGGCGTGCGATGATATTTTAAAGCTTTGTGCGGATTACATTTATGGACATGTGTCGAAATAGTTACCAAAATAAATATTTTGTTTACTTTGAGATATACGCTGTCGGTAACGCCGTTAGGCTTATCGCGTTTATTTATACGAATTGAATCATAAAACGTGCATATTTTTATAGATAATAGGCAACGTCGTACGCAAACTCACGCCAAATTCACGTCAAAAGCAACCAATTACGGAGGTCGTCACTTCAACTATTTCTTAATAAGATTTAGAAATAGTCGGAAAAAAATGAGCACGTTCATTTGGATCCCTTTCAGTACCGTATTAAACGAACCTTATAATCTAACCATTCAGTTTGTACACTTAATATATAGCTTGAATGAATTTTATCAGTAATTCCCAAATAACCTGTATCTTTCCGCGAAACCTTATCCATCGCCCGAGAAAAAAAAAAAAACGGCGACAACGATGATAATAATAATGTGAAACGAGACGCAGCTATCGTATGACTTGTTTTCCTGGAAGATAAAAATTCATGGTCAAGTGTGATAAAAATCAAGGTGAGATAAAATTATCATGAAACGTTTACATTTGCGCATTTTGTAATGTTGTATATGTGCGCGTTGCTGGTAACGATGTACGAGGGTCGTACGAATAGTTAGTAGTAAGAAATACAGGATTTATGAAGCAGAACAGATATTCGAAAGATGGGAAGAGAACATCGGTTCACCCTGTATATAATTAAATATATGCACACCAGAGAAGGAATGATGCTATATCGTTAATACACATGTAAACTAAATGACAGTGGGCCCCAAGCGCGCATTTTGGAGATATCGATCTCTAGGTCAAATTAGACGCTCATTTTGGAGATATTTATAACTTTTTTGAATTTTGTTTGGCTGGTATTTACAAAGTTCCTTATATTTCGCGTGAACCTTGATCAAAGACTAAACTCTGTGGTAGTTCTATATAAAATAAACAAGTGATTATCAACAGATTTTGTCTACTTTAGCAATTCATCTAGAACATTCTGTATGTACACTGCCGTTCAATGAAGTTCGGTCATACAATAAAAATCTATTATATCACACTGTATACAATTATTAATACATAAAATTAGAAAAATATTAAGCATACACTCTTTTCTAAGCGATTAAAGCCATAAATTATTATGTAAAGTAGAAATGTTGCGACAACCACAATAAAGTCCCTTTTATTATCATTCCAAGAATTTCTCGGAAGTACCGATCTTTTGAAACGGGTCGTTTGGGGATTATTAACGAACAATACATTTAGGAAATATACCGCAGTATCACTCTTGTTTATTTATCACAGGCGTAAAGATATAAATTTGCTTCGTTTTACTGTTGAACGTGTGTTGGTGTGCATCTGTCGTTTTTGCGCGAAAGTTTTAAGAAAATTTACTTCAAAATGGCACGTGGCAAGCCTACCAGTGTAGAAAAACGTTCACGCATTATTACACTGTTTGAAAAAGGATATTCGGAACTGCAAATTGCTGAAGAAATAAATATGAGAAGTTCAACAGTAAATGACATAAAGCGATATCGGACAACTGGAACTATAGAAAATCGTGTTCGTCCTGGAGCATCTAGGAAAACAACAAAAGCTGAAGATTTGAGAATTGTATTATTAAGCAAACGCAATAGAAAATTAACAGCGCCACAAATATCAGCCGAAGTCAATCGCGGCCGTGAAGAACAAGTTTCGGCGAGTACGGTAAAACGTCCACTTCAACAAGCGGACCTTCATGGACGCATTGCCATTCGAAAACCCTTATTACGTCGGGGCAACAGAGCAAAACGGCTACAGTGGGCCCGTTCTCATCTAGATTGGTCGTTAGATGATTGGAAACACGTGCTTTGGAGTGATGAGTCAAGGTTTGAGGTTTTTGGGCAAAAATGTTCAGTATGTTATATTAGGCCAGAATAACTTTTTATTTATTTATTTTTGTCTTTTTTACCTGTACATACAATAAAATTGCATTTTGTTTTTAGTTTCGTTTGTTTCTGTAACCTTTTCATGTTTTTTACCAACCGACCGAACTTCTCTGAACGGCAGTGTAGTACAGACTATTTGAATGGGGTGGTTGGGTGTCACATGTACTCTACTACAAGGTGTCTTTGATTGCTGCTAGCAAGAAAGATAAAACTTTGAACCTGCAAAATATCTCTAAAACTATTATGTACGTCCAATAAGAAAACCGGTACTGTAGAGCAAAAAAAAAAAATTATATAATATATAGGATGGAAAAATAGCTTAGTTGTAGCTAGTCACTAATAATTTCTATTCATGTTGATATATGTTCAAATTTTAATTTGTTTGGACAATAAATGGACTTTGCCAAACCGCTGCGTATGCACACATTATTGTACGAAAGAACTACAGCTTGTAAAAATATATTAAGCAACGTCATTTCTTCATTTACTTTGACTTTTCGCACGTTTTCTAACCAGCCAATATCCGCGTCTAAATTATACAGAGACGCAATTACCGAACTTCATTTCATAGAATTTTTTTATTAGCATTTGTTTGCTCGCATAACTTTGAGAACTTCCAATAGTTCGGGACTAAACAATTCTATCCCTCTCTTTTTATCGCTGCGTCCATCGCAATTCGCCCGGCTTAGATTACGTGCAAAAATAAACTATTAATAAAATGCAATTTCTAAGGACCATTGCCAAGGACACCACTAACGTTTTATTTCTGACATTGGCAGAAATAGCGGCCGCATGGTGAGGTATTGTCGAAATTTTCATCGGCGAAAAACGCCGCGCAAACTTTTCCACGGGCTACGTGTTTTGGAAATCATAATGTTTACCAAGTTATTAGTTTATGCATGGTGGATTCTTGTCTATTTATGTTGGACATTAACGTTAACGTTTATGTTGTTTCGGGCTGATTCAAGAGTGCGTTATTCACACGCTTAACAAGCCGTATAGCTTAAGGATTAGTCAAATATACGAGGAAAGTAAAAACCCGTGATCCATCGATACATTAAATTTACGTTGAAAAATGGTTTTACGCGCTCACCGCGTTGCGACGTGCAAATTTTTGATTGTAACTGTATCTTTCAACCTTGATTTGAATATAAATCACTTCGTTTTCAGGAAAGCGTCATACAGTAACTAGAAATACGCGGCAAATTGCTATAGCGATACACGTATAGCTGAAAGTCGTTGTTTGGTAAAATTATTTTCATTTTTCAGTTTATAAATATGCATCCTCCTACAATGTGACTTGTTGAACTTGTTGAAGGCTCTTTTAATGCATTACTGCGAACAAGTCGGTGGTGAACATGGCGAACGAAACGAATCCAGGGTAAATGTTGGCTGATTGTTGTTGTATGCTCATCAACCATTATGAGCGACAGGCTAGAAGTTCTAAGCAGATTAAAATCAGCATTCATTACAAAGAAACCGTAGCCAATTCAGCTTTCTCTTAGTCATAATCGTATTCAGTACATTTAATTCATTGGAAACTTTTGCCCACTTTGCCCAATGTTATTTAATTTCTCAGCTGGAACCGTTTTCACCAAATGATGGAAAACATCAGCAAAATACAAGAAAATAGGAAAGCACGGACGATGTTGTTAAGGCAGACGAATGGAAATAAAAATAACTAGAAGATCTCATCACCGAAAACCTACTTTAAAAGCCGCATAAAAAGTGGGCATTTAAAAATTTTATTTAACTTCTACGAATGTGATTATCACGCCCACAGGGAATATTAAATATACCAACCACAAACAATTAGCGGGAAGTAAAGCATTATTGGAGGAAATGGAAACCACACCAAAGGAAGTTGGAAGTAAATCTGAAAAGCATGTAATTGGTAAAGCTAATGTGAATATTACTTGCGATTGTAATTTTAATTAAAATCAGAATGAAGGAGGATTCACAAAGCACCAATCTTTTTTTTAATGAGTTACTTTATAAACAGTTTAATGTGCTCACTTGGCAATAGAGAACTGTTGGTTCTGTTAACCTTCAGATGGTATCTTTTTGGGAGTACGCCGACCTAGTTGAAAGCCAAATAGTGACGCGAGTAGATCTGGGAATTATATTATTTGAATCCATCGCTCCCGCAAATTTTATGCATTTCAATAGAAACCTAGTTGCAGCTTCTTTTTTTAGTTTTTAATTGAAAACCTGCGTAAGGTAAGTCAAGATAGATGTGCCCTCAAATTGGCTTAGTTGATTTTCGATTGAAAGGCAGCGTTTCAAATGTTCTCTTCAATAATGATAGCAAGGACTGGGGCGTAGTATGGAGAAAGGTCGGGTATTTATAAGATTGAATGCAGTCACTGTAATAAAGCCCAATATTGGTCAAACGAAAAGAGCGATAGAAACTAGATTCAAAGAGCATATAAGAAATTATCGCTACGGCAGATTGGACGCGTCGAGTGTGGCACAACATATAAATGAAACCGGGCATAGTATTAAATTAGAAGACTTAAAATTGATTAAAAACGTAACGTCGCCGCGAGAATTAGATGCGTACGAGACAGTTTACATAAAAAGTAATAAAAATCTGATGAACAGAGAAAACGGACCGCTGTCGTACTCTGTCCTTTTTGACCTTTTGCAGTAGGCTGCCACTTGTTTATATTTCGGGTTATAAAAGAGATCTTCCCGTCTATCTGGCCGTGTTTTTCGCATGTCGTAGTTTAAGACGCGTAGAGGGTAGAATAGGCACTTGTAAAACAATATTTATTCTCGGAAGAAGGGATAGTTCATGCATGTTTAGTTTTAGAAAAAGTTTTTTTTCTCACATCATTCGGTTGATGATGAGGACCATTCGTGTCCTCGAAACGGCCGTCCCGGACTATTTATTATATTACTATATAATTAATTAAACTTGTGCGGTGCGGAGGGTGCCAATACTTATGTGTTGTTTCCCTTCAATAAACTAAATGAGCACCTGCTTATAGAGATTAACATACGCGGGGTTGTCTTTACTAGGCACGAAAGAAAAGATTAGAACAACAATAAACGCAACCCCTTGCTTTTAGATACAAGTATTGTAACATGTCTAATCTACTACATAAAGAAAATTCCTTTGGTTTTAACAGCCGCTATAAGTTCCCCTTTGTGTTTTTTTGAGATTTGCAATTATGAAGCGACGTACAATAAAGGTGCTTATTGCCACACGTTTAATCTCGCATCTTCCAGTAAATTGCCAAACACCATGTGTGTGATAGAAAACAAGACGTTTTTTCTGCTATTCAGTGTAATGCAAAAGATATCAAAGAATGCATTATTCGAACGTGATGATGACCGATGGTAAAAACCCATTGGGTGTCATTACTTCTAACGAAATTTTATCGCTACTCTTAATAAATACAAAGAGAGCTCTATTCATGAATTCGTTTTTTTTTTTCAAGAAACCAAACAATCGGTACGTGAGAATTTTATCGAATAAGGACGATAGAATTTTATCTCCGGACATTACCGTTTGGATGATTTGGATATATACGTATTGAAGTTCGCAGAAAGATTATTTCCATGTAATTGTATCTATGTATTTGTGTAGGTTCGTATGCGATTTTTCGCATTGCGAAGGTCAAAAAATACCACGTTATCTCGTTAAATCTAACGCCTTACATAGCGTCGATGTTTGCCAACACATATTTTCGTATTTCGTAAATTGCTTGTTTACCTTCGCGTTCTAATTTAATGCGCACGTCTGGGGATTTTGCACCTTTTCAAAATTCGATTAGGTCTGTAAATAGATTTCCTCATAACCTTACCGACGATGCTCTCCTTTGTACGCCGTAGGCGTTGTTACGTGAATCTCTGATTTTAAAAATAGAAGATGTAATTAAATCCTGGAATTTTTGTATATACATATATCTATGTATGAATGTCGGCCTTTGAACAAACGTTTCTCAGCAATTGGATTAATTAAAGAAAGATATTTCACGCAAATCGAATAAATGTCATGAATGTACACATTTTGTAGATTGTCTGCGTGAAAATTGATTAGGATTTAATTCCGTAATTATCAGATCTACCAACGGAGCACTTTACCGGTACTAAAGAAATACTAAAAAAAGGACTGCATTCTACTAAATGTTTTGAATAAATATAGATTCCTCTTATCCATTATTGATCATCATGCTATGAGTAAATCGTTGGAAGGTTTTCATTTGAATTTGAACGAATTAAAAAGTATCATTATTTATTATCATTGCTTCTTAGAAATAAAGGCAAGTAATAATTGTTACAAATTTGCAAAAAATTCTTGCTGCATAAATAAATCGTAAAAATTTGGAATAAGCACTTAATTATGGTAATGAAGCTTTTCAGCAATTTTCAAAATCGAATTTTCCGTTTTTCACGTCCACGTATCGAGTGTTTTAACGGCGAAATGTATAGAAAATATGCATACACCTTGACCATTGGAGTGTTTGCTTTAAATCGATGTGTCGCTGTGTGTGCATTGACGTCGCGATAAGAACGAGACCGTTGCCTATCGCCGACCCGGCCGGGGGCCTGTACCGCGCAGCTTTCCACGTCAACGCTTGGAAATAACTCGTTCCCGCGCGCGAAGGTTAACACTAGTGGAGCACTTAATTGTTTATCGATCATTTTAATTCCGAATCATGGGCGTTCGGGCAGACGACAACTTATTGAATCCTATTTATTACGGGCGGAATTATATTCCTATCGGACGAAGAGCCCGACAATGTAATCGAAATGGGAATACGCGAGCATAATAGGTTTTGCGGTGACGGTAAATTATTTTCGGAAAACGGCAATTCTGGCATAATGCGTACGTTCTATTATTATTATTGCACGTATGTATGAGCATGAAATAGCGGCATTAATGATGTTTACGCTTTTTTTCCGCAGATCCGCTAAGAGTGACGTGATCGGCGTCTTCTCATGTAGTAACCAAGTTAAATTCAGTTTTATTTCTCAACATAGTCTCCTCCTTGCGAGTCCCTATACTTTTCCTAGCAATGCTCTCAGATCTTTAACTTGTCCACATAGTAGCTGCCATCTTGTTCTAAAAAATAGGTGCGATCACCTCCTCATTCGATGAAAATCTCTGTTCTTCAAGCGAAGCTATGAGCCTAGAGAAAAAGCCGCTAGAACCAGATCTAGTGAATAGGGTGGGTTAGGTATTAGTTCGAACTCTTGCCTAGATTGATGAATTGGTGTTGGCCTCTCACCCACGTGCCCTGGGGAGACACTCGCTTGTGCTTAATGCTTTCAGGTTGCTTCTTGCGTATATATCACAATAACCCCAGTTTTTTTTAATGATTTTCTGCGACGGTGCGTGGACCATGACAGACGCCCGGAAAATCTTAAAGAGGACATATATAGTTTTAATTTCCTACAACTGGTCGAGGTCAGAGAGATCAGTTGATGTTTGATGTGTAGAGCATCCAAATGAGTGATTCACTTCAATGTTGTGGTAAATTGTGTCGAACGTCCTACCAATGTTAAAAAATGCAATATGCTCTGCGCTCGTAAATCTTAGGAGGAGATGAAATCAAAAGAACTAACTCAGCTATTTTGGAAAGATTTGAGCGAAGGTTTATTGAATCTCTTTTGCGTTTTTGTTGGGTTTGGAGATCACTTAGAGAAAGAATTGCATTTAGAATTCTGATCAAGATCGCTGTTGTTGGCATTGGAAGGCGGTTTAGACTCAAATTAAGGATTGAGTCGTTCTTTTAATGAAATTCAAGATCTTGTCTTTGAGTTTTTGCTTTAAAATTCGTATAACTTCGAAGAATTATTAAAGAGGTGATGCTTAGCACTTGTTTAGGGTATCAACAAATAGGGCTTTCATAATGTGCGTAGATTAAATTTATTTTTTTTTTTGCATTGATAATGAAATTTGCTCCAATACTTCACGCCTATTAAATAAAATAATGCAGATTTTGTGTCTTGGGAATTTTTTAAAGTGAAAATCAAATATTTTTGATGGCACGTGTTCTGTATACTTCCCAATCTCGACATTAAATTTGATAACCACCCGAGTAGTAATACTGTTACTACGTTAGGTGACATATATAGGTTGTACATAGGTTGTATCTAATGTAAACAAAATGTTTTTTACTGAATTATCAATAAGCTTCACAACGCGTGCCTTCTATATATAATCCAAGTTATATTTGTTTAATAATGGTAATTTTCCAAAAATTTTCCTTATCATCGGGAGACCTTAAACTTAAGGAAAAAAAAATTAAATCCGTATGTACATGTATAGTTGATGACGACCCTTAGTATACCCTTAGTAGGTATAAATCTGAAGTGGTTGTTAGTTGTTACCTGGTATGTACATGTATATATTTAATCTGCATATGCGACATACCGATTATTGTGACATACTAGCTAGATGTTTGCTGAAAACAACACGGGAGACACTGCACAACGATGTAGCATCCTGGCTGACTGTACAGAATTCTATATATGACCTTAACCTTGGCTAGAGTCTAACAAATAAAATTATTAGAAGAATTACGGCTAATCATACATTAAAAATAAATCAAGGTTAAACCGGACGATATATGCGCACGTGTTTACAGCGCGCTTCAAAAGTTACCGTGCGTAAGATGGGTGTATGTGCCATTCACGTTATTGAAATGAGATTTTTTTTTTTTGTTTACATGGATGGTACTATATCGCATGTCAAACGGGACAAGGACAGTTGATACAGTTCATTTATAAACATTAAACAGAAATTTGAATTTTAAATCGAATTATTCCTCGTTAACGATAACAGTTCTAGCAATAAGTTAGTAGGAGAGAAAAACAACGTTATCGATTCTTTGTCATTATCATCGAAGACGGGAACAGAAGGAAATAGATGTAAGATATCAAAATTGTTAATGGAACAGATTTCTAATGAATCTATCTAAATCTAAATATGATATAATCGATATTTGTTTAAACAATTACATCGTTAACTTGATAAGCTTGGCCAAAATCCTTGGTTTAACTCTAGGCCAGAGAGATTAACCCGCACAATAGCGCGGTCGTTTCAATGCAAGTCAATAATTAAACTTCACTAAATTAAACCAAATATTTACGAATCTTGCTTGACAAGACACTATTCTGGACTCTTGATAAACAAATTCACATAAAAGCCTGGATATGTCGTAGGCTTTGTGAAAATTCTTGGGAAATGTTCCTCAAGAGAATAAATTAGTTGTTTGTGACAACGGCTTACGTACGCTGCTATCTGATAGAAAAAAAATCCAGCAGGTTGCAGTGAGAGTTGAGATGCGCTGAATACTGCACTTGGCTTTTGAAATTCTCTTAGATCTTGTGCCTCTTTACACATTTACACAATACATTTTTGGAAAGAGAAGCCAGGACAGCCGCTTACAGATATTGGCATCTTGCAGTACAACTGCCACATAACATGGCTTGCTCTCAGGTAGAAATCCTTGATAGGGTTCTTGGTGTGTACCAAGGAAAATTAGAAGCTTTAAATTGCAAATCTCCTATTTTGCCAATTTCTACTCCAGAACGAGTTATGGAATCCGGGGATGGCGTTTGGACATCGCTGTAGATAGTCTTTTCCTCTTACAAAAGAGAGCTGGTTCAAGTATGAAGAATCTTCTAAAGAAGATTCTAAAACCAAGTATTTATTGGCAGTACCGGATATGAAGCTACAAAGGAGATGATGTAGAAGAATAAGGATACGAAGACGAAAGATAACAAAAGCAGTTGGAGGGGAAAGAAAGCTGAATGCAACCCAAAAAGAAGTTCAAGTTAGAAGTAGAAGAAGAAGAAAAAATAAGCAAGAAGAAATCAACCAAATCAACTTCAAGAGGCGCAACATTCCATATTTTATCGCATACAACGTATATATTTAATAACAAATCAATAAAATCCAACATATGTAATACGTATCCTTTAAACGCGCATTAAATCATCACGACGTGGATGATCTGACATTTCGAAAGGTTCTTCCGTGTTTGAATTTGCGTACATAATAATTTAAGTCGTCTACGTGACACAATGTTATAGATGTAACCTCCAAACGCACCAAATAATAATAAACACAATTGCGCGATTTTGCCACATTTCTGACCTTCGAATTTTCATAGATGACATATATTATATTGAATCTAAGTCGTCATCGCCTTTGTAAGATTGTGTATTCATACGTACAACGTATATGCTTACATCTATCATAAGTATTTGTACTAAAGTTGGCCGAAATTATCTTACCCAAATTTGGCGAAGGCGTTTCTGAATTTTTTTTTTTTTTACCTTCAGAAAGTAGCTAACGTTATTGATTAATGTCAGAGGATGTAATTGAAGATAATGAAAGGATAAATGATTTATGAGATCGCGGTTGCAAAGTGGTCTTGTCTGCATTTCATTGGTGTTTGACTAATAGCTTAGTTAAGAATTTAATTTTTCTCTGCCACAGTTAGGAGCAGATCGTTTTACCAAGCCCTTAAGCATATTGGAAACATAACAATGATTACTTCGACCTACGCAATCTACATTAATAAACATCTTGTACTACAAGTGAGGGCATCGTATAGATAGATAGTATGGGCGGTTTGGTCTCTAAATTTTACTACTTCAGATTATTTTTTTTTTTTTGGGCCGGTTATTTACAGGATCAAATTTCAAAGATTTTAGGGCGGTTAACTTTTCTCAAGTATTTCATTTCCATTTCTTGGGCTCTACTTTTATTTCCCCGTGAACACCCATGTTTCCCAACCACAAGCCTTTAAACTTCTAATGAACTTCTTGCTCGTAAATTCATAGATGTTAGCTGCGAGATGCTTGCGAGTTTATCTATCTAGAGGCTCTAATTACGTCAATAGAGATGGCATTTATTTGTATATTTATTAGGTCACGCTTAGCTCTTTACAGGTCATAATTCATAATGTTATATAGATTTCTGCAAGAGCACAGCGTGGGAGAACATTATGGACCAAAGTATTTCAATTTTCTACTAATACGGACATATTGTAGTCTGTCATTAAGAGTGCACAAAAAAACAATTTATCATCAGTATCATCAACCTACTTACTAGATATAGATTCATGATATACTAAAAATCTCATAGACGATGACATAGATCACGAGAACGCCGGCCAAAATTCATCAGATTTACATATTAGGCTCGAAACAAATGCTAGATTCGCATATATATGTGCGTATGTGTACGGTCTCACGCGATTCAAGTTTGGCGATGATCTATTTGGACCCGACATTATGGATTATCGTACTTGAAAACGGAGGACAGTGACGACATGAAATATTATACATTAAAAACAGATTAATAAAGGACACGCGGAAGTAAGAAAACACCTGGTACTGTTCGATATTAATGAACGTACACTAGGATACATAAATAAATGAACACTTGGTTAGATTAGTAATATAATTACGAATAGTAATAGACACAAAAGTGAAAAATGTACACGTATTACGATAACAATTGCAATAAAAATTTGTGAGGTTTCTCTCAATTTTGTTTTTTTTTAGAAGATAAAAGCAAAACTAAGATCGCTTTAAATAACATAAGGTAATTTTTGATCTCGCTAGAACGTAATTTAAATAAAGTTATTTAAATATTTATACAATATAGAATATCAAAGCAATCGAGTAGGTTGCTTTGAGCTGCTTTACAAACTAAATAAAATTGATGAAAAATTAGTTCAACAAAGGAACGATGAAATTTGCTTTTCAATAAACAGCGTTTTTTTTTTTCTTTAAGTCAAAATTTATTAAAATATGGTTTAAATATTAAGTTTCTTTTTTAGAAATTAATCACCTTTGGGTCAGGAATTTCCTCAAATAGTTGACGTCAAGGTTGATTTTAGTCGTGCAGGTCTACACGAATTATTACTGAACAATTAGGTTCCTAATTTGCGTTAGCTTCGATTGTATTTCGATAATGTTGGCGATGACCTTCTATAACTAGAATATGTTAAACTTATTATCAAATAGACGAGCTCTAATGAATTATTGTCCAGCTACGATTCTTTGTTAACTATTTAAATTTTAGGCTGCACCAGCCTAATAATGACAATGACTCGAATTGAAATGTCTGCCTGGATTAGCTACGATACAAACAATTGTTATTAACTCACTATTGTTATGATCTTTTACTAATAGATTGCACATTTTGTCAAATCTGTTTAAACGTTTTGCCATTTGCCTGTAAGTACTGTAAGTTTGGGCAGCAAGACGGGAACTTTTATAAATTCGGTGACCTAAATGCCTAATATGGCATCCACTTAATTTAAGGAAGTTGATACGAGTACCTCAAAAGCCGCCATCTTTGTCTTCATTTTTGTCCAATATCAATTTTAAGTTGTCCTCATCCAAAAAAATGACTTTCTTATCAAATTTTCTTTCGCACCTCTAATACGGGTACGTAATGTCCTCGTTTTGCGCTGATTTGTGCCGTGAAAATGTTATTTTGTGCTCATCCCGTTCTCGAGATATTTGAGATTCAAAAACGACAGCACAAATCTACGCAAAACGAGCATAAAACGATAAAAAAACCGAAGAATCGGTGCGGGTACCGTTGAATAAAGGTCTGCACCAGCCCTTATTCTCACTCACTTCGAGAATGGTGTGAGCACAAAACGAAATTTTTGTGGCATAAATCGGCGAACACAAAACGTTACCAATATCAGATTTTCAAGAATCGAAAAATTGGTAAGGTGGCTGCCAAATATGTGTCTAAGCGGTTCTCATTCCTGTATATCTTGTTTCTCGATTATCTCGAGACGGGGATTAGCACAAAATAATTTTTTTACGGCGCAAATTAGCACAAAACGGGCACAAAACGGGCACAAAGCGATGGCTTGATCAAATTAAAAACAAAGTGAAAGTGCAGGAGCTGCGTGAAGTTAGGTCTCGGTTTTCAATATTGAATACATCGAGAACGGGATGACCGGGATAAAATAAACTTTTTACGTCACAAATCATCACAAAACGGGTACAAAAAAAGGTGAAC
>LR737406.1:2138588-2169909 GCA_902655005.2 Marronus borbonicus | reverse complement strand
ATGACCGGCATAAAATAAAATTTTTACGTCACAAATCACCACAAAACGGGTACAAAAAAAGGTGGACGGTTTTCAAATTTTAATAAGTCGAAAGTGCGGAAGCCAACGGAGGTATTTAACATATAATATTAAATCAGCACATAAAATTGCCAAAACTCATCTCCAATGAGAAGCTTACCCATGTAGTCCCAGTTAATCTGGGACACCGGTATAAGGGTTGATAAATTATTAGGAATGTTTAATCGCGATATTACGCCCACACATGTAAGATCACACGATAACACTTACACATTTGTACATTTACTTATATAATACTGCGGATTTATCTGTGACAGAATCAAATCGTTTTTTTTATTGGAGTTGATATATGTTTGCATATTCGTAATTCATTTAATTCTAATATACATACACATATGTACAACATACGTAATATGCATACACAGAACACAGATATATTATTATCGATGCGTGACTTTTTGAAATCGCTTAATAGCCTACTAACTGTCTATTCGAACAGTAGTCGAAATTCTTGTGCATGTTATGTATTTGTGAACGGCCAAGGATAAAGCGTTGGACGTGAACTTGTATTCCTTTATGACGTAGTTTATAACTGTAAGACAAATGAGTCTAGATTATGTGTGCACTAAATGGCAATAAATTACCAACGAAACGTGTTTACGCTATTGGCATTCGATCGATATCGCTGTAGATTGGGGAAAAAAAAATATTTTAGAGAAGATCGTTTGGTTTATACGCCGATCCATTAACATCGGTATAATTTATTCTTTGTCGATTAACGTCTTTATGATTACTAACTCGACGTAATGTGCTTCTTCATACCTTCGGTTACGGCGGGTAAATTTAAGCAAATACTTCTGTTACTCTCACTTCTTTGATAATACTCAATACCTTTTAGTGTACCTGAGGTCGAATGGCTTACTTATATCCATAAAGACGCTGGCACAATTAAGGTGTTAACACAGTTTACCAGACTTTATATAAAATGTAAATGAGGGTTATTAATACTTGTTATGTAAATAGTCCATTTATAGATATTTCTGGGTATTTATTGCTTGACGAGGGGTAATTGAGATTTTCCCAGATCAAAATAGGAATTTTAAATGCGACAAAAATTTAGACCCTGGGCATTTATTACATTAATATAAGCAAAAATGTTTTAATTTGGTACTTCTCTTTATATGCAGCGGTTGTGTTGGTAAAGTGAACACATTTCACCACGAGAAATTATATTTTATAAAGTGTTTGCAATATGGGTAGAAAAAAACAATTATCCTTGATAGAAAGGGGTAAAGTTCTAGCCGGGCACCAGGATGGTGTTAGTAAGAAGGAAATTGCTCGTCGGTTACGAAGAAGCGATCGTTGCGTTAGAAATTTCCTAAAAGATCCGGAAAATTACGGCAAACCAAAAGGCCAGGGGCGACCGAAAGCTGTAAGTGAGCGGGATAAACGCATGATATTGCGGTGTGCATCCAATTCTTCTGCGTCGGCGAGAGCTATTGCAGAATAGGCGGGGGTACAAACGCACGTGAGTAATGTTCAAACGGTTTTAAAGGCGTCACCGGTAATATCACGGAAGAAAATGTTGAGAAAACCGCCACTTTCGGCGAAACACAAAGAAGCGAGGTTGAGATTTGCTGAAGAACACGTATGCTGGAAGAAACAATGGGAAAAAGTTATATTTTACGATGAGAAACGTTTTAATTTGGACGGACCGGATGGGTACTCGCATTATTATCATGATCTCAGAAAGGAACCAAAAGTGAAAATGACTAGACAATTAGGGGGTGGATCTGTGATGATATGGGCAGCGATTAGATTTCGCGGTAAAAGTGAGATAGTGTTTTGCACAAACAAAATGGCATCTGTGACGTATAAAGACTTATTGCGTGACAATCTTCTACGTTTTGGAAACCAATGGGCCGGGCGCAATTGTGTTTTTCAGCAAGATAACGCGCCAATTCGAAAGGCAAAAACCATTACTGGATGGTTTACAGAGAAGAAGATTAAAACTTTACAGTGGCCGGCACGGTCACCAGACTTAAACATTATTGAAAATATGTGGGCTGAATTGGCACGTCACGTTTATGGCGGAGGCCATGAATATTTCACGGTCCAGGAACTGAAAACTTCAATGGTGACTGAATGGCAGAATATCCCTCAAAATTATGTGTTAAATTTATATAAATCTATTAATAACAGACTATTGGAAGTGATTAAGAACAATGGAGGATCTACGTATTACTGGTCACCCATTTGTTTATTTTTGTTTTACATTTGCAACAGAGCGTCTAAATTTTTGTCGCAGAAATTGTTTAAACATTGGAGTAATAATTTATTATTTAGTTCGTATATTACTGGAGGAGATATTTTTAAGTTTATTTTACTTTTATGAATAAAAACTTAATTAGATATCTTGCAAGTTTCGCAAAGAAATGTTGTAACCGTTAAAACCCTTAAAACATCTTACCGCGTTTAAGTTTTTGTCGGGAAGTTTGTGTTTTGTTTTGTCCTTCTACCGCATTGCGTTCAGTGTGGTACGAAATTGTACCAAGAGATGTTGCATGGAAGAGACTGCGCTTTATACCCTGCATTCTAATTAAAACAGGCCAACCCGTATAGCCTAAAATTAGACCTGTGATGGTTACCTCCTATCACCAGCACCTTTCGCGCTTTCGACTTCACTTATTCAAACTTATTGGAAGTGTATCCCCCAATTTTCTGAAAATAGAACGCTCAACAACGTCATAGCGAATGGGTCCTTTTAATTGGAATGGACGGTATGTATTCAATTATTTTGATCCGAAGCAAAAGCGGACAAGTGGTAATCCATCTCTGTATCAGATAACTACGTAACGTATCCGTATCTACCTATACGAATGCGCGCAAGACACCTACGGCTTCTTAAAGATTTACAAACAACCTTTGAACGATAAGGAAACATACGGGATACTTCTAAATCGTGAAAGGCGCCAGTTTATCGGTCATCGCAGGTGATAAAGCTGGAGTATCATCTCCTTACAACGTCGTTTTAAATGCACATATAGGCGTAGCACGCGTACACACACACACATAGACACGCTAACGGTACCCCTCCTATTGCGAAACCGTTGATAATCACGACGGCCGACCTTGAAACGCTCGAGTCACGTAAACCGAATTTATAGCTTGTTTTATTTTTTAGTACCTTTTATACGCTAGTAGATCTATATATAGCGCAATTTTCAATTTCGAAATTGGACGCGACGTAGTTCGCTCCATAAGATACGGCTCGAATTTTTGCGGCATTAGCAAGTGTCGTGAGCTTTGATAAATGTGCAGCGCGTAGCTAAAACATCAAGGTTAAAACCGAGATAAGTAATCGATTAAGCCGTTTTCTGTTTATAATTTCGATGCGATTTCGTTATATGCGGAGTTGAACGTGAAAGTTTTATCGAAAAATCGATGGCTTCGCGAAAATAGACGTTCTAGTTCGATGCGGTTTAAAATAACAACTTTAAACCGCATTTAGATTGTTTGTAATTTCAGCTATCGCACAACAAATAAAATTACTGCAAGCTAACAATTTGTATGATAAATGGGAAATACCTAATAGCGTGCCGTATGTTTAAATGGTACTTATGATTTTGCTGAGTATTTACAATTATTAAGTTAATTCCAGAGATTGCATCTCGAAGTCGTTTTAATATTGAGAATCTCTCCAAAATATTAACTATGGAGCAACACGTGGCTAAAAGCAGTTTTATAAAAACATGCAATTCTTTCCCCTATATGCTTCCCATGTTAAAGAAATTTTCTTCTCAACCTTTGTTGATTAACCGTCGGTACCGATCTGCCCGGAACCTACCTCATATCTTGCTCATCGGGTTTAGGCTGAGCAAGATCCGTCAAAGCCTAGGCCGCTCAAGAGCGACAACTATCGGCCCGTCGGAACCTAGACTGCTCAATTGTGACAACTATCGGCCCCTCGGGGCCTAGGTCGCTAAGCACCGGCAACTATCGACCACGAGGTACAATCGTGTATAAGCCTATACAACGGGGACAGCTCTACCCACCCTGGGGAGATAGATGATATTGAGGCGGGTCCTCCGATCGCCGTCTCACCCAGAGAGGTCCTGCAAGTAATCGGGCGGATCCCGGGCAGAAAGGCTCCCGGCGAAGACGGTATAACAGGAGGAGCGTTGAAGAATCTACCGCTCAAGTTGCTAGTCAACCTGACGCAGATCTTCAACGCAGTGCTCCGACTGACGTACTACCCGACCCGGTGGAAATCTGCCAGGGTTATCCCAGCCTTGAAACCCAAGAAGGATCCTCATTCTCCGGACAGTTATCGACCGATATCGTTGCTCGGGACCATCAGCAAGATTCTCGAATCTCTGCTCTTGGCCAGAATCAACGAGCATCTTGTAGATAACCAGCTAATGGACAGCGACCAGTTTGGATTCAGGTCAGACCACTCCACAACTCTCCAGTTGTACCGGATTACGGATCAGGTCACCACTGCTTTCAACAGGAACCAGACGACCGTCATGGTATCCCTGGACCTGGAGAAGGCATTCGACAAGATCCGGCATGAAGGACTACTTCTGAAGATGAAGGAGGCCAGCTTTCCGCCGAGGCTCCTTAAGACTATCAGATCATACCTCAAGGACCAAAGATTCCACACCATTGTTAATGGGACGGAATCTTCAGAGAGGAGCATGATATCTGGAGTCCCACAGGGATCGGCGCTAGGCCCAGTTTTGTTCACGATCTACGTCATGGACATTCCAAAACCGGAAGATCAAAGAGTGCTGAACGCCATCTACGCAGATGACACAGCAATCCTGGCTACATCGCGTAACGCCGAGTTGGCGGCCAAACTTGCGCAGGCGCATTTGACCAAAATCTCGAACTACTTCGATGACCAGGGACTCACGATCAACCCCAGGAAGACGCAAGCGATTGCGTTCGCCTGGAAACAACACGGTCCGCTTCCCAAGATCAAAGTCAGAGCGATGGAGATCGATTGGGACAGCAAGATCGAGTATCTCGGAATGATCCTAGACGAGAGGCTGAATTTCGCGGAGAATCTCAGAAGAGCTCGAAACAGGGCACTAGGTGCAGCCAGACAGTTGTATCCCATGCTTACAAATTCCCACCTTAACCCTAAAACGGGCGTCATGCTGTACGAGACACACATACGCCCGATCCTCACCTACGCCAGTCCCGTCTGCGTCACGGCGGCACCCACCTACATTACCTCCCTCTCGACCGTACAGAATCGCTGCTTGCGATTAGTACTCCACGTACCCCAACGCACCTCGCTGGCTACGCTGACACACCTGAGTGAGACTGAGCGGTTGCAAGAATTCCTGGCACGGCTCAACAAAAACTTCTTTCGGAAGACGCTAACCAGTGAGAATCCCGCGATGAAGAACGCCACCACCCGAAGAACCCCTTCGGGATCGAGGCACAAGACCACCTACGATCGCCTGAGTAGGCTGGCATAGGTATCACCATAGCCCGAGGACCCCAGGAAGATCATCAACCCGATGGAACTGGAGGAAGCAGGACAAGGATCCAGAAGAACCAACGCAACAGCTCTACCCAAATCATGCCTGCCTGAGCTTCTATTAAATGATCATTTCGCAGAACAAATCGCTATAGAAAAAAATAATTTTCCAATAGCCTCGATTAAATCCTTGAATTTTATAGATTTCCATAATTAACTTATCTAACGGCACCAAAAATATGTGTATATGCCTCTTTAACGAGATATAAATTGAATAATGTACAAGGGTAAAGATGCCAATTTTTATCTATTAAAGCGTCGCCACTGAATTAACACTCTATTATACTATCAGCGGTGTATGTGTGTGTCCCTTAAAAAATTATTTAAAGTGCCGAGTAAGGTCAATCGTATTGAAATTGTTACGTAATACGCTCATTAAAGCTCCGCATGCAATTAACCTTCAACTTGCCGCCGGGGATGGGATTATTTGTAAAAACAGGTCGATATGACATATACGTGGAAGTCTCCGAGATAATTAATTTTATTTTAATTTCTCGTCGGCGCGTTTTATTGTTTCTCGGCCGACCTTGCGATTTAATTCAATTAATTTGGCGACATTGAATATCCTTTTGTTTGTATCGTTAGAGCTCACTTGAGTACGAATAATTCATTTGAATAGCATTGATTTAACAGGGAAGTATTATTTTCTTGTTGTCGTTTAGCATCGTACATTATAACGCCTTGATTTATGGACACTTGGCATTTCATTATAGATCACTTGCGCAGATTAAGATACTAATGTGTACTTTATCCTGTTATCTAATAAGTTCTTTTAATTTCTTATTTGAAAAGGAAAGAAGTAATAAGGCTAATTAAGAGAATTTATGAATGCCGTTTATTATTTCTACCAAGTTACATTTTACATACGCTAGTTCTACGCTACATAAATAATATTTAGATGTGAGATTTCTAAATGTCAATGCTAAGTGTATATTTAGTTATGTCATATGTGAATAAATTTGTGCGAATGTTGATATTACACTGGTCGACTGCTTTCTCATACTGGTAATCTATTTCTATTGGCTTACATTGTTTCGCTATATTTTTATTACGCAGTATGAATTAATAACAGCAATGGTGTTATACTGATACCCGTTCCCCTGCCGCTGAAACTGCCTGTATTCAAAGAAAACCGCAACTAAAACTCGTCAATATTGCTTATAATTTTCCCATGGTTTAAATTATGAAACAATTTATGCAAGTGACCTCTATTACTTGATCAAGTAGCATTTTTGGAACTGCTGACATTTACCGCCTCGGCGGTCCAATCTACGCTTGATTGGGCAAAGTTAGGCGCTGTGTGTTCAAGTCCTGCCAGGATCAAACATTTTCTTAGTGTTCGCAGTTGGGGTACAATTAGCTCCCCTTTACCCAGTACGGCGAGGGGGTGATAGTAACAAGGCCATGGAACACTTTACACACGAAGGCTCCTGAGGATACGACAAGCTACGAAAAGCCTGTACAACCCCGTTGGGCCGTTACAACACTAAAGAAAGGCAGTGTGTAAAGTGATTTGTAAAAGGCAATAAATTCAGTTTTTCAGTTAAAGTTAAGGGAATGTTCCTGATCGTCCTTTTGATTTTAAAAAAATTTCACAACTAATTTAAAGGTGGCGTCATCACTAAACCGTCGGAAGATTAACATCGCAAAATATCGATATCAGAAAGTATCAATGCTCAAGTTAATTCCAAGGAATTATTGTTAATAAGAGTAAATAACCTTTATTGATGCCGAGATACAAATAATCGGTTTTCCCATTATTTATCTAATCGTTAAGTACATTAGATACGTACAAGTCGACAACAGATTTACCCATAAATCATTTGTTTGCTTTTTGACGTCGCCGCTACTGTGGTATTCCCCGCTTTCCTCGGTGAGCACTCCCCTCGCTTTCGGAGAGCAACGTCCCACACGTACACGAGGCGCGCTTTCCTCCTTTTCACCCCGCGCGGCCGCGTTCCCGTTTCCAATTTCGTTCTTGAATCCCGGAAAATTCAGGAGCTCGTGCCGTGGTCAAGGTCAACGGAATCGCAGAGGGAACGGCTGAAGGTTTTCCCGCCCTTGCGCTCGCGAGGACGAGGCCGCGGCAGGGGACGCGGCGGGGCCGTTGCGGCCGGGAATTGTTGGAAAAATGAGACCGACCAATTCACCGGAGTATAACAAAAAAAAAAGGAATAAAGCGAAAGGGATCATATAACACGTTTTCAGCGAAACAAACGCTGTTTATGCGGGTAATCTTTAGGAAAAAAAAATCGGGTTTTCACTGAAATGTACTGAAATCCGTCACGAGAAGTCGTGCGCTGTTATTTAATCTCATGCGCTTTGTTTGTTACGTGGGCTTTTACAGGATCATACAGCATACATACGTACACAGCGCAGCTTTTCAACAGAAACAGCGGAAGGTTTTCCTGGGAGACCTTCGTCTGCCTTAGGGAGCTAGCATTTTATATAACATGGACCTTGCCATTTATAATTTTCTGCGGCATTATTATTGACGTACTTCGTAAGGAAAAACATGGAATTGTAGATAAAGATGGTGTTTGCGCTATTCTTCTTCTTTACATTCATAGATGTTAATGAATTGTATATTGCGTTGTTGGCTGGCGGAATTCATCTGGCACTTCTGGACATCGATTGTGTACTGTGATCATTAGCCGACCCTACTAAAATTTTGCTGATCTAGAGGTGTTCCAAACTCCGGTAGGGATCTTTAATGTGCCAAGCACGTGGCCTATGACCTACGGCCTCCCTTGTCCGAGAAGAAGCCATACTTAGATTTTTATTAGTAATTAAGAACCAACCATCCCATCTGGGTTTGAATCCACGTCGATCAGATCGAAGGGCAAATTTATTATCGACTTAGTGAATTATTTTATTTTTTCATGTTATTGCTTCATCCATCATTAGGTTGAATTGAGTTGGTAGTGGAGAAATATAAGCTGTATAAGAGAGTTTAAGATTTAAGGAATGGAACCTGCTGACTTAGATTTTATAGCAAACGTTTTAATTATTTTTCTACGATGACTTGCAAACATCTACTGTTTTTCTCTTTCAACTTCTTTTTACTCCCAAATGAAAATAAAATGAATTGTCAAGTAGCACTTTTTAATTTGTAAAAAAAAAAAATACATTTAAAATAGAATACTGAAAAAAAAAGAATTTCAGCCATCAAACATCAATAGAAGTGGCCTTTCCCATTAAACAAATACATAGTATAAAATTAAATTTCATCCTTATAAATATCGTATAAATAATAAAAGTTTTATATTCATTTTCTGCTTTACGATTCAATGATACAGCTATTTCTCTAATACAGTAAAGGAAGCCGTAGGATCGAAAACAAACGAATAAAAACCAATTTTATCGGCCGCCAGTTGAAACGCTACGCACATTTAGTTCGCGGAAAGGTCGTCCGATCTCTCCAGATGGCGCTACGGCCTCTTTCGCGCCAACGTCCTTCACCAACCCCAACGTTATAAAATAGAGGGCAGCACGCAGAGAACCTTGACCTGCACCACTCGCACAACCCCCCGAAAACCAGAATGAACTCCGTCAAGGCTGGCCATGAATGGGGTAAAAATAGTGGGGTGAGCTCACGAGACCTTCCTACGCAGAGGCGTCGCCGTTCCGGAGAGGTATAGACCGCAAACCGAAAGTCCTTCTGTTCCGGTTTTCATTTTGATGGTTACATCTTTCGCACTCTCTCATCCATTCCGTTTACCACTTTTTTCCCGCTATCGAGCTTATCGGATCGTGCACGTTGTTGGGAATATGGGTGCTATAACCGTTACTGCAGCTTAGCCCTCTTATGTTTTAAAAAGGTACGGATGTAACGCTAGTTTCAGTTAAGAAGAGTAAGAGGGATATGCGGGTATACAACTGTGAATTTCCCTATAGTGAATCGCTGTAGTTGCCTGATGGTTATTGTGTCTAAGAGTCTCGAGGAGTCTTTATTGTGGAGTTAGATTCTATGATTATTCGCTGTTAGCAATCGAAGGATATTGTTGCAAAGGAATTGTCCTTCCTTGCAGCAATTATTTTGTACTAGCAGAAGATCTGTTTTGTCCATCGATAATTTCAAAGTTTTGCATCTTTCCCTAAGTGTATGAATAATACTCGGTCTTTTATTACCTCAAATCAATGTGACTTCATCTCTGGAAGATCTACAATTACGAATTTGGTGACGATATCCTAATCTATCAGCGAATTGGCTAAGTAGATGTAATTTTTATACACCTGTCGAAATAGTGTAAGTGTTACGTTATTTATAATTTACTTTGGTCTAATGACTTGGATCTTACCACCATCTAAATCCAAATCATATCCATCGCAAATTGTTGTTATACAAGATTGATGGAGCTTACCTTGAAAAAAATACTCTTTCATACCGGAAGAAAGAATTCTCTTTAGTTGAGTGTAGGTTTTCACGACCGTAATCCATAACAGAAATGTCTTTCGGGTGATGTGGCGTAGTTAATATTTTACTTGACGTTTCGCTGATCATGCTGTCAGCTTCTTCAGAAGATTTCTAAAGACTGTCGTTGTTGTCTCTTGCTCCTCGTTATATATCCCATTTCTGTTCCGCTTTGCTGATCCATAACTGTTCCGTTCCGCTGAATCGCGTCGTTCGTTGTCCGTAATGCTGTTGCTGATCTTGTATCCGTCTTCGCGATTGAAGTTGTTGGTGTTCTTCATTATTATGAAATAATGAAGAACACCAACAACCTCAATCACACACACAACAGCAGAAATGGGATATATAACGAGGAGCAAGAGACAACAACACCAGTCTTCAGAAATCTTCCGAAGAAGCTGATAGTAGTAAGTAGTAAGTAAAATATTAACTACGCGACATCACCCGAAAGACATTTCTACTAAGAATTTTCTTGTGTCACGCTTGTACTCAACTTATGATAGCAGCTTCGTTCTTTCAATCGCGAGGAATAACACCATGGGCCGTGGGCGTCTATACAACAGAATCCATAAGTTGCTTATTATTGCCTGCCTTGGCCCCTGCTGGAGGCAACTCGATTAGAATCTATCATCAGGTTTCAGTAATAGTATTTCTTGGGTATTCGTAGATTCATAACTGATCGACCAACTGGTTGTAATGTTGCAAAATGCATCTTTTCATACGTCCATGAAAAGTTACGTGAAATTTAAAATACGAAAGGAAGTGGATCGAAATCCACAATGTCACGGATTAAATAACAACGCGCCCACACGAACAGTTTCGAACGCCAACGTTTGACCATAAAAGAGCATATTAATTGGCTTAATTGTATACAACGTTAGCTTTGGGAGCAAGGATAGTCTAACGGTAAGTAAGTGCCGAGCTAGCGCTAATTGTGCTCAATTCAAATGGCGCTATAATTTAGACAATTCGCAACTATATTCATATCCACGGTCGAAATATATTCTTGTTGCTTATCTATACTACGTCCCCAAGATCTCTCTCACTGTTCTATGAGAACGCTTTGAGGAAATTGAGGTTAGGTATGTACATACGTACTATCGTAACACGCATACAGGATTGTGTGCATATATGAACTTTGGATCTTTCAGCGACTACCGTTTTCGCCAATTTCATGCGTGTCTTATCTTCGCGTCCTCGACATAAAAAAAAATCGACACGAGAGAAGATTAATTCGCGAATATTTTATGATGGATCCACATCAGGCGATGCTAATTTTACATACGAGGGGCGACCGGGGGTGCCTATCGAAAATCGATCGCATTTCATCGATAGGTTTCCGTTCATGGCCTTGATACCCAACGCTCGAAATATTCTCACCTTTTATTGTTTTATGCGCTCATTTTTTTTTGTTTTTATTAATTCTTGCTGATAGGAATTGTATTAATGTAAATGCGTACATGTCTGTAACCGAATTCGTGCTGCAGGTAAATAATAAGGTATGTACGTCGCGACAGATTTGGATGATAAGGATTTATTTTGAAACATGAATTGCACGAAATTAGTTTGATTGACATCGTCGCCCGGTTATCTGCGCGAAATACACGTGATGATATATTTTGGAAGGTTAAGTATCACCTTATTTTCGATAGGGCATAATCTTAATCGTACGAATCTAAATATTAGCGAAAATATATTTTGATGAGGTGGCTTTTGTACTTTATTTTAATTTACAAATACAGGGTTATTCAAATTAACGGCCTATTATTGTTAATAATAAACACTTGGCGAACTAATGGAGTGTTTGCTGATGATTAATGTGAAGTTAATAGAAAAATTGAATAACCCATTTTTATAAAAAATAAAAATTTACTATTTTTTTTAATGGAACAGCTTGTATATTCACCAAAATTTTGAGAGATGGTTCAACTTCTGGTATAAAAGCCCGAAAAGTCCAATTAATGAGAAGCATGCAACAACTCAAGATATAGTAGGTAGCTTTGGGGAACGAAAAGTAAACGCGAGAAAACTCTAAAATATACAGGCAAAAAAAATTCTGGATTATTTTAAAGAATTCTTCCGGGTTGAAACCGTGTCGCAATTGCATGAGAATGCTGACGTTTCGCTCTCAGATGTATGGAGCTTCTTTTGGACTGCTGCATGTTGCGTCGCTGCTGTACGAAGAATCCATACAACCCGGAAACCCAAATTCTTTAAAAGAAAACAACGACCGCGGATTTTTTAAAGGCAAGATTATTTTAAAGGGCACAATAAGACAGTACAGGAAACCGCTTTGGGATCACCTATTTGTAACAGGAATAATAGAGAGGCTTTTAATTTTTTGGTAAAATCGCGCCGTTTGTAGTCTGGTGGATATTGTTCGAAAATTGTTTTTTTATCCCTTTCTTGGTATTTACTTTTAGAATTTTTTTCTTGATTCTAGCGGCTCATCATTGAGAGATTTTATAATAAAACATTATTTGACGTTTCGACGCATATTTTGCAATTTTGTAGACCGTTAATTTGGATCACTCTGTATATAAAAGAATTATTAAATTCATTGTACTGTATAAATGAAACAAGGCGCGAAAGTGACATGAATTGGATAGGCAATAATAAGTTACATGATTATTATATACTGCATAATTATAATATAGAAGAAATATAAACCAGGAAAGAGTTTTTTCTTACAGAAAACTATAATCACTCGATATTTTAATCTTCCATTAAAAGGAATAGCTTCTAAACTAATGGTATATGTTATAACTGAAAGTTATTGAAGAAATAAGTAACAACATTTTGCATTTTGCGATAAAAGTTTGTTCGACTTAAATGGTATTATTATGATATCAAATGATGTAAGTTTTGGATATAATCAGCACTGAAAGCTGATTTATCTAATCAATTTGTCGGTATGATATTTTTTTGTTGTTGTATAAAGTTAAATTAGGGTTCTCATTAAATTTTGTTTTGAAGATAAAGCATATTAAAGCTTGCATATACGTAATTATACAGCTTTTAATTATGTAATTAAATTTATCTCATGAACATCAAAAGAAAAGTATTAATAAGAAGTGGCTCCTGTTCTGTTCTATCTGGTTCATCTTGTCTACAGTCCCATATAGTAGATAAATCGATTATGTACACTGCCGTTCAGAGAAGTTCGGTCGGTTAGTAAAAAACATGAAAAGGTTACAGAAACAAACGAGACTAAAAACAAAATGCAATTTTATTGTACGTATAGGTAAAAAAGACAAAAATAAATAAATAAAAAGTTATTCTGGCCTAATATAACATACTGAACATTATTTTTTTTTTTCATCGAAAAAACCTCTTTGCTGTTAATCACCGCTCGAACTATTCTAGGCATTCTTTCGATAAGTTTTGTTGAAACGGATTGTGGAATATTAATCCATTCATGTTGCGGAATATTCCGTAAATGTTCTTGTGAAGTTGGGGATATTTTTCGGATCCTCCTGTCCAGTTCATCCCACAACAACTCTATCGGGTTCAAATCTGGGCTTTGTGGGGGCCATGTCATTACTTTCAGGGTGTGCTGTTCTTGTTGCTCCTTTAGATAGTTCTTACATACTAACGCAGTGTGTTTCGGGTCGTTGTCATGTATGAATGTAAAGTTACGGCCTATTACACGCAATCCTGATGGCACTGCATGATTCTGGAGTATTGCAAAATAATTTTCCTTCCTCATTACACCCTGCACTCTGCATAAATCTCCCGCCCCAGCAAAGGAGAAACATTCTCACACTAACACAGAACTACGCCCTTGCTTTACTGTAGGCACAATGCAGTTCGGGATCACTTTTCGGTTTTATATCTTCGGACATAAACTCGTCGATTTTGCCCAAAAACCTCAAACTTTGACTCGTCACTCCAAAGCACGTGTTTCCAATCATCTAACGACCAATCTAGATGAGAACGGGCCCACTGTAGCCGTTTTGCTCTGTTGCCCCGACGTAATAAGGGTTCTCGAATGGCAATAGGTCCATGAAGGTCCGCTTGTTGAAGTAGACGTTTTACCGTACTCGCCGAAACTTGTTCTTCACGGCCGCGATTGACTTCGGTTGCTATTTGTGGCGCTGTTAATTTTCTATTGCGTTTGTTTAATAATACAATTCTCAAATCTTCAGCTTTTGTTGTTTTCCTAGATGCTCCGGGACGAACACGATTTTCTATAGTTCCAGTTGTCCGATATCGCTTTATGATGTCATTTACTGTTAAACTTCTCATATTTATTTTTTCAGCAATTTGTCGCCCCGAATATCCTTCTTCAAACAGCGTAATAATGCGTGAACGTTTTTCTACACTGGTAGGCTTGCCACGTGCTATTTTGAAGTCAATTTTGATGCACACCAACACACGTTTAACAGTAAAACGAAGCAAATTTATATCTTTACGCCCGTGATAAATAAACAAGACTGATGAACTGCGGTATATTTCCTAAATGTATCGTTCGTTAATAATCCCCGAACGACCCGTTTCGAAAGATCGGTACTTCCGAGAAATCCTTGGAATGATAATAAAAGGGACTTTATTGTGGTCGTCGCAATATTTGTACTTTACATAATAATTTATGGCTTTAATCCCTTAGAAAAGAGTGTATGCTTAATATTTTTCTAATTTTATGTATTAATAATTGTATACAGTGTGATATAATAGATTTTTATTGTATGACCGAACTTCACTGAACGGCAGTGTACACAATTTTAGTTGTGGTATTGTGTGTCATACCCGGTAAACTATTCAGCAAACTATTTTTTAAAAATTCTTAGAATTCATAGAAATTTACCGAAAAAAATTACCTTTACACACTTCGTATTACAAGCTTACGAAACGCTGCGTAAATTTATTTTAGGACCTTCGTGTTATTTGTTTCTAATTATCCACAATTAATCTGCGTTGCATTCTAAGAAATTAAATATTAACCAATCACGCTTCATACATTCATACATTTATCGATTTACGTTCTAATTTCAACGTTTTTAGTCAGCGTTTCAATTATCGATCGAGTTCCTACTTAATTTCACCGTATGTAAGTACAAATACGTGTAGTCGACGCCGCTCGCGACCTTAAAACGACAATAAATCGAACCTGCCGTGTAAAAATATCAATTGTTCGGTTGCAGGCGCGTTTTAATAATGACCTTTACTTTTTTATCGGCGTTCATTACGATCGCAAGCGTCACGATTAGCGTTAATAAAAATAACAATTAAATCGTTATGGATGTATTATTTTAACTGGTGCAATTTCGTACGTATGTACGTATATTATTATGATCTTGATACCTGTGCATCGAACGATACGAAAACAATTGCGTTATTGTTTTGGGTGAATAGATCTTTATTATTAAATATAATATCCGCCTATAGGGATTTAGCCGTCATTAAATCCCGTAATTAAGCTTTTAAATGCATAAGGTATCAAAATCTCCGAATTACATACAGTGTTTTTCAAGACTTTGTATTAAGATAATTAGTAAATACAGCTGCCGATGTGAGCGCGGAATAATTTGTAGAGTGGGCATATTAGGGTGCGCGCCATCGGCGTAGCTGACGAATGGACTCTTGCATGCGAAGAGAGTCGGGTGAATAACTTTAAGCTTATTTCAATCAGAGATTTCCCAAAAATCTACAACAATTCACATAATTGAACCCTGAAGCACTCCTCTCATAACAATTTCCCTGCTCGATCTTACGCCTTGCGACTGGACCCATTGTTTGCTGTCAAACATAGCAATTTTTTTGAAATTATCATCCACAAGATAATGACATGGAAATAAATTGTGTTTAAAGATATTTTCTATATCTTACGTTTCGTCTCATAAGATTTAAATTTACATCCTCGTATTTTTTAGTCACTTGTTTCTGCTCCATTAATCTAAATTATTAGAATTACTTAATCACTGTTTTCCAAGAGTTACTAGCGCGTCCTTTATCCGTCCAACTCATCTAATATTTAATAGCATCACGGGCGCTCTTGAGTGGAATTGTTTTAGATTACTGTTTACATCTATCTAGAGGTCACCTAATGTCCCTTCCTGTTTCGCAAAGTAGATCTAGGCGACTCGATGTTATCAAGAATCTAGCATTTGTTAATTGTACGTATAATATTTGCTCTGCGTTACGTAAGGATTTCCTGTTCCTCCTTTATAGTTCCATATATGTCCATTAAACGAGCGCGGCGAACACGTATGCGTAATGTGCGTTTACTTAAGTCTCAAAGCTAAATAAATAAAACCCGAATAAAAAAATTACGCATCCTTCGCGTCTATTTGTTTCATTGTCGCGGTTTGTCACTGTTCCGTACGACCACAGCCATCGCTCCCAGTAACGTGTTATTCGTATGTAATCATTTTCCTCATTGTTGTTCGCGTTCACACAACAGGACTCGTTTGATTTTGTAATCTAATGCTGCCACACACATGCCTATACGTGTGGATGCGCGTCATATTATGTTTGAGTGCTATGCGGGACAATTGAAATGGCCGGTGTATGTTACGGTATGAATATTTATCGAGATACTTCGGAAATACGTATTTCTTCTTTTTATTTTATTGAGAACAATTACAGAACATATTGTTGCTTATTATATTATCTTAAAAGAACACTATTTCTAAATTCCAATAATTTTTATTTTATTTTATCTTAATGGCGGACTGCAGGATATTTCGATGTTAGCCATCGCAGAAATAGTCAAAACTAAACTTGGTACAACAAAATATTATTAAAACTAAATTTAAGTAGTTTTATTAGCTACTAAGTAGTAGTTTATTTGCTTATAATTAATTGCTTTAAGCTTCTATAAACCTGAGAAGGGAATCAAACAACTTCAGATTTCGATCAAAATACTTGCAGCTGAATCGATCGATTTCGGCGTCCTCCGAAAATTTGCATGGTTCTTTAATTTTTGTAAAGTAGACGAAGTAGAATGGAAAAATGATAGATAGTTAGAATAGAGCAAAGCAATATGTGTTAAACGAAGAAATTATTTGCTTAAAAAGAATAACCCGAAAAATGTACAACCTCACGCGAAGTATATCCCTGATGGCTGGTTCACTTTGAATATCGTTCTAGTAGGTAGCTTTTTTCTTTCTAAAGAAGCAAGAACGTTCAAAATACAAAACAATTGAGTTTCAGAATCCCTCTTTTTTTTTTTTTTTTTTAATGGAAAACCTTGCATAATTATATCATTTTAAACAACAAACACTTCCACTTCTTGTTTTTAGACGGCCAGTTAAAAGCCACACTCTAGTGGACCATGACAGCAATGTTTTTGTTTGAAGTATGATTTTCCGGAAAAAGGTTCAGAAAGTGCGCATTTTCGATTGTTGGAGCAGAGGCTGAGGGTCAATGAAAGTGCGTCCAAATTTTGCAAAAAGTAAAAAATAACATTTTAACAAAGGCCAATCTGCACTTCTTGTAGGTACCCCGCCTATCCCCTAATTGTTATGTTACAATTCTTCTTAGTACAAAAAAAGTAGTGGTAAACATGTGAGAATATGTGGGTTTGGCATATTTCACTCCAATTTGGACTGACATTTCGATTGTCTCGTATAGTACATGGTAGCTGCACGTCAATGACGAGGTTGACCGTGTGAGCCTCTATATGTGTTCGTGAGGAGGACCTTGGCGAACTATTTAAAAATATTTAACTTACAAATAATTTGCTAATAAATTCTGATAACAGATGAAGGTCGCCGTCGTCCGATTATTCTACAGTATGATCTGCTGCCGTACGGCGGTGGTGTATGTGGATGTGCGCGCGTGTATGTGTGTCATTGGAGCGCACAAATTCACTGTAATGCTTTAATATGTATGAACAGGAGGAGCGATGAGCGATCCGGAAATCAGAATCGGTCTTTCTTCTTTCTCGAGTCTGTTTTATTCGATATTTAAATGCGATTGGTCAGGGTCTCGTATTTTTTTTTCTCCAAGCATAGCATTAACTATTCGAGATGTTGAAAAAATAATTCATATTCAACTGGTGTACGCGATAAATTAGTTCTGAATGATCGCTTATTTTTTTCGAATGATTATTATCATCGCCTACATTAAATAAACTTGTAGATCGTAATATATCAATGTAATCGTTTGCCTTGCAGTGCTTTTTTTATTAACACATTAGAGCAACACTTAAAACATCTTTCTGAAGGATTATCTTTTTATTCAATAAAATGCGGAGCATTTTATTGGGAAGGATAACTGTTCCTTTTTATTTTTGTACACTTCCATTTTGACGTTTTTACACAAATTATATGTGCATTAGGAAACTTCCCAAGCCTA
Organism: Marronus borbonicus; assembly: GCA_902655005.2. Classification (NCBI taxonomy): domain Eukaryota; kingdom Metazoa; phylum Arthropoda; class Insecta; order Coleoptera; family Scarabaeidae; genus Marronus; species Marronus borbonicus. The sequence goes on along the minus strand of LR737406.1, from coordinate 2,151,622 downwards.
TAAAATGTACTAATTACGTAAGCACAGTGATGTCCAGGTCTGTTGGAAATCTCGTAGGAATTTTACAATCACTCTCTCTGGGTTCATTTATTGGTAAATTAAACCGGTCAACTCTAATGAAAGATACGCGTAAATATTTTACGACGTTTTGAGAGTTTTGAGCGTTCTGTACAGTGCATGACGGAAAAATTATTTCTTCCGTGAGCAGCTCAGAGGAACAGATTTCAAATAATTTAATGTTTGTTGTTCTGCGCAACACAGAATTGCAGGATATCTAATTTCCATTGCACAATAATTGGTTTGTTAAATAGAAAATCGCCATCTTTAAGGACCTACTCTGAAAAAATGAATTCAATAAATCGATTTCGTGTTATTAAAGCAACAAAAATGAATTATATTAACTAATAAATTTATTATAACAATGAACTATGTTGATCAAATTGAAACCTGTTTATCGATGTAATAAATACCTGTTAATTGACTTACTTTTCTTATCTTACTGGTGGCTTGTACTCGCCAGTGGCGTTCTACAGAGCTCTATTCATGGCCCTCTATTGTTTACTATATATAGAAACGATCTTCCAGCTAGCATGTATCCAATTCACATGTTTTCATACCTTATACGTTCTATGTTATATTACCAGCAGCAACCTGCATAACTGATAATATGTGCGGATATAACGTAGTAAAGCTTTCTCTTTTAAACTTCGTTACAATCGAAGTCGACTACACTCCCCGATAAAAACTTAGACGCGCTAAGATGTTTTAAGGGTTACAACGTTTCTTTGCGAAACTAGCAAGTTATCTAATTAAATTTTTAAAAAATATTTTTCTAAGAACACATATTGGGCGGATATCGATATATCTTGAGATATGGAAGACTTCCTAAACCACGATCTAAGCTACACTCCCCGACAAAAACTTAGACGCGGTAAGATGTTTTACGGGTTTTAAGGGTTACAACATTTCTTTGTGAAACTAGCAAGATATCTAATTAAGTTTTTATTCATAAAAGTAAAATAAATTTAAAAATATCTCCTCCAGTAATATATGAACTAAATAATAAATTATTACTCCAATGTTTAAACAATTTCTGCGACAAAAATTTAGACGCTCTGTCGCCAACGTAAAACAAAAATCAACAAATGAGTGATCAGTAATGCGTAGATCCTCCATGGTTCCTAATCACTTCCAATAGTCTGTTATTAATAGATTTATATAAGTCTAACACATAATCCCACTTTTATCGCGAAATCCAATCGCTGCCCATATCATATCATCACAGATCCACCCCCTAATTGTCTGGTCATTTTCACTTTTGGTTCCTTTCTCAGATCATGATAATAATCCGAGTATATACGCGTAATACGCGTTCTTCAACAAATCTTAACCTCGCTTCTTTGTGTTTCGCCGAAAGTGGTGGTTTTCTCAACATTTTCTTCCGTGATATTACCGGTGACGCCTTTAAAATCCTTTGAATGTTACGCACGTGCGTTTGTACCCCCGCCTGTTCTGCAATAACTCTCGCCGACGCAGAAGAATTGGATGCACACCGCGATATCATGCGTTTATCCCGCTCACTTACACCTTTCGGTCGCCCCTGGCCTTTTGGTTTGCCGTAATTTTCCGGATCTTTTAGGAAATTTCTAACGCAATAATCGCTTCTTCGTAACCGACGTGCAATTTCCTTCTTACTAACACCATCCTGGTGCCAGGCTAGAACTTCACCCCTTTCTGTCAAGGATAATTGTTTTTCTCTACCCATATTGCAAACACTTTATAAAATATAATTTCTCGTGGTGAAATGTGCACACTTTACCAGCACAACCGCTGCATATAAAGAGAAGTATCAAATTAAAACATTTTTGCTTATATTAATGTAATAACTGCACAGGGTCTAAATTTTTTTCGCATTTAAAATTCCTGTTTTGATCTGGAAAAATCTCAATTACCCCTCATAAAGCAATAAATACCCAGAAATATCTATAAATGGACTATTTACATAACAAGTATTAATAACCCTCCTTTACATTGTATATAATGTCTATAAACTTTGTTTCGTAAATAAAAACGATACCGTGTCTATGTTTTTGTCGGGTAGTGTACTTCACTATATTGTAGGTCAAAGAAAAACGCAGGATACCAACCTAACCAACGAAATAAAACTGTGAAATGGGAGTTGCATTTAAAGCATAAAGCAGGGTAATACGAGAGTGCTTGGGGACAGTTGGCGCTTTGTATCAAAACTGCATTACTGAATATGAATTCTGTTGAAATTACGGAGAGATTCATCAAATAGTGTTGGTTTTGTAACAATGTTTGTTTATGTCCCCATACGACAGATAATATTGCGTAACATATTATTGCGTGGCACATGGGCGTACCTTGATCGGGATCAATTTTTTTATAAAGGAAAGGACATCAGATTTTGATAAGTACACATCCTGTTTTGAAGTATCTTATCTCCTCTTAATCCAGATTCTAAGTTATAACGAATCGTACGTTACACGAACGAAATTATCGACGGTGGTAACCTTTGCAATCAACCGATCGCATTAAACAATAACAGACGTCCTTTTGTGGCTAAAGCACCTTCGATTAACTGTAAAATTAGTCGCTCGAAAATCCTCCAAATCACACACACAAATTAACTTTTCGTGCAATATTTTACGGTTTTAGTGACGACCTATTCATTATTACATTATAACAGTTTATAGGAAACGGCACAAGGTTTAGATATTTACAATGTTCCGTTTGGGTGACTTATTCGCGTAATGCTCGACGCTTTTTTTATTCTCTGCAATGCAACTTTGAATATACATGTGCTACATGCAATTTACAATGACTAATAATTAATACTATGATTTAATTTAATTTTACGCATTGTTACGTAGTGAAATACAGGATGTGCCACGACGATTATCTGTTGAAAAATACTTAAGGGCCGTCCGATACGATAATAATTTTTTTTTTAAATGTAAACTGACAAGGGCAAACGATCCTGAGTGTTTATCGGTTTTCATGGTGGTTCTCTCTCATTTCATAAGAAGTTATAAAATTACAAATTCTTGGGTTTTCCGACGTTTTTAGTATCAACCTCAGCAGGGAATCGAACCTGACATCTCTCGTTTGCCGGACCAGAAATTGTAGGAACTTTACTGGCATCGCCGCCATTAAGCAGCTGTACTACGTATCTGTCGTCGGTAAGCTCGATTACTCGAACTCCCTTACGACAACATCGTATTGTACAATGCACTCTAATTTTTTGAGATTCTTGAAGTTTAGAACTTGCAAAACAATTGGTACGCGACTCTAACTTGGACAAAAACTACATATGTAGTCCCTTACAACGAGAAGAGAGAAAATTGCAAATGATTCTTTTGAATCTTCTAGTCAAGAAGAATATCGATATTATTTAATAACGCAAAGCTTACTGGGAGTATGGGTCATTGCTTGCTATTTTGCTTGCTTTCACATCTCCACGAAAATACAAAAAAAAAACTTGTTAGCATAAAACCCACGCCTACGTAACAAAAGACCCAATTTATTTTAATACCTCGCGTGGCATCCTATTATCTCTCATCTCCCTTTTATTTTAGATTTAATTTAATTTCGCGAAGAACAATACGTAAACTACTTAACTTTTCTGTTGCGCAACCGTCAACCCACGCAATATTAAACTTCAAATAAACCCTTAACGAACACGAGCAAATACATCTCGGGATACTGAAGATGGCAAACGCTATTGCTTCGCAGTAGAGGAGAGAGAGCCCGTTTGGGGCGAAAAACCCCGTTTAGCATCCGAAGAGAGGGAAATATCAGACGTAGGAGGACTAGAGAAAGAGGAGAGGTTGCGAAGGAGAGGGTTTCTCTCGTTTGAAGGTTGAAGTTCAAGTTTACCACCGGGCCGAAGAAGTAGAAGACGACGGCGAAGGAATCGCCAATGTTGTCGGTGGTGGTGGCGGTTGAAGGGTACGTCAGTGGCCGTCGCCAGGACAACGGTCTCCACCCTTGCGTGACGTGCGTCGTGACGCACGGCACAGCATCCCGACGCAAGTGGGCGACCTTGGCACGGGGCTCACCCCGCGTCAACAGTCGATAACGTGACATTGGCAATCAATTCGTCGTAGTAAGTACCTCTCCAACTGTTCGCGGGGCTTTAAATTCGCGAAGGCTCTACTCTCGATGAAAGATAAAATGTAGACGTTAATTTAACGAAGTTGGTAAGTTTGTATTTGAATGACAATCTAGAATTTTATCGCATTCAATGAAAATGAATAGGACGTGGAAGGAAAATTAATTTACAGATGTATTTTTAAAATATAGAGCTACATGTAGCTCTAAAGAAAATTCTAAATTCTTACTTTTAGTGGAATTTTTATTATTATGGAGCCAGCCCAGCCCAAGTTTTTGCATAATTTTTGGCACACCTGTAGTTTACAGCGTGTCCTGTAAGATTTAACAAGTTTTAAGACGTTAGAATCCCTAATCTTTTGTTTTTTTTAATTAGTAGACCTTCTCGATGGGCACTATTAAATTAAAATAAATTGTGTTACGTGATTTTAGCAGCAAAACAAAAATTACCAACGTGAAAAGTGAGAAATCTTTACTTCTTCTACTTGACAAGTTCTTACGTTTAAGAAGAAACAGAAGTAACAACTAAGAACAGTTATTTTTCAATAGAACCCTAAAAAAAACAAGAAAATTAACAAATGAATTACAATGTAGAAACAAGTCTAAAGGAAATGTTCGCTATACGCTATTAACCCTAGTCTATCTTCCCATTTTGCAGCTGCTTGACACTAATCCCAAGCTTGAAGTATCCTAGTGTTTAGTTCATCTAAATTTCGAACCCTGTCTCTAATATTATCAAACACCTTAGTGACTAGATCACCTCTAAGGGGGTCAAATATGGACGTCCAGCTGGTAATTTTAGAGGCCCAAACCGCCTAATCCATTCATGAGAAGAGTGAATACGTTAAAAAAGTCTGTAATTTTGCTGAAAAAATATTTTGCCATTTACTGGCATTCTTTGTATAGCTGGAAGAATTATGTTAATTGACGGCTAGAGGTATTTTTGCCTATTTAATGTCCTCTCTGTAAGAAATGGCCAAATAATGTGCCCACACCTTCATTTTTTGGGGTCACTGCTAGTATTTTGATTGAGCAAAAATGGTTTCGCCTTAGAGAAAAGGATAGACATTTATCTTCGAACAAAAACAAAATTGATCTATTTGGTAAAGTTGTCCTTCTTTAATAATCTAATAGCACCTGTCAAAAATTAATTTAAATCATTAAATGGCCAATAAAGTCTTTGAAAATATAATGTTTCATTCATGGAATTGTTTTTTTCCGAAAAGCGGATGGCATCGCTGAAGAAACTATAATTTTCAATGAAAAGTAGACTGTTAATAGCACTATTAGCCATCAGCCCCACTGAGATTGTCAAAGTTCGCAAATTACTTAGTTCAAATCGCTGGTGCTTTACCACTAAATTAAGCCCAGAATGTTTAATTGAATGTAAAAACTTCTGTTATTATGGTTACGTCAGAAACAAATAAAGATATCTAATTTATTCGTTAGAAAGAATTTGATTTCGTGCACAGTAAACAATACAATGAATAATTTATTATAAATAAACTTCGCGTGTACATACATATAAAGCAAATCAGCAAAACTTAATTTAGGTTTCGATTAGCACGTTTTATTATTTTGCTACGAATAAACACCGATTATACACACGGAAAACCTTCATTAATTATGACGATACACGTGTAACACTAATTTACCGCTTATTGGAAAATTTATCGCAGAACAAACAAGCGATTTCTCATCGTTGCGAAGGCAAAAACTCAATGAAATTAATAAATTATGCCGCAATCCGTGTAAGTACCTACGTTGGGATTGATTACGGGCTGTGTCATAATTTCGCTTCCTACTATTTCGTTAATCGTACGTATTTACACGAAATCACCTCTGGTTATGTTATCTTGCCTGCGGCCTAAATGTATTGTCCGTATATACCGGCATCTGTATGATAGAATGAAAATGTATTCGAGACTGACTCAATTTAGCACGAGTAAGGAAATAACATTAGTAAAGGTTACATCGTTTGCGTTCGGCTAATCTTGTTATAATTAATATCTTCATTATGTCCATTTGCATTGTTTTGAAAGTAATGTAAATCATGCATCATGTTGCGTAATGTTTTGTAGGCTTCTTAGACCATTAACTTGATGCCATGTGCCGCTGTAAATACACACAAACTTTACTTTATATTTTTTAATATGCAAGTTATGGAGACTTGCTGCTATAGTTCAGCATGCACTTATTAGATATAACAAATATTGTACTAATAGATCACTGTATACAAGAGATACGATAATATTCCCATTAAATTGAAAAAAAACCACGCTTTCTGTCTTGCTGAGCTGTTAACGATACTAATTAACAATACGTTGGAGAGAGGATATATATATATATATCAATTCTTATTAAATATTTTCGACGCATTTAACAAGAACGAATCCTCCGAAAAAAATGCAATCATAAACATAATGCAAAATAGCTTTGTCAGGAGGAGATCTACTACAAGAGTTCGTCACGTTCCGTGCGCTTCATGAAATTAACAGAGACTAGACAGACTCGTGACAATATAATAATAGGGCCATTTGGAATAGTGGGAAATTTCACTTCAGTTGGCTATTTGGAACTTCCGCAGAATAATGTTGGTTTTGCCTTAGAAGATACAGCTCGTCCAGTTCAGGATATTTGCTTCCAGCAAGATGGGGGACCAACTCGTTTTGGGTTGAATGTTAGGGAATATTTGGACTATGGCTTTTCTAATCGGTGGATTGGTCGAGGTGAGGGAAATACACTCCCCGACAAAAACTTAGACGCGGTAAGATGTTTTAAGGGTTTTAAGGGTTACATTTCTTTGCGAAACTAGCAAGATATCTAATTAAGTTTTTATTCGTAAAAGTAAAATAAACTTAAAAATATCTCCTCCAGTAATATATGAACTAAATAATGAATTGTTACTCCGATGTTTAAACAATTTCTGCGACGAAAATTTAGACGCTCTGTTGCAAATGTAAAACAAAAATCAGCAAATGAGTGATCAGTAATGCGTAGATCCTCCATTGTTCTTAATCACTTCCAATAGTCTGTTATTAATAGATTTATATAAATTTAACACATAATTCGGAGGGATATTCTGCCATTCAGTCACTATTGAAGTTTTCAGTTCCTGTACCGTGAAATGTTGACGGCCTCCGCCATAAACGCGACGTGCCAATTCACCCCACATGTTTTCAATAATGTTTAGGTCTGGCGACTGCGCCGGCCACTGTAAAGTTTTAATCTTTTTCTCTTTAAACCATTCAGTAATGGTTTTTGCTTTATGAATTGGCGCGTTATCTTGCCGAAAAACAAAATTGCGCCCGGCCCATTGGTTTCCAAAACGTAGAAGATTGTCACGCAATAAGTCTTTATACGTCACAGATGTCATTTTGTTTGTGCAAAACACTATCTCACTTTTATCGCGCAATTCAATCGCTGCCCATATCATCACAGATCCACCCCCTAATTGTCTGGTCATTTTCACTTTTGGTTGCTTTCTCAGATCATGATAATAATGCGAGTACCCATCCGATCCGTCCAAATTAAAACGTTTCTCATCGGAAAATATAACTTTTTCCCATTGTTTCTTCCAGGACACGTGTTCTTCGGCAAATCTCAACCTCGCTTCTTTGTGTTTCGCCGAAAGTGGTGGTTTTCTCAACATTTTCTTCCGTGATATTACCGGTGACGCCTTTAAAATCCTTTGAACATTACGCACGTGCGTTTGTACCCCCGCCTGTTCTGCAATAACTCTCGCCGACGCAGAAGAATTGAATGCACATCGCAATATCGTGCGTTTATCCCGCTCACTTACAGCTTTCAGTCGCCCCTGGCCTTTTGGTTTGCCGTAATTTTCCGAATCTTTTAGGAAATTTCTAACGCAATGATCGCTTCTTCGTAACCGACGAGCAATTTCCTTCTTACTAACACCATCCTGGTGCCAGGCTAGAACTCTACCCCTTTCTATCAAGGATAATTGTTTTTTTCTACCCATATTGCAAACACTTTATAAAATACAATTTCTCGTGGTGAAATGTGTACTTTACCAGCACAACCGCTGCATATAGAGAGAAGTATCAAATTGAACCATTTTTGCTTATATTAATGTAATAAATGCGCAGGGTCAAAATTTTTCTCGCATTTAAAATTCCTATTTTGATCTGGGGAAATCTCAATTACCCCTCATAAAGCAATAAATACCCAGAAATATCTATAAATGGACTATTTACATACCAAGTATTAATAACCCTCATTTACATTTTATATAATGTCTATAAACTTTGTTTCGTAAATAGAAACTCATAACGCGTCTGTTTTTGTCGGGTAGTGTAAGTTGGCTTGCAAGATCTTCGGATTTACCTTCTTGCGATTTCTTTTTGTGTGAATGTCTTAAAAGTAAAATTTATTCCAGTAGACAAATGAATTTAGGTTCATTAAGGGAAGCAATAATCCAAAAACGACTAATGTAAGAGGTTTATTTTACAACAGATCTGGTCACTGTCTTGCCGAGAATGGTGGTTTATTCGACTATCTCTAGTGATTTATTAATTATGTTCTGGATTATTTTGTTACAATAATTCGCCACTGTGTTTTAACGTTTTCTATTGTTATTGCATTTATTCATTTCTATCATCAATCAGTTACAATCTAATTTTTTTTAACTAATCAGCGAAAAATTAAATTTCTTTTTAAAATTGAGAAGAAACCAAAAACTTAATAAAAATGTAGAAACAGTTTTGTACGCAACATTTAACAGGGAAATAGGTAATCGCATAAAACATGTTGACGCCTTACCGTTGTTAACGCCCGGCATGTTATGCTAATTAATTTAGACACTATAAAAAATACGTTTATTTTTGACTTACTTAACTCAGAAGCTAGACATTTTGAGCAAAGAAAATTAAGAAGGAGGCGTTATCATCTCAATAAGTCATTGTAGATGATTCTAGAGAATTAGCCGAATCTCGTTTCTTTCTAAATCGAGTTTTATAACTCATGTTTCTTTATGATTTTTCACAGAAGGTTAAAAGCATTCATTTTTGCTTTACTTACGTTATATTAGAAACGCCAAACGTTAGAAAATATTTGCTTCTTCTTGTACTTGGAATTTCTTCTACGTACTTCGCCTGCAAACAATGCCCGGCCTATCGCTTTAATTTCGCTGATTATTCTATTGTGTTAACATGAAAGAACGTCATAAGTATGATCGTTAATTCGCGTCCCTGATATTATCGATTGTGTTTTCATTACTCTAATTGTATGTACAAGTACAATACGGCAGATAAGCATAAAATGCTAATATACATATGTAATAAACGCGTGCGTAAGTGTAGTTATGGTTACATACCTACGGACGAAGGTGATATTAACTCCGCAAATTCGCGGAGATTTCGATAAGATGGATGAGAACAATACGCCGTAAAGTTAATCGATAATAACGGGATGATTTACTTCTAGAATCGTTTCGCTTTCAGGGTCGATAGTTGCGATATTATTTTTACACGGCTTACGTAATTGACGCCGGGCCGGTTTGTCCGAGATACGTAGCGGAGCGTTTTATTGGATTTTAACTAGAGTCGTATAGACATATTTGCACACATGAATGTAATTGTGATTCTATTCTGGGTGCATGCTAAACGATTCTTTTCGCAACAGAAGGTTCTGCTATTCCTTTTATTCATACAAATACAAGATACTCCGCATATCAGCTTTATAAAATAGAGAAATTGAGAGAATCGGACAAGGTTTGAAGTAATCACTAATAATCGACGTCGTGGAAGAATCGTTATCAAGGAAGGCATTAATTTTCATCAATTTACGCAGTAAATGCGGCATCTTTTATTTTCATTCTTCTTTCCTCGCTCGATTGAAGCACGCGAAGCGTCTATAAGCAAAAGACCGCAGAGGAGATTATGAACCCTGCAAGACGCGACCTTTATATGTATTTATAAATAAAACATATTCCTTTGTGTTCTGCGAGGGTACATTCTTGCGTGCAAACAGTGGACGGCGCAAACGTATTGTGTGTGCGTGAATGGGAAAATACGTAAAGAGACATATGTATGTAAGGAGTTTAACTTTGATCGCACTGTACCACCTCAGCCGAACAACCAAGGAGGTCAACCAATATCCTCACTCTGGACACGGTGCGAGCGAGATCGCGATACGCCCGAGAAGGAGAAGAAGGTACGGCGTTATCCGCCGAAGAGACGATATCAGCCACAATATAACAAAGGAATAGCAATAGGAATCTAAAGCAGGGTCGCGGCTGGTACCCTTGAGTCGTCTCTACAAGGCCATGTGCTATGCCATACATCCTACGAGGGCCAATGAACGACGCACGCACCGAAGACCACAGTCACTAACTAAAACATCATCGCACTACTTAAGCAGTCACTTGGACGCACACACACGTACCTCGTGCTCATATACATATGCACACTAATACGATATAATTGTGATCGAGGCGTAAGAGAAGTAGCTAGGCTACATCTCGCTTCCATTGTTCTCGATGATTTGTAAACACGCAGTATAAAAGACGATGCTTTGCTTTAGTAACCTTTCTGTAGATCGCTACATGAGTTGTACAAGTGGTCCCTAAATTTGGATTCTTCTTTGAAGTAAATTTCAATCAACGTTCAAGCTATTGCATTATTACTATTCGCGTGCGTAGATAGGATTTAATTTAGGTATCTGCTAGGTAGTTGCGATTAGGCAAAGTGAGCAATTCGAATATTTTCTTATTGAAGAGTTAATGTTACTGAGTTGGATTATTGACTCTGGAGTTACCTTGATTACTTTTAACGAGTATTGGGAATTAAAACGAAAACTACCATGATATAGCGATATTTCAGCACATGATTCTTCGTGGAACAGCTTTTTGTAACCATCACACGTGACTCATCCAGTATAAGAGGCAACAAAAATGATGTATTTGTGTAATTTTTACATTATAAAATGTTGCTGCGTACTTCATCCGGCTATGAAATATCTGAAAAAAATATCGTTATAAATACTTCATGGGGTGAAATTTACAGACGTTGACCATCTAACGCACAAACACTGCTTTCGACAGAAAACAAGCATTCGTTTTAAGATATTTTGTCCGAAAAACATACGTGTACTATTTTGTCCGCAACTGTACCTAAAAGATGTTAATATCGCAGACCCTTCAAGGTAAAGTGCGGTCAAGTTGCCGAAAGAACTTCGCGTATACACGAACGAACAAACGAACGTCGCTGGCGCAGCTTTTGCGACGGAGGACGGGTCGACGAATTTCGGAATGACGGTCGGACGGACCCAAGCACCCCCGTGCGGGATAGTCGGTCCGAAGTTCAGAAGAAAAATCATTGAACCCTGCCGTTGACGAACGGCTACGCTTCTGTCTCTCCTCCTTCTGTCTTCTCATATGTATGTATGTGCGAGCTGCCGCTGTCGCTGTCTTCTCCTTTTTCTTCTTCTTCGGCTTCCTTCAGCGTATCTCGATACTGCTACGTCTTCTGCGTTCGGGAGTTCGCCCGACTTTATTGTTCCTTTTTAAATTTTTCGCCGCAGTGGCCCGCAGACTTTACTTCGGCAGAAAAACTGCTCTACGTGACGCGGTTTTTAAAAATCGACTGGGTGGATGACAGTTGATTTCGTACATTGGAGCGGGGCGAAATAAAATATATTCTATGCTTAACGAGTAAAGTGAAAAACCGAAGAAGAAAGAGAATTTACGTGTCGTGCTTTGCGTTTTTAAGGAAATACCAATTAGTACGCTGTGGAAAAAATCGTTTCCATCAGCAGCAGCAAATATTGGTTTAATCAATTTCATCTGACCGTTCAGCAGATTAAATTAATGTTAAGGGTGACCCCCTTAATATTAATTTATAGGGAATAATAACTTACCTTTTAATATTTTTTGTGAAAAACATACAAAAACTTGTGTAACGCTATTTAAATAAATCTACTTCTTTGTGTTTATCACAAATTCGTTACATTTGAAATCTACTGTTGAAAGATTCCCAAAGGCTAATATCACAATGGGACCACATTTCAACACGATATTTGTTAGTTATACTACCTAGGTATAAGGAATTTCTTTTGTGGCAGAAAATACGCAAAAATATTCAAAACAAACGAAGGTCACACAGATAAAAGCGATCCCATTCCGATTCGCTACACGTAGTTCCAGAGTGCATATACATACCTCTCATATTGTTTTTCTCGACGAAGTGCATCGGATGACAATAATATGCGAAAGACATGAATATGAAGATATCCGCCACCTTTACTCGCATGTTTGAAGGATAACACGTCCGATAAAGGCATCTCGATATGAGCTAATTCGAAATTACATTAATAGACGTTACTGGTGAATATAAAACGCCAACTGATGATATTTATGTGGAAAATAATCAGTCGAGATCTGTTTTACGGGCAATAAAAGTGTATATATGGGTTCGTAAAAACGTCCTCAAGTTCAGTGTTACATTGGTTTTTGGGAGGAACAGAACGTTGAACTTGGGAGAGTCTACGTGTGCTAGTCGAAATTTACTTATAGTACGATGCATGCGCGGGGGCAACAAGATTGCCATCGAATATAAATTCAATTCAATCAATATAATGACGTATTGTGGTGAAATCGATGAATGCTAAACCATCATCAAACTTTAAACTAATTGGCTATTTAAAGATATTGACGTAGTTGGTGATATTCTTTAAAAATCTAATCTTTGGTTTTTATGAAGCCGCGAATAAAACTTATAGATTTAAGGAACATATACACTGCCGTTCAGAGAAGTTCGGTCGGTTGGTAAAAAACATGAAAAGGTTACAGAAACAAACGAAACTAAAAACAAAATGCAATTTTATTGTATGTACAGGTAAAAAAGACAAAAATAAATAAATAAAAAGTTATTCTGGCCTAA
>LR737406.1:2030830-2138578 GCA_902655005.2 Marronus borbonicus | reverse complement strand
AATTTTCTATTGCGTTTGCTTAATAATACAATTCTCAAATCTTCAGCTTTTGTTGTTTTCCTAGATGCTCCAGGACGAACACGATTTTCTATAGTTCCAGTTGTCCGATATCGCTTTATGATGTCATTTACTGTTGAACTTCTCATATTTATTTTTTCAGCAATTTGTCGCCCCGAGTATCCTTCTTCAAACAGCGTAATAATGCGTGAACGTTTTTCTACATTGGTAGGCTTGCCACGTGCCATTTTGAAGTAAATTTTCTTAAAACTTTCGCGCAAAAACGACAGATGCACACCAACACACGTTTAACAGTAAAATGAAGCAAATTTATATCTTTACGCCCGTGATAAATAAACAAGAGTGATACTGCGGTGTATTTCCTAAATGTATTGTTCGTTAATAATCCCCAAACGACCCGTTTCAAAAGATCGGTACTTCCGAGAAATGCTTGGAATGATAATAAAAGGGACTTTATTGTGGTTGTCGCAATATTTCTACTTTACATAATAATTTATGGCTTTAATCCCTTAGAAAAGAGTGTGTGCTTAATATTTTTCTAATTTTATGTATTAATAATTGTATACAGTGTGATATAATAGATTTTTATTATATGACCGAACTTCACTGAACGGCAGTGTACACTGTGGAAGGTGGTGGAATGCATGCAGCACTCAATTCCAATCATTTTCGAAAGTTTACTGATAATTGAGAGCTAATCAAACAAGTTCTGGCTGTGGATCATCACAAATAAATATACTAACGAGAGAATAAAATTGAATATGTATTTGTTCATTATAGTAAATGCTAGAAAACACTACCACTTTACTTCATGCATGCTGTTACTCTTCGCATTAATTCTTCATGAAGCTTAGCAGTCAGTTCATTGAAAATTCTTGTTACTTTGTCTATCACAGAATCCAAATTTGGCATTGTTCTATTTAAATTAGGAAAATTGGCGGCTACTTCCGGTATAAAAGAGAAATACTTTATGGTAATTTTGAGATTTCTATTTTACTCACTTTTCACCATTTACTTTTAACTAACGCTCATCCTGGCAGACTCCGTATAATGCCAACGTATTGTTATATTAAATGATTAAATGACAAAAGGAAAAGTGTATTAAATTACCATGTTTTTCGGACTTAATTATAAACATACATAAAAGAATTCATTCATAACAATAAGAGAAGGTTAAATGAAGAAACAACAACGCAGAAAAACACATAAATAAGAAAAAAAAAAGGAGCGAGGAAAACCGAAAGGTAACAACAAATGTCGGTATCAACACAATTTAAAGTGTCACTTCTGGGTATTTTATCGTTATTATGAGCGAACGCCGCACATCCACGGAATCGGAGATAGTACGGTAGAACAACAAACACGTCAAAAGCCGCGCACAATTCGCTTGGCGCGACGGGCGATAATCGTAATTTTCGGACGGAGAAATAATAAAGTCACTCGCACTTACCCGCAGGGTTCAATTCCTCCTCTCTCGCAAGGATATTTAGTTCGTCTTTTCGGAAGATGATATTTACACCAGAGCGGTGTCTTTTTCTAGATTCTCCTCGTAGAGGACGCGTCGCTATAATCGTTCTTTTGTTTTCGGCGCCTTGAAACTTGAAAAAAGATCGTCCGGTTAGTTGAAACAAAAAAGCAACAAAAGAAAAACGCTTGACGCAGGGAGACCAAAACGATCGTCTAACGTTCTTTGTTCGTTCGGATGCAAGTCTGATTGGATGAGAGAGGTTATCGATAGCGTTGAGGACAATACTGCAAATATTTGGACCGACGGAAAGAATTTCGGTGACCGCAGCAGCAGCGTTGATGATATTTTTATAAACTGCCGGGAGACTAATTGTTGTTTATAAACAAGAGGATAAAGAATTGTGCTCGAAGTTTTTTTAGGAAGCGCTTGTAATTTAGATGGTGAACGTCATGTAGTCAAAACTTTTTTATTAATAGAATCCCAAGTGGAAAGAGGAACAACATTATTAAACCTGAAGTTAGTCAAATATAGTCCGTAATCCGTGCAAAGATTCCAGGAATAGACTTAGTGCTTTATTTTCTCTAATGATTGTAGGTCTTTATAAGTTTCATTCATTCGCCCCGGGGCGCCGTAGCGAGTAAACAGGTGCGCCGCGATGCACTCCTGGGAACGCGGGCCGACGTAGGGGTTCTAGAATGAACATCTCGAAATGGCTTCAAAGCTAATAGAACTTTCTAAAACATCTAGACTAATTGTTTCCGTAGCTTGTGGAACTTTTTAGAAAGATATGGAACATTTTCGAAGCATACGAATATTCTAGAAAAGTAGGTGGCCAAAATTCCACTGGAGCATGGTACAGAGCCCTTGTAAACCGTGTCCACGTCCATTTTAATTTGCGAAAGCGTATCGCCTTCCAAATACAATTTTTCCTATTCTTACAGAAACATTCACATCGATTGGCGCAAACGACAAATAAGCAACAACTGAGCGTCTAAGTCCAATGTGGCCGAAATGTTCAAAGGTTTCTTTCAACGCGTGCGTAATCATATTATCCGAATGTTTTTGGCGAATCGAGTTGTCATCTTCGCGTCGAGGCCTGAAACTTTTCAGACTACTCTTGTATCTATGTTAGCGTACCACGTTTGGGCATCACCATAGATACCGCAAGGCTACTCGTTTACATGTGGCTCTTACCTATTAAAATCCATTGAAATATACAAGTGTTGAATTAACAACAAAAAAATTGTGTACACTTCCGTGAAAACCGGAAGTGAAATTGCCCTATAGTATAGGTTAAAATGTGGTAAATCGAAATTGTTGATCGGCGTGCCCTAGCATTTTCGACAAAAAAATTGTTTTTAAGATCATATCTCTATATATGTAAAAGAATCATTGTAC
The DNA here is from genome assembly GCA_902655005.2 of Marronus borbonicus. Taxonomy (NCBI): domain Eukaryota; kingdom Metazoa; phylum Arthropoda; class Insecta; order Coleoptera; family Scarabaeidae; genus Marronus; species Marronus borbonicus. The sequence goes on along the minus strand of LR737406.1, from coordinate 2,135,694 downwards.
AAGCAGTTCTTTAGCTGGGTAAGAGATTGATTCTCTAACTAAATATTTGCGATGTTAAACATCGCTTTATCAACGCTTAGATTTATAGTTTCTATTACGCGTTCCTTGTAAAATCTATTGCTTGATTTCACAATACCAAATTGAGGTAGCCAACGTTTGTTGACACACGCCAAATATTCTTTAAAATATTCCCGGCGATATTTATATGTATGATAGACTTATATCTAATCAAAAGTTTATACACCTTTGTTGATTCACTTAAATTTATTTATTTGGCCTATTTTTGCCGATTTATGTCATTGAAATTTCAGTTGAATTGGGGTTTACTTGGAAATCGTTCGTTCATTGAACTAGAAGATTTGTGCCATCGATTGTTTGTTGATTTTGCTCTAATTTACATGATGATTGATAGATCTAGCCATCAGATATACATGTCTGTGGGTTTTTAAATGTTCCCCTTTAGTCGAATGGTTCCTTTTTCTTTTATATATTTTAGAGCCATTAATGTAAGTTATAAAAATAAGTATAAGAACACATTGTTAAGAAGAGCAGAGAAAATCAGTGATGATCGCAGAGATAGTGAAATACAACATGTCAAAAACGCTTTGCAAAAGAACGACTTCAGCAGAAAAGATATAAGGAAACCACGAGAGCAGAAAAAGGACGAAGACCGCCGACAACCAGCAGGATACGTATACCTTCCGTACATAGCCGGAGTCACCGACAGGCTGAAAAAGATCTTAGGAGAAAAGAACATCACCACACGATTCAACACGGTGACCAAAATCGACCAGCTACTCCCTCCCAGCAAGGACGTGTTATCGAAACTACAAGCAAAAGGCATATACGAACTGAAATGCCAATGTGGAAAAAGCTACAGCGGTCAAACAGGACGGAGTATTCCGTGGAGAGTGAAAGAACATGAAAGAGACGCACGCCTTAGGCACATTGAAAAATCTGCACCAACAACGGGAGACCACCGCATCACCTACAGCGACGTTAAGGTATTAGCCAGGACCAGCCACTACTACCCAAGGATAATACGCGAATCGATAGAAATAATGAAGAATACCAACAAGGATACAAAATCAGCAAAACAAAGAAGTCAGCATGCGGAGTCATCATACAGCGAACGACGCAATTCATCGGAGTTAACTCCATTTGCTGATCCATAATCGGAACGGTTATGGATCAGCAAAGCGAAACGGAAGTGAGCAACAACACCAGTCTTTAGAAATCTTCTGAAGAAGCTGACAGCATGATCAGCGAAACGTCAAGTCAAACATCAAGTACGCGACAACACCTGAAAGACATTTCTACTAAGGATTACGGCCGTGAAAGCCTACACTCAACCATTATCATCGATTTCTTTAAAAGGATCTTATTAAAGACATGAATCTGGCATGTTTTAGATTGTTGAATGAAAGAGAAAAACAAACTTGCCAAGAAGTTTGGAAATTGTTGCACAGCTACACATTGGGAATGAATAAAATGTTTTGAATGTTATAAAAAATCGACATCAAGAAACTCTTAAATCTCACGACTCAACTGGAACAGAATGATGATGATGAGAATTGCTTATCATCAGCATACATATCCATCTTACAGATGGATACGAAGGTGTGGAAAGAGACTGTACAGTAAGGGACTCAGTATGGAACTTTGAGGAACTCCACTTTGAAATCAGAAGAACAATTACTAAGACCAACAGATTATTTTCTACTATTAAGCGAAGGAAGGAAGCGATCATCCTAACAAGAAATTGTGAAAAACCCGCGTATCGCAGAATGAGCAGTAGGGGGCCACGACCAGAATCTTTTTTTGAGTAAAATTATTTTTATTAAATAATAAAAAAAATATTTATTAAATCTCTAGGTAGGTGTTCGATTAACACGCATTCTACCAAGAACCAAGCTTGATATTTCAATAAATTGTGTAAAGAAATGTTTTATTGACCAGTTCGACCAATAAATTGCTTAATCATGCTAAAAAACGTCGGGCTTGGAAGATAGATGCAAATTACAGTTCCTTCTCGTAGTATAATTACGTACAATTTCGGATATTTAAATAGCGACTTATTTATAGTATTCACTTTTTAACGTACTATTTCGAACCGTTTAAAAATATTCTTTACAACTCAATAAATATGGATCTGCTAACGTTTCTTGTAAACATCGAACGTTATTTGCTAGAGTGATGGATTGTAGTCTGATATTTCTAACACGATACACCAATAATGACGTCCCTTATTTTTATATCTTCCGAAATATGCCGCCTAAATTTTTATTGCGGTCATGTTAGAAATTGGTTTATTCTACGCTACGTGACGGCGGATACTTTTCACTTGGTTATACACACGCACTATTTTTGCGTCAACGCTAAACGGAAGGATAAATTATAGATAAAATTGAAGGTTGTTCGCCAAAAATTACGCTCGCGGCTTAAGTACATACATTCGGCTGATAAAATTTCTCTTGCTAATCGGTTCGTGTTGACCACGTGGTGAGTATGTAATATGTTTATCGGGCCGTACGTACGTTGCGAGGGCCACGTGTATCCAAAGTGATCCAGAACCGAACCTTGAATTAATAAGTGAACAAGGTCGTTGAGTAATTCTGCCACACACACACAGACAGATGCACATATATTTCCAGATATACACGCACAATTCACGCGAACTAATTTTTAGCATTAGATTCAATAAGCAGATGAGCCATTAATGTAGATTTACGGCGAAGGAACTGGTATTACTCATAGAAGCCTTGTAATCTCGATAGTTGGATTGTTTACAACTGGTGTAGTTATATTGGTTGTTGCTGTTTGTTACTGCCTTGCACCGAACGCAAAGTGGACCTGATGGGCGTTCTAAGTTTGGGATTAGAAACCATTAAGTTTTAACGAACTTTAATTTGTGATTGAGCAACGCGTGAATTTTTTGCTATTGTAATTAGTACAAAATGAGGTTATACAGTTACATTATATAATCTTAAAATATAACACTAATTTAATTACCTCGAGTGTCTAATGTCCTTGTCAGAGAGAAACAAAATTAAATTATCTTTTTCCAAAAGCATCTCTCCTGTTATCTAATTTTAACATAAGGGAAAGTAACAGGTACTTACTATATATACTATAAAACTCTATAGTGACGTTCGGAATTGGAACCCATCAATCACAAAACGGGGCAGGCGAAATTTAAAAAGCCGCCCAAATTTAATTTTTTATTATTTTATTACCAACCTTTTGGCTTTTCGCGAAGATCTGATCAGACCATATCTAAGAATTAATTAATTTAATTCGCGAAAGTTACAAATAAACAAAATCATTTTTCTACGTAATTCCCTGAACCAGTTAGCGTATTTTTCCTAACGGACAGGTGGCGAATTCATGGTGTTGGTGACAAATGAATTACGTAAGCACGCTTTGATCATTGTCAAGTGTCTTTTGCGCTAATCCAAACAAATGATAATCATAGGACAGTTCTTCTTAACCGTTGAGAGTACACTCCAGTATATTCCAGAACAAATTTTGAATTTGCTGTCAAATTTGGACGAATGGGAACGTTGCCATAGCTTATTTCGACCTCAGAAGCAATTTCAGCAACTATTAATCGATAATCATCTTCAAGGAGGTGGCTAGTCTTTGGACGATGTTGGTTACCTTCAATTCTGAATTGCTTGCCGCCAATTTAAGCGTGCTGCTTTCAAAGTAGGTCTTAAACCTTCTCAATATTTCAAACGGTTTTATGCGCTTTACCATAAGGACATTTTGTACTCCAGCAAAATAAATGAAAATTCGCTTTAAAACAAAAATGCGGTTTATTTGATTAAGTATGTATATTATTTTCAATTAAAAAAGGAGAAGCATTTATCTACGTCGGAAAATGAAGCCAACATAAATCAACGATATTTGCATGTTCTACAGGGACGGTGCAAGAACTTGATGGAATTCCATTGTTACTTCCATCTTCTCTTGATGATTACCAACTATCTGCCTCTACTCCCGAGGACCTGTATACCATATCTTGTGTATTTGAACGTATTAAAATGGGTGATGTAGTAGAAAGGATATAGTAGTATATAACAGTAACTTATAAGAAAACTTAAGAATGCAGAGCTGTACAAAAGAGGAGTAATTATCGAAATTACATCGATATATGTATTGTACACTGCCGTTCAGAGAAGTTCGGTCGATTGATAAAAAACATGAAAAGGCTACAGAAACAAACGAAACTAAAAACAAAATGCAATTTTATTGTATGTACAAGTGAAAAAGACAAAAATAAATAAATAAAAAGTTATTCTGACCTAATATAACATACTGAATATTATTTTTTTTTTTCATCGAAAAAACCTCCTTTGCTGTTAATCACCGCTCGAACTATTCTAGGCATTCTTTCGATAAGTTTTGTTAAAACGGATTGTGGGATATTAATGCGTTCATGTTGCAGAATATTCCGTAAATGTTCTTGTGAAGTTGGGCATATTTTTCGGAACCTACTGTCCAGTTCATCCCACAACAACTCTATAGGGTTCAAATCTGGGCTTTGTGGGGGCCATGTCATTACTTGCAGGGTGTGCTGTTCTGCTCCTTTGCTCCTTTAGATAGTTCTTACACACTAACGCAGTGTGTTTTGGGTCGTTGTCATGCATGAATGTAAAGTTACGGCCTATTATACGCAATCCTGATGGCACTGCATGATTCTGGAGTATTGCAAAATAATTTTCCTTCCTCGTTACACCCCGCACTCTGCGTAAATCTCCCGTCCCAGCAAAGGAGAAACATCCCCACACTAACACAGAACTACGCCCTTGCTTCGCTGTAGGCACAATGCAGTTCGGGATCACTTTTCGGTTTTAGATCTTCGGACATAAACTCGTCGATTTTGCCCAAAAACCTCAAACTTTGACTCGTCACTCCAAAGCACGTTTTTCCAATCATCTAACGACCAATCTAGATGAGAACGGGCCCACTGTAGCCGTTTTGCTCTGTTGCCCCGACGTAATAAGGGTTTTCGAATGGCAATGCGTCGATGAAGGTCCGCTTGTTCAAGTCGACGTTTTACCGTACTCGCCGAAACTTGTTCTTCACGGCCGCGATTGACTTCGGCTGCTATTTGTGGCGCTGTTAATTTTCTATTGCGTTTGTTTAATAATACAATTCTCCAATCTTCAGCTTTTGTTGTTTTGCTAGATGCTCCAGGACGAACACGATTTTCTATAGTTCCAGTTGTCCGATATCGCTTTATGATGTCATTTACTGTTGAACTTCTCATATTTATTTTTTCAGCAATTTGTCGCCCCGTATATCCTTCTTCAAACAGCGTAATAATGCGTGAACGTTTTTCTACACTGCTAGGCTTGCCACGTGCCATTTTGAAGTAAATTTTCTTAAAACTTTCGCGCAAAAACGACAGATGCACACCAACACACGTCTAACAGTAAAACGAAGCAAATTTATATCTTTACGCCCGTGATAAATAAACAAGAATGATACTGCGGTATATTTCCTAAATGTATTGTTCGTTAATAGTCCCCGAACGACCCGTTTCGAAAGATCGGTACTTCCGAGAAATTCTTGGAATGATAATAAAACGGACTTTATTGTGGTTGTCGCAATATTTCTACTTTACATAATAATTTATGGCTTTAATCCCTTAGAAAAGAGTGTATGCTCAATATTTCTCCAATTTTATGTATTCATAATTATATACAGTACGATATAATAGATTTTTATTGTATGACCGAACTTCACTGAACGGCAGTGTAGATCATCATTAAAAGTTAGAAGGCTTTGAATGATCGCGGGACAACTCCTACACTGATATACTTACCAACGCATCGCAAAATGATGGGAACGCTGGCGATTAAACTTTTTATAGTTTACATATAAGTTTTTTGCAGCCAGAATTAGGTTAGCCGAATAATAAAACTTTTCGCGGTCAAAATCACTAGCTGAGAAAAGTCTCCCGCATTCAGTCCTTGACACATTTTATGTAAGAACTTCGCTGATGCATACATTACGAGACGGAATCTTGATAGGGACATCGTAAAGGAGTTAGGAGTTAGGAGACTATAAACTGATGTTCGATAGCGATATTTATAGAATTTCCAATAGGAGAACATCGTTTTATTAACCGAGATTCAAAAATCATCAGATTAAACATAATTTTCTTATCAACGCGTGATCATTCACGGTCCTCACATAATACTGACTACGACTTTTGGCGCCAAATCCTTATTAAAATTATCACAATGGAGTTGTTTATTCTTCGGTTAACCTTCTAAGATATTTCGACCGATTTTAATCAAATTAACAACGTAAGCTGTGCTATAATTATTACAAATTCGTCGAAATAATTGCTGCAACAGACTTAATTCTTTGTTAAGCGTAGTAAAAGCGAGCCAGAAAAACAAACCGTTCGAATCTCTCGTGAGATTGCGAATTGCGACACGAGCTTAGCGCGGAGGAAATTGCGAATATCTACCGTTATTTAAAAGCTATAAAACGGGTGTCCTTACACCAATCTAAGAACCTACGTCAGACGGAAGCGGTTAATTGTCAAAAAATATTCGTATTAGATGAGAACGTCCCTGGTAGTTAAAGAGCAGAAAAGCCTTTAATCAGCTCGAGCTGGGAACGCGAGTTTGTAAACTGCATTTGCTTGCGGATTACTGCAAGGTCAGTTCGTTTTTAAGGAAAAAATGTTGTGCAACATACCTACGTATGGACGTGGATAACAAAGTTTCGGGTTTATAAGTAGTTTTCGTTGTACGCGCTCGTAAATATAAATTTAATAAGTTATTTATGTAGCGTGAAAAAGCGTATTAAAATCGCGTAGTTAATAAAGCTTATTTCGATTTGTCATCTACTGTAGAAATTCAGGGTAACTGTTTTGAAACATACAGAGTGTTAAAATTATACGGAATAATGGCGCCATTGTACATTGTAGAAAAAATTGTTTAGGTAAAATTTGTTTGGCGAAATCTTGAAATTCTTTTGAATCATGAAACATACATTCCTAAATAAATACCTAAAAATATAAAAATTTCTATAGTAAGTATAGATATTATAAAAGTTTATAATATCTATACTTACGTATAGCTTAGAATTTTGGACAATTACTAAAAGACACAAATAGAAAATCACGACAACGGAAATGAGGTACTTACGAAAAATAGAGGGTAATACAAGCTTGAAGTAAAATCGAAATATTTAGAAATAATCAACCAAACGGTGAAGGAAAACCAACTTCGATGGCTGGAGCACAATGAGAGAATCAGCGCTGAAGTAAGGATGACAAAGAAAACAAGAAGAGAAAGACAAAAGAGATCGTTGCAGGATGCAGCAGCAGAAGTGAGAGGAATAAAATACGAAGACATTGATAGATTAACACAAAATAGAAACAAGTGGAGAAAAATCTGTAAAAGGGGCCCGCAACAGAGCGACTCAATGGCTTCTAATGATTAGAGGCAGGTGAAATTATTACTTTTTTGCAGCGATTCGTGTCTATTCGTCTCATAAGAAAGGGTTCGTGTTGCCCCGCGAGTCGACAAAGCACGAGTCTGTGTGGTCGCTGCAAAAAAGTAATAATTTCACCTGCCTTTGTCATCTCTACTAATGATGCACAGATAGACTACAAAGTTTTCATATGTTCCAAACTTTTACGCGAACACCATATGACCAGAAAATTATTTGAGAGCCAGTTCTTACCAAGCAGCCTTCAAGGCGTATTTACTGACGATCATTTATAATTACTGATGATGTTCGCCTCGACATATACGTACATCTGAAGTTCTATAATATTCTCATTTATAAAATATTGCGGATTTTAAAAAATATATTCACCTGCGTCGTACTGTCCTAAATTTCACCGTCCCCTTTTTGCCACAACCCGAACCATTGACGTAAACAAGAAGAAAAAGAAGAAGCGAGATAATTATTAAAACGTATAATTTAACAGCTACCTCATAATGAAGCGATAACGACGTGGCGCGCTGATAAAGAAATAAGAGCACGTGCTGTTGTGATTATTAGAAAGTACTTACCTGATACACACACATGTTCACAACTGCAAATAAGACGCTGCGGTAATTAAGGGACACGAGAAAAAGTAGGTACGCTCACGTGTACACCTGGTGCAGGTGCGATTTTTCTACACGCAGAAGGTACGGCTTTTCCGCAATTCCGGTCACCGCTGGTGTTGTTACCCAATACGCGGCGTCTTTTCGCAGATATTTCGAGTCTCACGCACAAACGCGTCGTTCCATTTCTTGCCGTACGTGATGTAGCTTTACGTATGTATGTAGATGCGATTGTTCAGGTAGCACCTGTATTTTGAAATGGACGTACATACATTTAGCGTATTTACATGTTCCATAAAGATGGCTCGAGAGAGATATATTTGTATATCTGCGTGTTCTGGTTTTGAAAACCAGCACAAGGCGTAAAGGTGGTTCTGTAAGTATTGAATAGTATGGCTAACACACGATACAATGTATTTTTTAATTAATTTGGTATTAAAAAGTTAATTTTAATCTTGAGATCATCTTGGAAGAAGTGGGCGAGAGGCGGCTGAAGGTATCAGCAAACTCGACACCCTTAGGATATCAGGGTCTGGAAAAGGAAGAAGAAGAAGCTTTCGGGAGTGAATTGATACATTTTATTCTCTTTTTAACGAAAAAAACAAAAGAAATTCAAATGAAATCGAAAAACTGAAGATCTCCCACTACTCCTCTAATTCTCTGGGTAATACTTTAATATCAAATATACATATGTATGTGCATTGCTTTCATTATTCGAAAACATCTGAAATATTCGGAATTGCGCTACCGCGTACATATGCGTAAACGAAACCAGATCCCTGATTCGATTTGTACCTTTTGCGAGCATTTTTAATGGCTTCGACGAAAATGCGTGCGAGATGCCGAGCTGTAGACACATCAATTAATGAAAAATGTGCAACTCGTAAAATTTCGCCGTTATTATTCTTCGTCAGCGTCGAGAAAAAGCAAACTAAACGCTCGCTAAAAATATGTATATGTAAGTTGTATTTTTGGGGAAGGGGAGAGCTTTGAGTGCAGTTCACGACCCCGAAAAACTTTACGCTATTCCTCTATTTTTTCCTGTTCCCCGTTCCAACGCCAGAAGAGATTTCTCCATTTAGAAAAAGAAGACGGCGCGCGATGTCTTGACCCGATCCGAAGAGAAAAATATCGAAAAAAAGTCCGAGACATTCCGCTATTTTTAAACCGATGATTCTCACCCGCACTCAGATGTATGTACACCCACAAGTCAGTTGAAACGGTTTAAAGTGAAGTGGAAAAAAAGAAGTCCACGACATAATGGTTACTGATCTACAATTTTGGATTGTTTGCATTGGCACAGAACTACCGAAAACAAGACGAGCCATAATTTCTCCTTTTTAATTAAACTCTTGTCACTGTTTATATCTACACGCTTCATTTCGTTTTCATCGTCTTGCACGCCGTTAATTTTTTCCTTCTTCGCCTAACTGCACCATATATCTCCTTGTCTCATCATCGTTCAGTGACGTACCGATGTGCTCGTGTACACTACCAGACACAAGCATGGTATCATAGTTAGCATAGCATCAGATGAGGCTAGCCTACGTATAATCTATTCATTTGGCTAGTAAAGGATCAGGGGAAATATATTTTCGGGAGCTGGATGATCTTTATTCTCTCCATTCCTAGTTTTTGTGCTATTCCCCAACTACATCAAAGGTGGGTAACAAGCGCGAGAGTGTGACAGCATTGCTTGCCTGACCCGCAAGTACATTAAAACATTGAAAAAAAAAGTAGTTTTTCCTTTTCTGTACAGAGAGAGGATACATTTTTTTCTCGCTTTTTCAATAGCCTTAGCAGTCGAGGTTGGACCTTTCGATAGTCGAGAAATGTCGTAGATATGCTGGTATCGCTTGAATACTTTAAAAGTCTGCAATTTTCCTTCTCAAAAAATGGCTAAAGTGGTGTCACAACCACTTCCTGCATGAAGAAACAAAAACAGAACTGTCAACAGAAGTTCACGACATAAACCCACTCAGCTTGACTAGTAAACAAAGAAGAAACAGCGGCGAGAGAGGTTGGTAGGGAGACGAAATAGTCCCATGTACCTGCTTACTCCTTCCATTTACGTAACTGACAAAGCCAGGAGAGTTCAATTACAATATCTCGAAAATGGTCTCTGAAAAATTGAAATTGGGCGGGGGAAAGGAGGAACGTGTCCCCCTGGATGGGGAACTTTTCTGTTTTTTACTTCTACACCTAATATTAATTTTATTTATTATTTTTCCCAAAGTTTCCCACACTTTGTATATATGCAATAGTGCTCACTTCTCTACGTAAATGATGAAAAGAAAGAATATAAGCGAGGTGTGTCACTCCCGCATTTTCCTTTTAACATATTTACGTAGCGGTTTGAGCAGTACGGTGTATCAAATTTTTACCTATCGCATCATTTACTCTAATCTATAATTTCAATAAACCTACCTGATCCAAGAAAAAATTACAAATCCTGACAATTTTTTAGAATCGTTCTCATATGTATGGTCAACATCGTACGTACAGTAATTCCTTTCCTTTTCAGCCTTGAGTAAGTGATCCCTTTATTTTAAATATCAAAACTTGACTTTGAAACTCATTGTGCGGTCACAGCCAGGACAGCCAGGACATTATTTGATACAGATATGTTAATGTGTATGTAACGTGAGTGGGCGTTTTTATTTATTCTGACGTGGACGCGTCGTTTTCGGTGAGATCTTCATCTGCCAGGAGGATATAATTTCTGTTCCATTCCCCCCCGACATACATGGTTGCCGACCAAAGTTGAACGACCGGAAACGTTCAACGCTATTTTAAAAATCACCTAGGAATAATATTCATGTCGGGCCGGAGATATCGGGGTAATCGTGATTAAAGGAAAAATCCGTTTTTTAAATACTTTCGGTAAGTTTTAGTTTAGGCATACGTACGCATTCCGAGGTGTAGTACCGTGATACGTCATCGGATTTGGAGGATCTTTCTAGTCTAAAATTTGAAGAAATAATGCTCTCCATTTAATTTTAACTCAGGAATAAAGGGAGTTATGAAAATGATTTTTTTAACAAGTTTAAGCAAGCGAATCAATCAAAATGTTCTTATTTTGAAACATGAGAAGATAATATTGTACATTATTGTAATAATACAAATAGAATTTTCTGGAACATAATCGATACAATAAAGGAGGTTTCCCAGAAAAATTAAGATCTGGTTATACGTCGCGACAATCTCTGGAAATTGCCAATTACTGTAATCTATACACAAGGGATTGCTCGCATCTGGAACTGTAACTTTGCTCAAAAGTAAATTTTTTAACCTTTTGACATAAAATTGTTCTTATAATTTATCACAATTTGAGGCACGTCTGCGACTCGCTATGTGCTGTTTATGCATATGTATTTTATTGGCTTACCCTACTTACGTAACGTACCTCACAGGGTCAATAAATACCTTTGTTTATGATTTATTTATATTTAGGGAGATTTAGGGAGATAGAGGGGCTATGGAGGTAACTATTTGTTCAGTAATCAAAAAGTTAACACAATAAAACAATTAATTACACATACACTGGCGTTCAGTGAAGTTCGGTCATACAATAAAAATCTATTATATCAAACTGTATACAATTATTAATACATAAAATTAGAAAAATACTAAGCATACACTCTTTTCTAAGGGATTAAAGCCATAAATTATTATGTAAAGTAGAAATATTGCGACAACCACAATAAAGTCCCTTTTATTATCATTTCAAGAATTTCTCGGAAGTACCGATCTTTTGAAATGGGTCGTTTGGGGATTATTAACGAACAATACATTTAGGAAATATACCGCAGCATCATTCTTGTTTATTTATCATAGGCGTAAAGATATAAATTTGCTTCATTTTACTGTTAAACGTGTGTTGGTGTGCATCTGTCGTTTTCGCGCGAAAGTTTTAAGAAAATTTACTTCAAAATGGTGGCACGTGGCAAGCCTACCAGTGTAGAAAAACGCTCACGCATTATTACGCTGTTTGAAGAACGATATTCGGGGGGACAAATTGCTGAAAAAATAAATATGAGAAGTTCAACAGTAAATGACATCATAAAGCGATATCGGACAACTGGAACTATAGAAAATCGCGTTCGTCCTGGAGCATCTAGGAAAACAACAAAAGCTGAAGATTTGAGAATTGTATTATTAAGAAAACGCAAAAGAAAATTAACAGCGCCACAAATAGCAGCCGAAGTCAATCGCGGCCGTGAAGAACAAGTTTCGGCGAGTACGGTAAGACGTCGACTTCAACAAGCGGACCTTCATGGACGCATTGCCATTCGAAAACCCTTATTACGTCGGGGCAACAGAGCAAAACGGCTACAGTGGGCCCGTTCTCATCTAGATTGGTCGTTAGATGATTGGAAACACGTGCTTTGGAGTGACGAGTTAAAGTTTGAGGTTTTTGGGCAAAATCGACGAGTTTATGTCCGAAGATCTAAAACCGAAAAGTGATCCCGAACTGCATTGTGCCTACAGTGAAGCAAAGGCGTAGTTCTGTGTTAGTGTGGGGATGTTTCTCCTTTGCTGAGGCGGGAGATTTATGCAGAGTGAAGGGTGTAATGAGAAGGAAAGTTATTTTGCAATACTCCAGAATCATGCAGTGTCATCAGGCTTGCGTATAATAGGCCGTAACTTTACATTCATGCATGACAACGACTCAAAACACACTGCGTTAGTGTGTAAGAACTATCTAAAGGAGCAAGAAGAACAGCACGGCCTGAAAGTAATGACATGGCCCCCACAAAGCCCAGATTTGAACCCGATAGAGTTGTTGTGGGATGAACTGGACAGGAGGATCCGAAAAATATGTCCAACTTCACAAGAACATTTACGGAATATTCTGCAACATGAATGGATTAATATTCCACAATCCGTTTCAACAAAACTTATCGAAAGAATGCCTAGAATAGTTCGAGCGGTGATTAACAGCAAAGGAGGTTTTTTCGATGAAAAAAAAAATATAATGTTCAGTACGTTATATTAGGCCAGAATAACTTTTTATTTATTTATTTTTGTCTTGTTTACCTGTACATACAATAAAATTGCATTTTGTTTTTAGTTTCGTTTGTTTCTGTAACCTTTTCATGTTTTTTACCAACCGACCGAACTTCTCTGAACGGCAGTGTACATACATTCATTATTGAGATTTACATATGTATGCATAGTAGATGAACGTGCTATATTGCACTTGATATTCCTTGGATTAAAGTCAAATATCCAACGTAATCCCTTGAGCAAGGCAAAACTAACACTAACAAAAGAACAATGAGGTTTGTGGCCTTATGGAACATGGATTGACTACGTAAAACAAGAAAAGTTACTATCAAAAGTTACCACATTTATGCCTTTTAACGTACGAAAATCTTAACTATTCGATCACCCCACTTCATTTTTAATCGTCATCAAGGGGTTGACAGAAAACAATATAATCACTCGGGAAATGCCGATATCATACTTGATTGAACCTTCGCTCGCTCAGATGATTTTGCTTGTAAATGTGGATGTTTATGTTATTCGAATGATAAGAAAATATGTAGTTATTGTGACACTTGATACACTTATAATAACAGTCTGCGTGCTAGGGTCGAATTACTTGCTTTATAATTTTATGTTATCAGGTGTCCGCGTGTTAGGATTCTATTGACTGGTTGTAAGAAAACTTACAAGTCACATAGTTTAGCACCAGTTTAAAGAAAGGAATTCATCTATAGAAGACAGTCAACCTAAACGCTTTTACATTTACGATAATGTGCTTAAAATACGAATTTATTTTATTAAATATTTGTTATAATCAGAAAATTCTCGTTACTGCGTGATTACTTTTTTAAACAGAGACCTAATCTGAGTGACAAACTTTGAAACCTAACTAATACGCGATATGTTTAATAAACATTTCCTGCGAAGGTATTCCGGATTGGGAATTTTCTAAATTAATACGCTGAAAATGATCTCAATTTTGATAAAACTGAGAATGCGTTGGTAATTATGTATTCGCATGTTGACGATAGATTAGTAAATCTAACGCTAGCCATGGAAAAAATAGTAGGTTTTTCCTTGTATTTTCTGAATACGATGCAAATTTTCTGCAAAATAGACAGTACTAGGAGAAAAACTTTGAGCCTGGGAAAAAGAAAAAAGGCTCTGAGTGCCAGATCTGATGAGTAGACTACAAGTTCTAGCCCCATTTCGTGAATATTTGCTATGGCGATTTTCCTTTTTCAATGTAATCGATCGACACAACTCCACGATCCAAAAAAAAATACTAACCATCACTTTCCCAGCCGATGGAAAGGACTTCATCTTTTACATTCTTCCGTTCTTTCGACAGTACCTCGGCTTCAGAATCATCAGTAGAATATTTTTGACGAATCACGTCATCTTTATGTTGAAGTTGAAGATTAGTTAATGCAGAGCATTAGTTAGCAAAGCCATGTCGGTCGTTAGAAAGTGTTTGTTGAAATTAAAGATAGATGTGTTAGTTCTCTATCAATGGCGTGACTTGCTTCTTGTGGATGGGTGTTAATCGAGGAACATTCCGGAAAAATACTTTTGCCTAAAGACAAGTTGAACAAATAATCCAATAGAGCAAGAACGGAGCATTTAATGTGATTGCATTACTTCGCTGTCGTATATCCTTTAAGCTTTAGCAAAGTTAACAATATCCAGCTTAGTTAATTTGTGCAGGGGTTGAATTACATAAAAAGCTCAAATGGAAAAGAAAATCAGCATTTATTATTGTACATGAAATTTATGTAGTATTTCAATTATTGTTAGTCTAATAAGGGTTAAATAAATTTTATTATATATTTGATATAATTAATTCGTGGAAGAAATAAATAAACTAAAAGATTAGCTTGATTAGGATATAATATAGAGAGGTATTTACACCAGGAAAAGCCTAATTATAGGAGCAGAGAGGTCCCCAAACATCATGTTGCTAACATTTAGACACGTGTAAATTGCTATAAAATTTCTTTTTATCAAGCTTATTTATATATACATCATTTCGTAATGTATACACATACACACATACTTAACGGAACTGTTTCTTACGTTACGAATAAGTTCAAGTATATTTTTAATAAACTGAAGTAACACCATTATCAGTAACCTTGAATATTATGATATAATCTGTAAACATTGTCTCTTACATACATGTTAAAGCCTACGAGTAAATATTTTTGCAATACTAACGACTTTGACCTTTGTTCAAGGCCCGCGTGTGTAACAACAGTCTCTGTACGAAAAAATAACAGCCTAAGTGAGAAAAACAGACGCGAAAAGTGATTGCCAACATTCAGAAATAAAACCGTAATGTCAAACAGGATTAGCGTTTCCTTATGATTTATTTGCCTATTTTTATACACGATAAGCTCAGTTATATGGTTTTTCTCTGAAAGCGTATGCGTTTATATGTGGCGGAACGATATAGGAAAAACCGAAGATTGTGTATTATTTCCTTTCATTTTAATTATTTTTTAATTGCGAGTCGTTAAGAATTGAAAATTAAATATTTATTTATAACTGTTACGCCTTTTGGCGTTAGCTGAATTCCATTTCTGGAGTCACCGGAAGTGACGATAAATAGAACAAGCTACGTATGTATGAAAATGTATCACGATATGCAACAATAAAGTTTTTAATAATCCACTCTAATTTTTTTTTTTTTTATAGAACCGACTAAAGAAGCGGCAAATTATGACTTACGACAGACTCGTGTTTTGTCGACTCTCGGGGAAACCCATTATCATGAGACGAATAAACACGACCCTGTCTAGTCTCTGCTAATTTAGTCATGCGTAACTTGCTGCAGGGTTACTAATGTCGCCGCCTCTGGTTACAAAAAAAATAGCTGCTAGGCAATGCAATTGTTAATTTGTCAAATTTCAATTCTAAAAGCATAAATTGCTTTATTATCAAGTAAACTTATACATTAGTCAATTCTTTGATAGATGGCAATTGTTATTTTTTATTGCAATGAGTGGTTCGCTTAAATTGGCAAGTCCGAATCGTTTTCGAAATCGGATCAGTGACTAACAACAAAACCAGGAAGGAAATGGAACACGAGAAGAGCAAAAAACCAGCGCCGGTATCAGTCCAACGATGCACTTTCTTAAAGAATTTATTGTTCGATTATATCAGGAACGATTAAGTAGGTTAAGTGAAAAACGTGCTACATTCTAAAAAGAAATTTGCAAGTACTTTCTCACTTTCCCTTTTAAACGCTTACACTGCTACGATTGACACAGTTCGCTCGAGATCGTAGGCTTCGCAGCGGGAAGCACCACAAGTAGTCTCGATCGAAACTGTGTGCATACATAAAATCTTATAAGTTCTTTCAAATACGCGTAAACGCTAAAAATTTATCTTTCTTAATGTTAAAATCACGAATCTATTATCATATTTATTCGGAGACCTTTTTTAATAGAAAATATGAAACGCTTTAAATTTGCCAGGTCACTTCTTGGAAGAAATCCATCCAATAAAATAACTTCTCTCGAAGCGCCGTTATTCGAGCGAAATTTCTTCTAAATAGTGAAGCGTGGAGAAAAGGTCGACCGTGGAAAAGTCGGACTGACGTAACAGTAACAGCGGCGGCATCGACGTCGCCTACATGAGCACAGAAAAAAATAGAAAAAGCGCGATCGCGATGATAATACTGTTTCTTTTCATCGTCAAGGTCGTGGGACAAATAACTTTTAGCCAAGTTTAAGTAAAAATAATCTCCGAGCGACCTTCGAAATAGCTTCTAAGGCGTATAACTACCTTCAACATTCACAGCCGAAAATATACATTGGAAATTGAACGTGATTTTTTTCTTCACTGCAAGCAACAAGTTTTTTTTAGACAAAATAGTTGGGGAGACGTAAATAATAGTATAAATTATAATATGGCGACAAGGTTGGAAAAAAGGGGGTTCTATCACTAACAAATTCTTTATCCAATTAAAAATTGGTGCGAATGGTTTCGTGCATCAAAAAAGTACATCATCAGGTCAATAATTTTAATGGAATTAATTTTTTTAGTTAGTTTAATTTAGAATTCCAATAAGTTCGTTAATTTGAAATCAAATTTTAAAATTTCATGCCACTTATTGCAGTACGTGTCCGCATAATCAGTAGTTAAAAGAATAGGTACACATGTTTCTGTATCACTCCCTCATCCCATTTGTATCAGTAAACATAGCTTTCCTCTCAAGCAAGTGTATTAAATGCACTACTGCAACAACGCTGAACATCTACAGTAAGACGTGAGGAATCTATAAATAAAAGATCCAAGGTGTACTTTCTGTTTGATGTGTAATTTTTCGAAAAAGAAAATAGGAATTACGCAACAATTATAACGGTATACGCGAAAAAAAAAATTACACCTACACCCGCCGCGATATTATTTAGACAATCAGCGTTCTGATGATTTTAACATGCGCATATGACGCACATAAGTTTCATAATAAAATTTTATAGATTTTTCGAGCGATACGTACAAGAATTACGCGTAGTGTTCTTTTTTTAACGTTACACCTTACAATTTAGGTTAGAAAACGTATCAAAATACTCGCGGTGAATTTTTTCAGTTCGAGTGTTAATAATAATAAGATTAAAGTAAGCTTATGAAAACATTTCGAAGAAAATGTTTTTTTTCTTGTTTTTAAAAGGATAAGTAATCCTGGCGGTTTATCGCAACTTGGTGCAATGGATGTTTTGTCCCTTTAATCGTTTTTAAGACTTAGTTCCACTTATGATTTTTATGGCACTTGCGATAGACAAGCACTAACTGAGTGGATTTTCTTTGGAATGCGCTCTTATTTACAAGTAAAGCAATAATAACTGCCACGCATCTTCCAGAAATTCTTCGCACTTCTCAGTTTTTGAAGTGCGACACATTAATAAACTAAAGATGGAGCCCCGTCTTGCTGAAACCATTTAGCAACTGGAAATTGCCCTTATTCCATTAAGGTAGGGATAATTTGCATATTTGAAAGGTTCAAATAGTTTTTCCCTTGTTAAATTATAATAGTCGGGATACAGGCGATTGAGTATGGAGAAATGGGCAGGGAATTCGGAGAAATGGAGGCGTTTCAGGGAGCCGGTCAGGCTGTTTAGAGAGCTGTCCCTAAAGTCCCTAAAGTAGTTGGAATATTCCGCAACGATCTGCAAATAGAGGAATGTCACCGGCTTCAGGACTATATGTAACTGGCAGCTGTTTCGGAGCCACGAATTAGTCCTAATGGTAACTTATAATAGAAGTGGCAACACCTTAAACCATTATGCCGATTGTAAGCGCTGTATGTCGGAGAGATCTCCGAAATACTGTCACGGTGCCATAAAGAAAATCTGGATTTATCACTAAACAATAGCGAATTCCATTCATCGCGCTACTGTTGCTGTTCTGACCACAATTTAGGGGTGGTGCATTTTTAATTGCAGCCAGTGTACAAACTGTATTTTTCCGTTTTAAAATGGTTCCTACTGAACGTCGACTGATATTGTGGTATGTGCAAGATTTATTGTAGAGCACCCCTAAGTACTGGATTTTATAGCAATGCCTGCACTATTATTCGATAATTAATTTGAAAATTAAAATGTTAATATTAATAACAACAATAATAATCTTTAATGTTTTTATCGCAAAATTAAATGAATCGATTAATACTCCCACTTGCCGGCCTTAAAGAGCAAAAGCCGTTAGCATTGCCAAGTGTAATATAATTTGTTTTTAACAACCGAGCACGTCTTTCATGGCATTCCTTGTATCATAAAAATATAAAATGTGGTACTATTTACCTGATTAATTCAGCGATAATTAAAAAAGAAAATTAATAAAATATCTGTAATAACACGTGTTCAGTTAATTAATTAAAAATTAATTAAGTTGAATGAGTGAAAATGCATATAATGCGGCGACATTCCATTTATAAGCCAATGAAATAATTCAAGATAAATAGATAGCAATCTTGACGTAAATTGAAGATTGTTAAGAATTTAGAAGGCATCATTTTTTTTTGCAATTTTGTAATTGCTGTGTTTTACTGTCGTACTAGCTTAGACTTATTATTAATTAAGGAAATAAGTTTTATTCATTGTTCATTATTCTATTACGTGAGTAAGTGGCAGAGGACTACAAGTAACTTCCACGATTTGTATCAATCGAAAAGGTATAAATGTATTGGTGGCATTACAACGCTCCCATTTAAAAAATATTCTTTCTCCCACGCAAGGCAGATGAAACCAATGATTTAAACAGCGGAACGTGCGCCTAAAGAATGCATTTGAAAAGAACAGCTACGAACCAAGGGAAACCCAGAACTCAATGAGGAAACCGTTTACGCCTATCTACCATTCGTTTCTGGAGTGATGAACAGACTAAAGAAAGTCGTGAAGAAGAAAATTAGATACAATACAGTAAACAAGATCGGGCAGTTTGTATCTTTAAGCCGGGATAGCAAATGCATGGGCGGCGGTTGAGATTGGCGTCATGGCTTGGGTTGTGCCGAGGCACGTTTCTGCTTAATTTGCTCCGGCACTCTTTGGTGCGTTGCCACCAGACTAAGCCGGAAAAAGTTAATATTGGTATCACCATCACATCCAACGAATTACCCTGGGTGTTAATCCCTAATTTACCCTCTCAAACATTCGATTGCAGGTCCATAAGGCCCCGATTGCCTTGTTGGAAACCCTTTCAATGTGTACGATTTGGAAGAAGGATCCCCTCTTTTTCATTTATTTTTCGTTTAATTTTAGGAAATTTCTCAGTAAACTATTTTAAAGCAGGAAATAATTATTTATAGCTTTCAACTTTGTTACGTGGTCCAACGTCCATTGATTTATTTAAAAGAGCCAGACATTTCGATAAGTGCAAAAAATTACAGCGATAAACATGAGCTTATCGCTGAAATTTTCTTGGATGTTTAGGAAAAATTGTAGGCAGGTCAGTAATAATCAAATTGGCGATATGGACACAAATCGCCGTCAAGTGGCTGAGATTCATTGAGACTGTGTATTTGAAATTTAAAAAATTTGGAATGAAGTTTATTTGGATCTTTTTATTTGCTCAATTAACTAGCAAAATATTGCCACAACATGGCATGTTAGTCTCCTTATTACAACATATTTAAATATATAATCCGGCATATCTGCGTATTGATTAAAAAATATTATAACCTTATCAACCTTGTAGATGAACGTAGTTTTCCCAAGGTCGGCCTATATATACATATATAGATAAAATATAAGCCGCGTACGTAAGAACGATATTTTTGTGTGCGAATTGATAAATGTGATGCTTTTTTCCAAGTAATTTCACAAGCACCATATTTTCAGCAAATATTCGATAATAGTTTTGAATCGTCATCAACATGCACTCCGGACGTACATGTCGAAATACGAAAACAACTTGAAAACGCACATTTGAATGACATGCGATACGGCTATATCGGCTAATTTGTTTGCGCCCGTATTTATATAGATATGTGCGGAGGAAAGAGAACAGCATAGTTTTTAAGTGCATACTTTGTGTGCTCGAAATCTTGGCATGGATCGTTTAAGGTCAAGTTCATAACGTTGCGTTACGAAATTGGCAAATGGACAATCTAACTTGAAGTATGGTATTGCTTTATTTCGGGCGTTACACGGTAATATTTTTTTACGTTCGTATCACTGATCCCCGATCCAGAAAAACGCTCGCAACGCGTTTTTTTTTATAAATTTTAGTGGATCCGATTCCTAATTTTATCGCTTGTAAATGTCCAAAGCGAAAATCTTTATGCACGTTATAAACTGGCCAAGAAAACTTTGCACACTCGTAAAAGAAACCAGAAAAAAAATACCATCTAAAAGGATTTGTTAAAAAACAGTCCTTTGTCTTATTTTTATTGCGCGTTTGCTATAAAGTTCGTGCAATACACGCGGACGAACGTGAAAATAGAATTATTTTAGTAGAAGTGCATTTGTTAGAGCCAGTAATTGGTTGTTTATATGCAGGCATATTTTCGAGCACACCTACTTTCTCGTAAAGTGCAAGCCGTGGGTGTATTATTTATAATTTCCCCGAAATCTAAATATAATATCGTTTCTAATGCTGGATTGTAAATGAATTCAAGTTAGTGAATCTTTTTTTTTTATTAATAATTGTTCAGGAAATTCACGAATGATCCATTTAAACACTCTTACAAGATTTTTATAATTTATTGTAATGGCTCGCTTGCCCCAAACTTAAATGAAATTCGACATTCTTTGTATCATTATATTCATTGTTGCCAAGAAGGGTGGTTCTGTATAGTCGAGAATTTAAACCACTCTTGGTTTTCGGGTTGGCTTATATTGAAATTTCGTCCACACTCTTACGGGACATCTTTAGAGCTGTTGTTACTACAAACTGACAGGGGTTTATGTTAAGACTTGTTTCGGGTCAATAAAGCGGAAAAGTTATGGCTCAATGAACCGTGACCCTTGCTAAGAGGCTTAATAGGACTTTCAGGTATGATGTAAGGGGAACCTATCGTCCTGATTTAAGTTATTGAGATGATAGAAGAATTCTATAAATTTACGGACCTTCAATTCTCATTTAAACAGGTGTACTATAGTTAGCTACTTTGCCATCGTTAAATTCATGCTTATTTATTTAGTTATCGTAGAGATGTTTTGGCCTCTGGCATCTCTGGCTATAGGTCCCAACACAGGCAAAAAATTATGATTCATGCCTTTTTTTATTAATTACAATTAAGAGATTTTACAACGATTTGTTAATCTGTCTTATTTTTTTTCTTAATCATCCGCAGACCCCCCCCTGTGAAGACCTGTTCTTTCTTATAGCTGATCTCGAGAGACGATGCTTAAAATCCATTCAATATATGTTCCTTATATGTATTTTTCTTGATTTTCTTACAAAAAAATTTTTTTACAGAAAAATATTCCATACTCAGAGCTCCATATGTTAACGAACAAGATTATAAAACATAAAAACACTATTTCATGCGTTTTTTGAATCTGGTATAAAGCTCAGTTTCCCAAAGTTATGATCAATTTCAGGGTAGGGGTCTCAAAGCGCTACACCATCTTTCGATCTAATTTAATTGTCCATCCATCTAAGTAATATTTATTTGCAGATTAGAGAATTGACTAGGTACAAACTTCTCGGAAATTTTTGCTAAGCTTAAACGTAAGTATCTGTGGCAGTCAGTATGGCATGTAAAATGGTCGTTTGGCATCAAACCAACTAAAAACCGCTTTGAATCTATTTATGCGATAATATAGTGCTTAGATTATTGTAAAGTCGTTGTTGCAAAATTTAAACACTGACCTTACTCTTTCTACAGAACTCTGGGAATTTAAAATTAACTTCGTTCTTTAAGAATATGTTTAATATTTGTGGTCGGGCTAACATTAACTACTGTAACTATGCTGATTTGGTGCTGCAACGGAAGTATATTTGGACAGGTTGTAAAACACTAATAGGAAGTTTACAAGGAACGAAGTAAATCTCCTTCCTTGTGTTTATGAATCCATCATAATATTCTTCTATTGTCCTGATAAAGATACCAATAAGAAACAAATGTTCAATAACAGACGAGTATCATTATTAACTGTGTTGACGGACCTTATTGCCACAATGCTTTTTAAACAAAAGACTATTTGCTTACTCATTAATTTAGGGATTAAAGTCTAAAAATAGTACGTGGCTTGTTGAGACTCGGCAATCAAGAGACGTATAAATGAAAATTACGAGCAATTCTTATTTCATTAAATAAAAATAAATTCCCTCTCTGAGTCTTTGACCTCTCTTAACATTAAGGACACATAAACTGTATTTGTTTCTTTTTTTTATGACGAGGCAGGCGTTGCCAAAATTAAACTGGCTGAAATTGCTACTGGTAACTTTTTTTCGGTTCTGAAGCTTTATTAAATTAAATTAGCTTTAGTGTAATAATTTTTTAGAACGGAAGAATGTTTTATGTTGTAGTTAAGTTGAGCGAGCGAAAGATTTGAAAAAAAAGGCTCACAAATACAAATTATTCAAGGCTAAATGCTGCATAATATAAAATTATACTCACAGCAGTTGCACTAGCAAAAAATATGATTATTTATTTAGCATAGCATAACAAATCACGAGTTGCAAACGTCGGCTTCTTCGATTACAAGAAAATATAGCGCATTTTTAGCCTTCAAATCCACGCCGCTCTTGTTGAAGTTATTTAAAATAATTAACGGAGAAGAGTAAGTTTATGGGGCTGTTTTCCTTAAAGACAAAATAGACTCTTACGACTTGGTGTAACAAAATAAAGGTCAATTCACTTCACGGTTTGTATCCGGCATAATCTGTAGGTTCTTCTTATTGGAGTTATCAACTTCAATACAGTTCGAGAGGTTTGTATGTGCTCGACATCTGCGTAACCATTTACAGCCCGCAGTACAATTATTTATTCATTTTTGAAAATTTTCTGATATTGCTGCCAATCAGCCCCATTATTTATTCTTTCGTCTCTTGTATTACGGTCATTTAATCTGATTGCAGAGTGTACAAAATTAATTTTTTTTAGGGGGCTTGTACGTCTAAAAATATCTCTTCCTGTCCCATTAGTGGGATACAAACTTCCAAGATTGGACATTGTATTTCTTACATTTACAGCGCTTTTCAATCCAGTCAACAGTAGCACAATTTTGTCAGATGTTATTCCGCTAATTGTTTGAGGTTATTTTGCTCATTTGAAATGGTTGCTCCCACTCTTCGTTACCCTCTTCTCCGCATTCGCCGCCTTCCTCTTGTTGTAATATTCACTCTGCATTTACGCGTAATTCAAACTGTGATCACTAGAGTTCTTCACATTTCGTGCGCTTCACGAAATTAGCAGAGATTAGACAGACTCGTGTTTTGTCGACTCTGGGGGAAACCAGTAGGCAACACGAAGCCATTCTCATGAGACGAATAAACACGAGTCTGCCAATTTCGTGAAGCTCACAAAAAGTGACGAACTTTAGTGATCACTTTCATCAAAAGTGTCAGACAAAGGTCCATCAACGGCAAGAATGACAATCCAAATTTTCTGCCAGATACTCCAGCTTCGTTTGCGTAAGGGGTCATTTCGCCATCTTACACTTTCTACGAACTTGTTTAGTGTTCTGACGTCAGGTAAGGTCCCAACACGGCTTTACAGCTGGATGCGTTGAATACAAAATTAGGTATCAACTGCAGCCTGTTCTAAGAAAAACACCTAATTGCTGTATGGCTAAGCATATGATTTCCAACCAGAACAACACCAAGTAATGATATTCGGATTTTCTAATAAATTTGGACAACCTTTATGCATTTTTCGACAGTGAAACTCCGTATCATGAAGCTTACGCATGTCAATTATAAACCTTTAAAAAAATCGGGCGATTCCGTCTCTAAAAAAAAAATTGTGTAGATCTTACACCAAAGTATTCTTTCTGAATTTTCGGATTTGCGGTGTTCTCTTGTAAGTAGACATACCGCATAATAGCAGATAAAGAAAAAAGGAATCCATTGTTTTTTTTCTACTATCATACACGCTTAACTGAAATCCTGTACCACATTAACCTCAAATTAATTACGTAAGAAAAAATTTGGCAATTTCCTCTTATCTCCATCTCCGCGGTGACCTTAAAAATAATCGCATCACTTAGATTAAATTGCCCGGCTAAGCGAATCGACGATAAGTTCGCTATTTGGTATTATTTTTTTTGTATGTGTATGTCCATACCGCGTTAGCAGCGTCGATGTTAGTCACCTTGATCCAATTCCTTCCTTAACCGTCAATAAAATCCCAACGAACAGAAATTAATTTCTCGCATATCGACAGAAACCGTTAGGAGGACGGAACAAAGCCCATGTGCGACGACTTATTAAATATACGACGATTCCAGAATTTAAACGCTTTTTTTTATTTAATAAATTTTGCAAAATTTCCATAGTATGTATTAATATAATAAAGAATAATTTAAAAAAATTTGCGATAAAATTCCACCCGTTGAGACCTCGAGCTTCTCGGTTTTATTTTATTTTTCTTTCATTTCAAAATGATTTTCTAATTATTTCAGCGGTGTCTCACAATTCACATACTTTTATTATTTGTTTGCTCCGAAGATGTTCATCAAAACTTTCACGTCTAAAATTACTTGAAAAATCGCTAGCGACATTTTTATAGATAAATTCTGGACCAGCCTATGGATGCTATTGAATAAACCTTGTATATACGTGCACAAAAAATTAAGAAGCCATCTTGTTACGTTCTCCCTTTTTTCTATAAAAAACAAATATTCGGGTTCATGGCAGCCGCCAAGAGAAAGAAATTGGAGAAAGGGAGAAACGTTGATAAAGAAAGAGAAGACGCTATACAAAATTATGGGTACATTTAACCAAGGTCGTCGTTGATAATAATAAATATAGACAATATTTGCTACATGTATCGCTAACCTTGCCTGATCTTGTTTGTCTAATAAAGAGGAGACACATTGTATTTTCGGACGAAATATTACGAGATACGAGCAACGTGAAACGCTTGTTATTCGGCTGGTATTGTTTGTGCGTAGGTAAATTACGTTGAAGCAGACTATCCTAGAGCGACGTAATATTGACTTGTGTGCCCAAGTTCAAAGGAAGATCGCCCGCCAACGCGACAAAAGCATGACGTTTTGTAATTGCGATTTTCATGTATCGTATGTCACGATGTCCGATAGCTTTGGGAAAATCACCTGCGGTTGTGTACGGACTCAGATTCACTATCAAGGCAAAAAAGTCTTTGTACGCGTATGAGGCGACACTCTTTAACAATGATTTTCTTTGACACTATTCATGTAAACAAAAGAAGAAGAAAGGAAACGACAAAAGAAGAATCGTATTGCGTTTTAGAACAGTTAACCGTGCTGTCCATGATCTTGTTTTTCTCCTCTAATCCTTGTAAAAATTTCCGTGACATCTGATATTTTTACGGAAAGTTGTTTATTTCATCTGTTTAACTTTTTTGCGCCGTATCGTTTCTAAATTCATTATCATCATTCATTTAATTATTGAGATAATCATTTAGTTATAAATAGCCAGCACTAGTTAGTTGCTTTCCAATTATATCGCAGCATTTATAATACTTTCCATTGCCATGCCACATTTAATAAAGCCATAGAATTTTTCTGGAAAGCGGCATTAAATTCCAAAATTAGCTGTTTAATGCAATAGGACCTCTTGTAAAGACTACCGATAATGAAACTCCTCTGCACCAAGCCGTGATCCGCCAGCTTTGGATACTTGATGAGTTCTGGTCTCTGGCGTGGCAGCTTCTGCATGATAGGTCTTCGATTGAATCCATTTTGAAGAAATACCTCGTCAGTCAGCAGCGGCAAATCAGAGCTCCCACAATTAATTAATGCGGTTAGCTTGCTTGAATAAGTCCGAACGGTATAGGCTATTGAATAGAGGACTTTAGGTCAAGAACCGTATAAAAGCAAAGAATTTCTACTCATATTTTTTCTTGTACCGTACACCTACTTCGCTCTTAAAAAAGTTGCCCATTTGGAATTAAATTGCAAAAATTGTCGAAACAGCCGTACGAACCGGTAAAGCTTACCGACCTGCCCGTAATGTTTTTTACGAGTTACATGCGTCCCAACTAAGTAAAGCAACAAAAAGAAACACGAAGAAATGACATCTAGAATTTCGGCCGGATCCAGATTAAGACCGAGAAAAAAAAGAGGCAACCATTTCTTTCACCATTTTATTGGTACAAGTTAACGTTTAGCGTTTTTAATAGCGGCTGGAGATTTACGAGCAACGTTCCGTTTGCATTTATAAACAGATTAATTTAAAAAATATACGCAAACATGTATCGCATACACGCACACAGCGATGCATATGTGCACAATGCACACGGCGATGCTGAAAAAAGTCGCGGTAGAGGCGTTCGAGAAGCATCAGCGAGAGTATTTTTGGCAAGCGCGCATGAAAACGCTGTCCGTGACTTTGAGAACGCGGCAACGCAACGGAGAGAAAGTTTTCCGATACACTGTGAGATTCTAAAGTATTCCTTTCCGGAAGATTAACTTTTTAAAAATAAAATTTTGAGATTTTAGATTTCTATTTGGTGTGAGCTAACTTCCGGAGTGATCGGCAGTAAAATTATATTTTCGATTTCACCGGAGCTCAAGCTAATGTTTCTATCTTAAATAGAACCCCCTGTACATTTTTACGTTTGCAGAAAGATAGTGGAAAGAGGAAGAAGCAATTGAATACATATTTTGTCACTGCCCCACTGTCTGCGAAATCAGACATTCTGTGTTTGATGTGGCTTTGGCAATGCCTGAGTGTCTGACAAAAGCTTCGCAGAGTGAACTTCTGGAATTTACCAGAAGGATTATGATTACAATGACGGCCTACAAATAGATCTTTTTGGCCGCTATAGATGGATTGGAAAATTTAGCTTAGTCAGCTCAAAAGTTATTGGGGGCGAGAGCGCTATACTTTACAACCTCGCTGTATAAATATGTATATACTAGACGGCGTATAGTTGTTATAACGAATTTACACACACACACATGTGGATGCACAGTCGTTATTTTCTGTTCCTCGATCGCTCCTCGTGTTGTTGCATCGATGCTGCACTTCACTAAAGCGCAGCAACCCGCCGCCTAGTTCGAATCGAGAGCGCGAGGCACGTGGCCCTATTTTCAACTCCGTTGAACTTGATACACGTGTTTGGATCTAGCCGTCTATCGGAAAGACGTGCGTAGAAACGGTTATAAGAGCTTAAGACGTTTCGATTCCAAAAATATTATACATTCCGTTCTGTTCTAAAGGAGATATTTCGTTTACTTCCTAGAGATTTGTTTACACCGCGAGAACGTAGGCATTTCTTACGTATCCGTGGAGATTTTTTGTCGTCGCTATTCAATGATCAAGTAGAGTGCAAGATGTGGGAATGGAATTGCGAGAATAATGTTAACATAAGGCAGCACGCATTATGTAGGCTTTGGAGAAGAAATCTAAGATATGTATGAGGGTGGTCCTTATAGGGTAATTCTCTTTTTCTTTGGGATACCCTCCATTTCAGTTCTATGTTGCAAAAACATTTCATTTTTTCGAAATTTTAAGACGACAACAGAACTCTCAAGCAACGCATTCGAAGTAATACCTGTCAATGTGACCGTACGCAGGGTCATGCAGGTTCGGCTACACGAACGCATAAATTTCCATGGAGGACATTTGAATAATATTTTGTTTAATGTACGCCAAATGGCTGTTCTTGTATTGTATATTATACATGGTCAATTAATAAAAAAATTAATTC
This sequence comes from Marronus borbonicus, assembly GCA_902655005.2. Taxonomy (NCBI): domain Eukaryota; kingdom Metazoa; phylum Arthropoda; class Insecta; order Coleoptera; family Scarabaeidae; genus Marronus; species Marronus borbonicus. The sequence continues at coordinate 2,107,305 of LR737406.1, read as the reverse complement.
CTTAAGAAATAATTAAAATTTTAAATCATCCCGTTTCATTGCCGGACCCGGTATTTACAAAAATCAACAAGAATAAGTAATTTTAGAACTCGAATAATCTGTTAATGGACTTCGAGGATAGTGTCAAAATTTAAATATGAAATTTGAAGTTCATTGGCAAGACGTCATACTAAATAGCCTGAAGCGCGAAAAAATGAGTGTATTTACGGCGAAATTTAAAAGTGGCTTGCTTATGTTGTACATATTTGCAATTTATAATACCGTTTATTTTAAAAAATGAGCGAAAGTGCAACAATACTCGTACACCTTTCAACATAAATTGGTGGTAATCTCTTCATAATTTTTTGGACAGGAGTTATTTGAACCGTTTGTTCACAAAATCCTACGTATTTTTGTCTCTGTTGAAAATAGAACATCTTAATTATTTGCTGTTTTTTTTTTCTTTTAAATTCAGGACGTTGCACTTTTTAGCTGAAGCATTTTGTAGCATCTTCTATTAAAGATTCCTTTCCTCAATAATTTAGAGAAAAGGTCTTGAAATAGAAAATATTCGGAGACAAATGCTACACAACATTAAATTATACTCAAGTATACAAAGTGTTTAGTTTACGCTGCGCCCGGTATAAGCTTTTTTTTAATGGAACATCCTGAATATTATAAATTCAATGTTTTTTAAGCTGTAAGAAGTAGAATAAGGACATACTGAAAATTCTTAAAGAAAGTTCGCAATTTAGCTCGTATCGGACGTTAAAAAAACAACCTTTTCGCGAAATTCCAGTATGCTAGCTATCTTAAAAACTAAGATCGGTAGGTATAGGAAGTATTGATAGAGGTTGAGATGAATTGAAGAGAGACATCTAAGGTTATAATAATATACAACGTGTCCCATTAAAAAAAAATACAGCGAATATAATTTTACGTTTTGCACCACGTCTTCGAATATTTTTTCTTCGAAAACCTTTTTTCTAAATTTCACAAGAAGGGACATGCTGTATATTTAGCTACAGATTAAATGCATTCACTTCTGTTCTATTCTCTACTTGGAATATTTGAATAAGGTGCATCTATTTTCTTTTCTATGTTATACTTCGTACATCCGATTCATTTGCTGAACGATTTTTCTACGTTGCGTTCGAGATGCATTCTATTTTAGTCAAGCAGAACTATATGCATGGAACACAGTCGTCACAATGTTTACGTTTTCTGGACGTTCACACTTTTCCCGAAAACTTCTACTTCGGTTGTTTCTAGGTCAATCATTTTATAAAAGAATCCCTTTTAAATATTCGAACATAAGTATTTATTTTACCGAAATTGTTAAAGTATACGTCTCTAATAGTTACGTCGCCGTTGCAAAAATATATATAGAGTGTTCTGTATCATACAACAAAGTTAACAGCTACTTCCGGTTTAACAGGAAGTCTTAGATAATTGAAAATATTTTAGTTCAATCTTATTACAATTTTGAAATATATGCTGTGTGTGTGCCACTTAGATAAAGAAAAACATTCTTCACGCTGCCCTGCACTAATTGCATACCCTAACTATTTTAACACCCTGCAGATCGATCGATAGTTCCTCGTAAGACACCTGTATATGAATCTAAAATAAAAATATGTAGTACAGTATAATATCAAGATATTTTTGATTATTGCAACTTTTTAGCAGCTAAATATTGCAATTCCGTTCAGGAGAGTAGATGGCGTTATAAAACAATAGACCTTTACAATTTACAAGTTGACGCAATACAAGTAACCTTCCTCAATTCCTCACTGCACGCGAAAATGAAGATTTTTAAGATTTCAAAACGCCATTTTCTTCGCTAAATTACACCTTTTTACCGCGTAATTCGTATCGCAGCTGCGCCGCGATGTCGCAAGTGCCTTAAACCGACCCTGGGCTTTCACCGTCAGCCTGACCTATATTTCATTCCCATTTTTTACATCAATAAAATTGAAATAAAGTCATTATAACAATTAGGTACATGTTCACTACGTGACCTAATCTTGCACGATAATTGCAAATGCAAATCTCTATTTCCCAACAGCACAATAACGGTTTTATCTTGCGCTGTATGTACGATGAATAACACATATAGGTGTATGAACTCCTTGTCCTTTCGCCGCTGTAGCAGAATCCTTCCACGATTTGTTACCTATTCTTATTTTGTAGAACTTCGTAGGCTACGCATTATCGCTGTACCGTATATTAAATAAACGATTCTTACGTCGCTTAGATAAATTCTTTCTGTATGGAAACGATTAAATCAATTTATGTAACAATGGTCCGTTTAATAATATCCAATGGTAATAGCGATTTGCGTAAGAGTACAGCGAAGTGCCGTTTATGTTTACATATATTTCAATGTCAGTTATTTTTGTCGTAAATTGGGTCAATACTGTATTAAATGGAGCACACACCAGTGTACTTCATGCTAGCATATTTACATATGGGGTAACTTGATTAAAGGCGAGTTATCAGGGCGTATGTGATGTGTTACCTTACGGTGACATCATTAATAATTTAGGAGAACGTTGTGATTTATTACATTAAATTTTAGATGGAGGGGGTTATTAATCCGATTAAATTAGTTTCAACAATACGTCGTTAATACTCCGAGTTCTTTTGTGTCTTGCTCCGTATTTTTCTTTTAAAATGGAGTCTTAAAAAAAAGAAAAAAAAAAAAACAGAATTAATAATATAAATTATTAAAATGTCAGATTTCGAATAATAATTAAAAATAATTTGAATTTTGCACATATCGAGTGAAATGTTGATATTTGATGAATATTGAATTAAAATAATAAAAATTAATGGATCAAGGATCAGGACTTAACTGCAAACTGGCGCAAGCTTGTGGTTAAATCGACACTAGTGCGCCTTCGAGGTGCCCAATATTGCCTCGTTTCTCACGCGAGAAAAACATAGACGTGGTATCGTTTCTATTTACGAAACAAAGTTTATAGACATTATATAAAATGTAAATGAGGGTTATTAATACTTGTTATGTAAATAGTTCATTTATAGATATTTTTGGGTATTTAGTGCTTTATGAGGGGTAATTGAGATTTTCCCAGATCAAAATAGGAATTTTAAATGCGACGAAAATTTAGACCCTGCGCATTTATTACATTAATATAAGCGAAATTGTTTTAATTTGATACTTCTCTTTACATGCAGCGGTTGAGCTGGTAAAGTGTACACATTTCACCACGAGAAATTATATTTTATAAAGTGTTTGCAATATGGGTAGAAAAAAAGCAATTATCCTTGATAGACAGGGGTAAAGTTTTAGCCTGGCACCAGGATGGTGTTAGTAAGAAGGAAGTTGCTCGTCGGTTACGAACAAGCGATCATTCCGTTAGAAATTTCCTAAAAGATCCGGAAAATTACGGCAAACCAAAAGGCCAGGAGCGACCGAAAGCTGTAAGTGAGCGGCTCAAACGCATGATATTGCGGTGTGCATCCAATTCTTCTGCGTCGGCGAGAGTTATTCCAGAACAGAACAGGCGGGGTACAAACGCACGTGCGTAATGTTCAAAGGATTTTAAAGGCGTCACCGGTAATATCACGGAAGAAAATGTTGAGAAAACCGCCACTTTCGGCGAAACACAAAGAAGCGAGGTTGAGATTTGCCGAAGAACACGTATCCTGGAAGAAACAATGGGAAAAAGTTATATTTTCCGACGAGAAACGTTTTAATTTGGACGGACCGGAGGGGTACTCGCATTATTATCATGACCTGAGAAAGGAACCAAAAGTGAAAATGACCAGACAATTAGGGGATGGGTCTGTGATGATATGGCCAGCGATTGGATTCCGCGATAAAAGTGGGATAGTGTTTTGTACGAACAAAATGACATCTGTGACTTATAAAGACTTATTGCCTGACAATCTTCTACGTTTTGCAAACCAATGGGCCGGGCGCAATTTTGTTTTTCAGCAAGATAACGCGGCAATTCATAAAGCAAACACCATTACTGAATGGTTTAAACAGAAAAAGATTAAAACTTTACACTGGCCGGCACGGTCACCGGACGTAAACATTATTGAAAACATGTGGGGTGAATTTTCACGTCGCGTTTATGGCGGAGGCCGTCAATATTTCACGGTACAGGAACTGAAAACTTCAATAGTGACTGAATGGCGGAATATCCCTCAAAATTATGTGTTAAATTTATATAAATCTATTAATAACCGACCATTGGAAGTGATTAAGAGCAATGGAGGATCTACGCATTACTGATTATTCATTTGTTGATTTTTGTTTTACATCTGCAACAGAGCGTCTAAATTTTTGTCGCAGAAATTGTTTAAACATTGGAGTAATAATTTATTATTTAGTTCATATATTACGGGAGGAGATATTTTTAAGTTTAATTTACTTTTATGAATAAAAACTTGATTAGATATCTTGCTAGTTTCGCAAAAACATGTTGTAACCGTTAAAACCCGTAAAACATCTTACCGGGTCTAATTTTTTGTCGGGGAGTGTATATCAATACTTGAGGCATTAGTTGCTTAGTGGGCGTGACCGCCACCCTCCATCTCTATGTACGAAATGGCGTAAACAAAAATGGGTAGGCTTTTCACAAGAACAAACAGTTTTGATAGCTGACCACGTATAACCTGCAATACACAAAAGGCGTGCTTCTTTTATTAATACCGATTACACTTTCTTACACTAAACAATGATTCTCGTTTCCTCTGTCGCACATCAAGCCTTCAGTAGGTGTAACCTCAAATTTTAATAACCAATTGGTTTGTTTATATATCTTCTAGGTATTAATGAAACTAATGGAAATAAAAGAAACAAATTTAGTGGATTAGTATCCTACACGTCTACCAATAATAATTTGCTTAACTTAACGCCTATTTTCAATGGTACAGTACTTTTTCTACAAATAATATGCTAATATATTAAAAGAATATGGTTATAGTCGACGAGTTTCCAAAATGGCGAACATTGTGCATAGTAGAAAACAATCGAAATAGAAATAATTTTGTTTCAAGTGAACTACATTCACGCGAATTCATTTTTTTATGAATGGACGCAAATAATGAAATATAGCACGCAATTAATTAATAATAAGAATTATTTATCGATTCAATTCTATTTAAAAATAAGGTATCCTTGAAATATTTTTCTGTTTGGTAAAAAAACAAGTGAACTTATTATCTTTGTAAATTTCGAAACATTCATTGTTTTTCGACTTCATTTCTTTTTCTTGATAGATAAGAGCTATTATGATTGGTGCATCATGCGCGCATGTGCAAGATGAGCTTCGATCTTTCATTTTTCACACTGATTTAGAGAAATGTTTATACTTGCACAAGGTCGGTCAACAATTCGTCTTATAATTAGTTCATATGATTTCAACGTCCGTAGAGTCACTTGGGGGCATCGGGGCGGTAAGATGAACGATCGACTTTTTTGAATTCGCACTGACGCACGGTAGCCTTTCGTGTGGACAGGAATATCGTTGTGTACGAGACAGACACTTTGCCCCAACTTTCCTCGGTATTTCACAACGATGGCTTGTCTTATCTGGCGTAGCAAGTCAGCTTAATACATTGCGTTTACTGTGGTGAGATCAGTTAATAAGGTGCTTTCGCTGCCCCAAAATATTGTAGCTTTCCTAGAAATGGTTTCGCTTTTCCGATGCCATTCCATCTTTCCATTTCTCTTTTAGATAAAGGATTGTAGTGTAGAACCCCTGTTTCACCCTCAGCCACTATTTGGTTAATGATCGTGCTGTTAGCTTCGTATCGTTCCAGAAACTTTCAGCTGCTGTTTCTTCTGAATCACGCTAAGCAATTTTGGGACACATCTTGCGCTGATTATTGTCATACCGAAATGCTCGTGCAGGATCACGCAATACGACTTCCTCGACCAATTTGATGTCCTCCGGTGTTACTACCGCCCATCTTCAAGAGATTCTCTATCTCAACGAAAGAATTTTAACCAACGTTTAACTGCGGTATCATTCGCTCTTTGATTTCGGATGGTGCCTTTGCTTCCTAGGCGAGAAATTTTATCACCGCACGATGTTCAATTTTTCAAAATATTAAAGTTGGTTACGATTTCTGAGATAACCGGAAGTGATAAGAATCTAAAAATAATTTGTTATAATCGAGTAGATGCGTCGATTGCTCGTGACAAATTTTCAAAAATAGATTAAGATACCAACTGTGAAATTTATTGAACGCGGGTTGCGTGGAAAACTGTATATTTTAATTTAATTCTTCCTTCAAGTCTTAGAGCTCGTCTTAAAAAATCGTCGCAATAGTTTATTAACGTCAACGAGCAGCCATGACATTGCACATTCGCGTAGATGCAACAATTTAATACGCGCTGTACACGAACATTAGAACTTTTTTCTCGTGCACGTATACGATACAAACGTCGACCTGTCGATCTCTTTTTCTAGCAAACCTCAAACATGTACGATGTAGAATCCGATAACGAACACGTGAGCAGGCTATGAATCTCAAGGCCAAGGTCGCGGATATTTACCTCATTATCTGTTTTTGACTCTTCTCCCCGTCCGCCGCTTACCGATTCTCGCTAGCCGCTTGCACTTTGCCCGCGCGCACTCAAGTTCGAAAAGCAATAATAACAATAAACATGTAGCAGTCATATTCGAAAGATATGCATATTATGCGCCGTACGCTATTTCAGTCTATTCGAGCTATGTGACGGCAATAATGCACTTAATAACGTATTGCATTCGTGTATACAGGATGAATCAGAAGCGTTACTGTGAATATTATTAATTTAGGGAACAAATCATGTCAGGAAATCAATTGACGTATTACCATGGTGTTTACATGTAATAATCATCTGCGACATCGCGATTTAATAACTACTAAGAATAGCTTTTATTTTCCAGCGCGATAAAAATAAACCGATTTATTTGTCGGAGGTTACATCAAGATCATTCCGTAGGGTGTTGACAAAATGCATTTAAACATTATCTCGATCACTGTCGTTATATTTAACTATACATGAAAACTTATTGTGCATATCATGGCGGTGTGCCTAGATCAGGAACGCCGTTCCAGTTACTGACAAAAATAAAAGGAAAGATTGCAAAAGTTCTTTTGTTATAACTAATTTAAAAAAAATCTATTAAAGAATAGCCTTTTATATAACATTGAACGCCCGTACTCGCCAAAACTGACCATCGTGAGCAAACACGACAATATCCTCTAACACTAGTTTGGCAACCCGTTCACAAAGACGTTAAAATGCAGGGGTCCCAATACTACTAATCCTAGAGGCACGCCTAGGGAAAGGTCGAGAGAGCCTGATCTACCATCCATGAATGATCTGATCTACTTCCACGAAAGACCACTAATGCCAATGGCGTACAAATTTTCCATTTAGAATTCGTAAGTAACGATGAGATCAAAGAACACTCCAACAACATAATGTCCCTCATCAATGGATTCGTATATTCCGTCAAAAAAGTTGTGGCTAGCTGTAGCAGTTGACCAAATGACCTGGAAGCCATGCTAACTATTTGTAGAAACTCTAAATCTTTCAGCATATTCCGTTTAACTTTTCAGATAGAGGTTGATATTGTACTATTGAAGAACTCAACTCAGCAAACGTTCATAATGTTGTGTCCTGGCAAGACTTTAGTGTCTCTCTGTTTTAGTTGACACAGAGCTTGAACAACTTTTTTTTGTTGGCAGAAAATGTTTCCATTCTTGAAATACTTTTGCCCTAAGCATAAAAAGCGTACCCTGTATATTACAGAAAAGAATCACCAATAACCTATGCATTTATGGATATTAACGGGTTAATAATAAACAAACTATCTGAAAATAAAGAAAAAGGCTGCATATCTTTTCTAATTATAAACAGTCTGGTTGGATCAACTCAAACAGATCATACGAGTTAAATCGTTTATGGATAAAATCTCCTCCAATCGAAGAAAACAATGCGGACACATGCGATAACACGCTAACGTGGGGAACAAACAATTTGTCTCCACTTAATATTGTCCGCTTATTATGTACACAAAACACCAACTTACCGATAATTGAAAACATTAAATAAATTTATCAAGGCTCAAGGCTGACCATATACATATATACGAACGTACAACATATTATATGCATAGATGATACATATGTGTAAGCATGTATGGTAAGTACGTAAAACAACTAACAATGTTTGCTGTTAGTGTCAAGAAACAAGGTCAATCGTATCACACTGATTAACGTAAAAAACATTCCTTGTTTAAAAATAAATTAATAAGGCAGATAACTCGGAGCGCAGACGTGAATGGCTCGCGACCAATGATAATGCCCGGTTGTCGAAGACGAATTTAATTTTTTTTTCTAGGTTTATTTTCTTACCGGACAAACAAGAGAATCGTGGCACCCCACCATACCCGCAAGTGCGATCCCTATTGTTTTCCCCCGTGAACTCATAAATTGTCTTCGATTTATTGATCGGGTTAATTGACGTGCGAATAAATATTTGTTTTTTCAGAGTCAGAAGATTCGTTGTTCTATAATTAAGTAGACCGTAAATAGGGTTTTAACCCATCGCCTGTTATAGTGGTATTTATGATATCGCCTTTAGTAATAATGTTGCAGAGAATAAGAATAAAATGTTTTACGTATATGGACGAGTTCAGTATTCAAGATACACGAGAAATATTGCAAAATTTTTATCGCAGCTTTCTTCCATGTTAACAATTTTGCATCCTTTGATTCGGCTTGCTAAAGCACTTGTCTTTGGGATAAACATCAGCTAGCATTTAAGCTTATTGGTTATTCCAGGTCATTAAGCAATGTTAGAGATGTTCTAAGATCTCTGGGACTTATAATTAGAGATGTTCATGTTGTCGCCCACGCAGTGGAAGCCTTTTTATTTTTGCATAAAGAGGAGAAACTAGAAGAAACTAAATATTCCAGAATATTTATGGCGAAAATTGAAATTTTAAACACATGCAGAATTATCAACCGTTCACTCTTTACACAGGTAACATTGAAGTCCACACTAAAGTGTAAACACTGCCATTAAAATTATGTTAGACGTATTAAATTTAATCAGTTAAGCAAAGAATTGCCTATAAACCTATGAAGACCTTGTCTTCCTTCACAATAATCTTAAAGTTAAAATCGAAAGGTAACAGAAATGGCTCTTATCCAACTTATTAAAAATATATACAGTGAGGTTCTAAACTATCGCCCCCGTAGTAATCCGTGCAACGCGGAACCTGGAGAAACTGTTGTTAAATCTTCTTGATATCGTTTTCCTCTTGCGAAACATACACTGCCGTTCAGAGAAGTTCGGTCGGTTGGTAAAAAACATGAAAAGGTTACAGAAACAAACGAAACTAAAAAGAAAGTGCATTTTATTGTAGGTACAGGTAAAAAAGACAAAATTAAATAAATAAAACGTTATTCTGGCCTAATATAACATACTGAACATTATATTTTTTTTTCATCGAAAAAATCTCCTTTGCTGTTAATCACCGGTCGAACTATTCTAGGCATTCTTTCGATAAGTTTTGTTAAAACGGATTGTGGAAAATTAATCCATTCATGTTGCAGAATATTCCGTAAATGTTCTTGTGAAGTTGGGCATATTTTTTGGGATCCTCCTGTCCAGTTAATCCCACAACAACTCTATCGGGTTCAAGTCTGGGCCTTGTGGGGGCCATGTCATTACTTTCAGGGTGTGCTGTTCTTCTTGCTCCTTTAGATAGTTCTTACACACTAACGCAGTGTGTTTTGGGTCGTTGTCATGCATGAATGTAAAGTTACGGCCTATTATACGCAATCCTGATGGCACTGCATGATTCTGGAGTATTGCAAAATAATTTTCCTTCCTCATTACACCCTGCACTCTGCGTAAATCTCCCGTCCCAGCAAACGAGAAACGTCTCCACACTAACACAGAACTACGCCCTTGCTTCGCTGTAAGCACAATGCAGTTCGGGATCACTTTTCGGTGTTAAATCTTCGGACATAAACTCGTCGATTTTGCCCAAAAACCTCAAACTTTGACTCGTCACTCCAAAGCACGTGTTTCCAATCATCTAACGACCAATCTAGATGAGAACGGACCCACTGTAACCGTTTTGCTCTGTTGCCCCGACGTAATAAGGGTTTTCGAATGGCAATGCGTCCATGAAGGTCCGCTTGTTGAAGTCGACGTTTTACCGTACTCGCCGAAACTTGTTCTTCACGGCCGCGATTGACTTCGGCTGCTATTTGTGGCGCTGTTAATTTTCTATTGCCTTTGCTTAATAATACAATTCTCAAATCTACAGCTTTTGTTGTTTTCCTAGATGCTCCAGGACGAACACGATTTTCTATAGTTCCAGTTGTCCGATATCGCTTTATGATGTCATTTACTGTTGAACTTCTCATATTTATTTTTTCAGCAATTTGTCGCCCCGTATATCCTTCTTCAAACAGCGTAATAATGCGTGAACGTTTTTCTACACTAGTAGGCTTGCCACGTGCCATTTTGAAGTAAATTTTCTTAAAACTTTTGCGCAAAAACGACAGATGCACACCAACATACGTTCAACAGTAAAATGAAGCAAATTTATATCTTTACGCCTGCGATAAATAAACAAGAATGATGCTGCGGTATATTTCCTAAATGCATTGTTCGTTGATAGTCCCCAAACGACCCGTTTCAAAAGATCGGCAGTTCCGAGAAGTTCTTGGGATGATAATGAAAGGGACTTTATTGTGGTTGTCGCAATATGTCTACTTTACATAATAATTTATGGCTTTAATCCCTTAGAAAAGAGCGTATGCTTAATATTTTTCTAATTTTATGTATTAATAATTGTATACAGTGTGATATAATAGATTTTTATTGTATGACCGAACTTAACTGAACGGCAGTGTACATCTATACTTGCACAACGAACAATTGTCGTATTTACGTGTCTTTCTTCACTACCAACCTGGATTTCTTCTCTCATTGCAACTACCTTGAGCACCAGGTCTCATCTACATTAAAAATTCGCATTGGGTTTGTTCTCACATCTTTGGCCGCACTATTTGCATCGACCTTTAGCGAACCAAGATTTGCGGGTTCGTAAAGGACGTGGTTCAATCTAGGCGTCGTGTGATTTTTCCCTACTTGTTGATTTTAACGTTTAAATAAGATATTGCTGCCTTTGATTAAAGCTAATTTAGCGGTTCGTTAACACTTCTAAAGAATAAGTATCTTTTACTTTGCGGCAAATATGCATCTTATGTAAGTACGCAAAATGTAAGTGGGCATTTATGGTATATGTACGTTACCGTCAATTAAGCATTAAAATCAGGTCGCGTACGTAGCGTTTGCACATACCGAACGAGACAATTAAACGATTGTGAACGTTACGTATACACGTTCATACGGGTATACAGGTAAACGCTTCTGGCGTATAATATGCAAAAAGATCTCTTTTATCGACGTCCGATTCTGTATTACAGTAATTACGAATTCTTTTCCACCTCTCGACAAATTACTTTTGTATGTAATTTGTATATCATTTAAATTTTGATTGATGTGCGAAATGATTGATCTGCCAACGTACATTCAATTATCGCGTCGTGAATAGAAGTGGTAGTGTAATTGCGACATGACTATCGAGAAGGAAACCGGTCGGGGTAATTAATGAGACGGTTTTAATGAAGCGGTTGGCTAATTATTTTGCTCTAATTTTATCATTTTTTAATAACGGCCTTGCCATAATATTTATTTGTAGGTATTCTCTTCCTTACATAAACATGCTCCTGACGACAAAAAAATACAGTGTAAGATGACATAACTTATCGTTGTTGTTAAGTGATAAACCACAAATTTAGTTATCTGATGTGATGGCTAAGTATACTTTCCAATGGAAAATGTGCTGCTATGTTATACAACGTTATCATTAAAAAACGCAATCGAGGAGATCATGTTGGTTACCAGCTACATCCTTTTTCCTAATTAGTTATTTAGTTAAGCTCAACGTCGTTTAAGAATTAAATTTGCAAACCCACATATGGGTTGTGATTATTGCATAAAAACCACGTGTTGCAGCCACCACTTTGCCAATGTGAGAAGCAAGACAAGAGTCCTGTTCGAAAATTAAATGATCCATTGTTATTGGTAATTAAACGCTTGCTGCTAACTATTTCTTTTATTTTCAATAATATGCACTCTTGATACTTGCATTTTCGTAGTTTGATGTTTTCTATCCTTCATAACCCAGCCCTTTCTTCATTGTCGTGTACTCAGCTACTAATGAACTGTTGCAGGCGCTACAAGCTGACGCTCTGAGAAAATGTGTTTTTAAATCTTTAAATGTTTATAATCTTAATTTTATCCTTCTGCTAGTACTTGATAATTTTACTTAGCGAGTTAAAGACGTTTAGCTTTGATCTGGACCTATTCTTCTAATAATATCTTTTTCGGTATCTTCTTGTGAGTCTACCAGGCTACCAAGGTAGCAAAATTCTTTGATTTGGTCAATTTCTTTTCCTTCTAGATGAACTTTCTTTTCTCCCCCTATATCTGCGGGAAATATCCCGCAATTCATCTTTCTTGCGTTTATTTGTTTTGCATAACTCTTTTATATGTTTGTTTTTTTTCTGCAATTGTTTTCTATTCACTGTTAACAAACGTATGTTGTCTACGAATTCCAGATCTAAATTCTCATTCATTACCCAATCAAGGATCACTATTAACAGGAATGGTGGAAGGACGCGTTCCTGCTTAACGCCTTTGATTTTTATTTGTCAGGAGAGATGATCTTCTATTTTAGCTGTACAGTTATATAAAAAATTTCTAATAATTCATACATTTGTCTGATATTCCATACATTTTCAAGATTCCCCGCAATGCCTGTGTGTTTATTGAGTCAAAAGGCCCTTCAAATCTATAAAATGTGATCTTAATAGCATCTATTGGATCTAAAATCCGTTTAGGACTAATTAACCAAAAATATCCAATATACACTTTCACGCCGTTCAGTGAAGTTCGGTCATACAATAAAAATCTATTATATCACACTGTATACAATTATTAATACATAAAATTAGAAAAATATTAAGCATACACTCTTTTCTAAGGGATTAAAGCCATAAATTATTATGTAAAGTAGAAATATTGCGACGACCACAATAAAGTCCCTTTCATTATCATTCCAAGAATTTCTCGGAAGTACCGATCTTTCGAAACGGGTCGTTTCGGGATTATTAACGAACAATACATTTAGGAAATATACCGCAGTATCATTCTTGTTTATTTATCACAGGCGTAAAGATATAAATTTGCTTCGTTTTACTGTTAGACGTGTGTTGGTGTGCATCTGTCGTTTTTGCGCGAAAGTTTTAAGAAAATTTACTTCAAAATGGCACGTGGCAAGCCTAGCAGTGTAGAAAAACGTTCACGCATTATTACGCTGTTTGAAGAAGGATATACGGGGCGACAAATTGCTGAAAAAATAAATATGAGAAGTTCAACAGTGATGACATCATCAAGCGATATCGGACAACTGGAACTATAGAAAATCCTGTTCGTCCCGGAGCATCTAGGAAAACAACAAAAGCTTTGAGAACTGTATTATTAAGCATACGCAATAGAAAATTAACAGCGCCACAATTAGCAGCCGAAGTCAATCGCGGCCGTGAAGAACAAGTTTCGGCGAGTACGGTAAAACGTCGACTTCAACAAGCGGACCTTCATCGACGCATTGCCATTCGAAAACCCTTATTACGTCGGGGCAACAGAGCAAAACGGCTACAGTGGGCCCGTTCTCATCTAGATTGGTCGTTAGATGATTGGAAACACGTGCTTTGGAGTGACGAGTCAAAGTTTTAGGGTTTTGGGCAAAATCGACGAGTTTATGTCCGAAGATCTAAAACCGAAAAGTGATCCCGAACTGCATTGTGCCTACAGTGAAGCAAGGGCGTAGTTCTGTGTTAGTATGGGGATGTTTCTCCTTTGCTGGGACGGGAGATTTATGCAGAGTGCAGGGTGTAATGAGGAAGGAAAATTATTTTGCAATACTCCAGAATCATGCAGTGCCATCAGGATTGCGTATAATAGGCCGTAACTTTACATTCATGCATGACAACGACCCAAAACACACTGCGTTAGTGTGTAAGAACTATCTAAAGGAGCAAGAAGAACAGCACACCCTGAAAGTAATGACATGGCCCCCACAAGGCCCAGACTTGAACCCGATAGAGTTGTTGTGGGATTAACTGGACAGGAGGATCCCAAAAAATATGCCCAACTTCACAAGAACATTTACGGAATATTCTGCAACACGAATGGATTAATATTCCACAATCCGTTTTAACAAAACTTATCGAAAGAATGCCTAGAATAGTTCGAACGGTGATTAACAGCAAAGGAGGTTTCTTCGATGAAAAAAAAAAATAATGTTCAGTATGTTATATTAGGCCAGAATAACTTTTTATTTATTTATTTTTGTCTTTTTTACCTGTACAACCAATAAAATTGCATTTTGTTTTTAGTTTCGTTTGTTTCTGTAACCTTTTCATGTTTTTTAATAACCGACCGAACTTCTCTGAACGGCAGTGTACATAAATAGAATCTTCTAATCAAGCAACTGAAATTCTTTTACTTTTAATAAAACTTCCTCAATTGAAACATAAAAATTCCACGTTGCTTCGGTAAATCTCCTAGTAATTTGACAGACTGTACTTACTAGTAAGATACCTTTAAAGTCAAGAAACTCGAAGTTTACAAGGTCGTTCTGCCGTTTAAATACTAGACAGAACGAAATTAACGCATAATTACCGGTAATGATCGAGAATGTTCCATAGAGAGTTCTTAAAAGTATATTTACTTAGTATATCGGCGTTCTCGTTGTGGAATATCGCAAGTAATGGTACTACCAACGTTTCAAAAAATTACAGACTAAATGCTGATTTAATTAGAAAATTGGCACGCAAACGAGTAACCTTAACGTCTAATATCTAATAACAATGCCTGGAACCATATCAACATCAGAATCTGTGTCTATGCGCAATATTTCTCCGGTATTCTACAATATCCATATAATTTGTATGTGAACGTTACTTATATACATATGTAACGTGCAGATTGAATAATGGGGAAATAATTTAATTTCCAGGTCAGATATGTGGCGCGCTTAAGTAATCATTAAGACAACTAGTTATTATTGTGGCTGCCAATCTAGCTGATTTATCAAAAGATCTACGGGACTTGATATATCGTGTATAGCTTTTGTTGTTTTTACGTACGATACGTGTGTGCTACACACACAAATAGTTGAATAAGTATTTTTATGTGTGTCGGTTTTGTAAGTTGCTTAAATGAATTAAGATTGATCCTAATGATAGACAGGGTTAATGACCTGCAACGTTAGAGACACGATTTTTTACCTCGTAGGTAACGTGATTTGCTGCGCGATAGGTAAGGTTCAATAGATACAGAAAGATAAATATTGGGCAACATCATAAAAGACAATCTTGGTGTATATTACATACCAATACTCTAGAAAGTTATAACAAAACTCGTCTTGCATTGTTATGTATAGCGAGATTATATACAGTACGTTTGAATCAACGACGCTCAAGTTTTTGCGGCTATACGAGGATAATCTGAAAAGTTTCAAGCCTTAACATGAAGATGGCGCTACTCATCAAAAGTATTGTGATAATATAATTGCGCATGCGTTGAAAGATACTTTTGAAAAATCTAGCTATCTTGGACGCTCAGATGTTGGAATAGTTCACCAGATGGTGCTAGACGATCGCTATTGTATTGATTGAAGATATGTTGATGAAAAAACGTAGGATCAAAAACGCGGCAAAGCCCAATTTAAGCAAAATAAGTCGAAGTTTTACCGTCGATTAATAACCTTAGATGACACCAAGCCAAGGCACAGTCAAAACAATAGAGTCGGAAGGGCATGTTGCTGATTGCAGAACATGCGGTAAAACGGCCGCATTTGAAGAAAATGAAAGAAAGAAACAAATCAACTCATCGGTAAATGAAGATGCTGCCATATTAGCGTGTTTTCGCGCGATATACGGTTCTGCGGTAACTAGTCATTCGAATAGAATATTCATTATTCAAAAGATGCGTTGAAAGGACAAAAAGACCAATTATCGAGATTCCTTTTCCTTAGCTTAGAGCACTGACAGGACACACAAGCGACGCAGAATGCAAATCTCAAAATTCCTCAAACGTCTTGTTTAAATATGTTAGACAGACGATTAGATAACAAATGTATTGCAGGGATGTTCATGGGCCGGAAGCTTTCGATATAGTTGATTATAAGGTTCTGCTTAAAAAGTTAGAAATAATATGTTTTCTCCCCAAAACAAAGCACAGCAAGCACTGTTAATAGTAAAAATAATATTTGCCTTGGGGTGTGACTTTGAGCTATTTATATATCGTATGAATTTGATCTCTGATAAATAACGTTCGCCACTTTCTGTGCGCTTCACAAAATTAGCAGAGACTAGACAGACTCGTGTTTTGTCGACTCTCGGGGAAACCGAGGGGGAAGACGAGTCTGTCTAGTCTCTGCCGATTTAGTGAAAAAAACAGAAAATGGCGAACTTTAGTGATAAGCTGCACTATCTTTCTACCTCTCTTCTGTCGCTATTTGATTTTCATACACCAGTGTAAAAATGTGTAATTTTTCTAAACTACCTATGGCACTTTGGCTCACCGATAATGTTAAGCTCGTGTGATGAAGCCAAGACGAAATATCTAAGTACGAGTGATCGCGAGCGTTGTGATTATTATAAAAGTATTAGAAATAGTACAACCTCTAGTATTAAAAATAAAAGAAGGGCATATTTTCTATAATTTTTACGAATTTAATAAAGTCTTTCTAACAACTGTTGATACCGCGCAGGGAATTTTTGATGGTTCAATTCTGTACTTCATAACAATTTCGAATTTCGGCTTGTTTCGGCCGATGATGATATCAACCATTAAAGCACATGCAATGGGTAGTGAAGGGGTTACCATTGATATGCCGAAGCAGCGTTGCCGTTGTATTCTGCCATATTTACCACATATAATTTGTGTATCTTGGAGGGGATTGTTCTATCGATCCGGAAAGACGCCTCGGTTCTCCCTTTGCCAACGGTTGTCAAGGAAGGATTTCAGACCAATTAGCATTTTGCCAATTATGGCCAAGGTCTAAGAAAAAATTTTGCAGAATCACTTATGCCTGTATATAAATAAAAATATTTATTTATATAGAGACATCTGACCTTCCATAAAAGTAGTTTTCTGAGCAATTGGTGTAAATCAAGCGGAAATTGGCTAAACTTTTAACGTTCCACATATACTATGCTTCGCGACCTTTTGAAATTATTGTAGCTACATATTAGATGTCCCCATTAGACCACCTTGCGGGAAAATTATTATCTCAGACTCGACCAGAATGGCGTAATAAAACTCCGAATGACATAAGGCAATTTAATACCGCCGTAAAATACTTATAAACCCATTATTAGCTTCTGCGCGCATAAAACCATACATACATTCATCGACTCGCACTTGCCCATGTGTTCTGAGAGTTGAAGATTATATGTCCTGTTGTAAAGTTGTAAAACGCTGAACACACAACTGGTTAGTAGTAATAGTACGAGTCGTAGTAGTATTCGTAGTATAGTAACAGTAGTGTTCGTAATACATTGTGCGTGTGTACATATGTAGTCAATAGTGAAAGGAGCTGAATTTAGCGCGTATATATACGGTCTACATTGTATACCGTCCATGGTCGCGTCTGAAATTAGACTTATAAGCTGGTAGGTTAAACTTTCGTGAATGTCTTAATTTTGCTCTTAATGAAATAATTTATATTTGTAGAATGAACGCTTTAAAGACAAAACACATCAGAAAATGCCTAGAAACAATAACCAAAAAATAATGCTAAGATAGCTTAGCTTCCTCATGGTATTGATGGAATAATTCATGGCAAACGCAATAAAAGGAGAAGAGAGAAAAATACACTAACACACGGACATGTTTCTGCCTACCCGGCGTCATCAGCGTGGTTCCGAGAGTAATTTTTTATCTCTACCTTCTATCGCTGTTGCCTCACAGTGAATACCACAACTTTCAAAACGATAAGCTCGACATTTATTGGCGCCCTTTAGTGCCAAAGAAACGCATACCACAACTTGTGGTATTAACTGTGAGGTAACAGCGATAGAAGGTGGAGATAAAAAATTACTCTCGAAACCACGCTGATGACGCCGGGTAGGCAGAAACATGTCCGTGTATTAGTGTAATTTTTTTCTCTCTTTTTGTTGCGTTTGCCGTGAATTATTCCAACAATACCATGAGGAAGCTAAACTATCTTAGCATTATTTTTTGGCTTTAAAGACAAGTTCAGGATTTTAAATACAGATTGATAAGATGGATTATTGGGAAGTAATATTGAAGGATCCCAAAAATAATACATTCACTAAATACATTTGTTGTTTCAGTAACTGAATTGAAATTACAAAGAAGACTATCATTATAGAAATCAGGCCGGCCTGAACAGAGGTCATTATTCAGCGATTCTCGACCATGTTTAAGACTTTGAAAGACAACCATGCCCGTATGCAGCCAATATCTCTTCATGAATAATTTTTGGACCTTTATCCCTTCGTTTTTTTCATATTAAAGAAAGCAGAACCACATAATGAAGAACAATTGCGGAGTCTGCTGATAGATTCCGTAATACTCCAGGCCTACATCAAAGATGCCGTTAATCATCAACACAAAGGTTGAAAAAGTCTAACCAAGAACAACACCATCAATTTGGACATCTTTACAGTGAAGTACCTTCTATATTTTTTTAATTTAAATGTGGACCAAGTAGCGATTCTTTTCCGTTACGAGGTATTGAAGAGAAATAGATTTTCTAAAGAAAAATTTTGTCACCCAAATTCTGTTCTTCCTTGATCCTATTAAAAGACCATTCATACCATCCACATGACGACCATTGCCTACTTCATTCATACTATTTTCCGCGTAATTCTTTGATGTTTAATCAAACAATTATCTTCTTTACGCAGCATTCTGGTACGACGTCAGCCAATACTACTTACCAGGTGATGAAAATATAAAAGACAGGTGTTGCTTATTTACGGTAAACACGTTATTACATAAGCGGCCGGGACGACGAGAAGGGAGCACTTTAATTACTTATCATACATATGTATGTATGTATGTATCAGTGAAGCTTGATTGTTGTGACCGTATCGTGACGTGATCATCTTTAAAAATAATTTCAATGTCTCCAATATATCATGTGTTATGTTTGTTAGTTTTTCTAAACGTGAATTATTTCAGGTATCTAACATTTCAAGCGTGAAATTCTGCTGCTAACTTAGAATGGTACTGTTTACTTCAAGGAAATTGTATTATATACACAGGAATATATAAACATAAGTTTTTAATAGCTATTGACAACATTGTTAAATGTAAATTTTTTTACAATGTACAGAGATATAACATCAATGTGCATTGTTGTTGCAACTTAAACAGTTAATTGGAGGACGACAGGATACGTCACTTACCCAACTAAGCTACCCAACTAAGCAACTATTTAACTAAATAGCTTATTGGAACTTACCCTATAATTTTTCGTCAGCAGGTGTTAAAATTATCTATGTATAAATCATAATACTTAGATAGACGTTTGATCGTAGGAAGAACGAAATTTTAAAGTCTTTGGAGAGTTTATTGCAATTTGGGGCAGGAACTCTTTAAGTAAAAAAATGTTGAATGAATCTTGTAACCAATCCTCGATTGCAAAACATTCTTAGATGGGTTTTCTGTGAACAAATAAATAAGCCTTTTTGGAGAAATATACTGGAATAATGCAAGATGATAAAAATGCATGTTATACCAGCTGAATCATATTCTGTTCACATGATACGGTGACTCGTTGTATTTTTGTAATTTTTAACAATTTGGTGATCATTTCTTATGCATTTTTTAGATAAGCTTAAGATGTTAGTGCAAATTAGGAAGGGATGGCGTATATTTTCTTACATTTACGCATTCCTCTTGGTAACTTCTACTAAAAATGGCGTCTTAGTTACCGAGGTACATCGTTAAAATAAAAAAATCAAATATTTTTTAAAATCGTGTTAAAAAACACGAGAAAAAAATTTTTTTTCTCGTGTGCTAAAGATTAACGCAATGCATTTTTAGCAATTTTTGTATTAATGTTTTGATGTATGCTTGTTATTAGCAAAAAGTAATAATCACGAACGTTAGAACACCAGAATAGCTCGTTTATACCATAATTATCATGAAAATCCAGATGTAAATTCTAACAATGAAGTATAAAGTAAGTATAAAAGTAAAAGAGATTCTTTTTATAAATTCAAATTTAGAAAAGTAAGTGTACATCTACTGAAGAAAAATGTCCTGCGGATCGACTAGCATTTGTAGGTGTCGGTTTTTTCTTTAATAGCAGTAGCCCGCAATAACAGATCTTAATATGTAATATATATATGGTATATATATATATATTGTCTGTACATACACTACCCGACAAAAACATAGACGCGGTATCGTTTCTATTTACGAAACAAAGTTTATAGACATTATATAAAATGTAAATGAGGGTTATTAATACTTGTTATGTAAATAGTCCATTTACAGATATTTCTGGGTATTTATTGCTTTACGAGGGGTAATTGAGATTTTCCCAGATCAAAATAGGAATTTTAAATGCGACAAAAATTTAGACCCTGGGCATTTATTACATTAATATAAGCAAAAATGTTTTAATTTGACTCTTTATATGCGGCGGTTGTGCTAGTAAAGTGTACACATTTCACCACGAGAAATTATATTTTATAATGTTTGCAATGTGGGTAGAAAAAAGCAATTATCCTTGATAGAAAGTGGTAAAGTTCTAGCCTGGCACTAGGATGGTGTTAGTAAGAAGGAAATTGCTCGTCGGTTACGAAGAAGCGATCATTCCGTTAGAAATTTCCTAAAAGATCCGGAAAATTCGGCAAACCAAAAGGCAGGGGCGACCGAAAGCTGTAAGTGAGCGGGATAAACGCATGATATTGCGATGTGCATCCAATTCTTCTGCGTCGGCGAGAGTTATTGCAGAACAGGCGGGGGTACAAACGCACGTGCGTAATGTTCAAAGCATTTTAAAGGCGTCACCGGTATATCACAAAGAAAATGTTGAGAAAACCGCGTCTTTCGGCGAAACACAAAGAAGCGAGGTTGAGATTTGCCGAAGAACACGTATCCTGGAAGAAACAATGGGAAAAAGTTATATTTTCCGATGAGAAACGTTTTAATTTGGACGGAGCGGATGGGTGCTCGCATTATTATCATGATCTGAGAAAGGAACCAAAAGTGAAAATGGCCAGACAATTAGGGGGTGGATCTGTGATGATATGGGCAGCGATTGGATTTCGCGATAAAAATGGGATAGTGTTTGCAGAAACAAATTGACATCTGTGACGTATAAAGACTTATTGCGTGACTATCTTCTACGTTTTGGAAACCAATGGGCCGGGCGCAATTTTGTTTTTCAGCAAGATAACGCGCCAATTCATAAAGCAAAAACCATTACTGGATGGTTTAAAGATAAAAAGATTAAAACTTTACAGTGGCCGGCACGGTCACCTAAACATTATTGAAAACATGTGGGGTGAATTGGCACGTCGCGTGTATGGCGGAGGCCGTCAATATTTCACGGTACCGGAACTAAAAACTTCAATAGTGACTGAATGGCAGAATATCCCTCAAAATTATGTGTTAAATTTATATAAATCTATTAATAGCAGACTATCGGAAGTGATTAAGAACAATGGAGATTCTACGCATTACGGATCGCTCGTTTGTTTATTTTTGTTTTACATTTGCAACAGAGCGTCTAAATTTTTGTCGCAGAAATTGTTTAAACATTGGAGTAATAATTTATTATTTAGTTCATATATTACTGGAAGAGATATTTTTAAGTTTATTTTACTTTTATGAATAAAATCTTAATTAGATATGTTGCTAGTTTCGCAAAGAAATGTTGTAACCCTTAAAACCCGTAAAACATCTTACCGTGTCTAAGTTTTTGTCGGGGAGTGTATAACAAATTCTGAGTGTAATACAATTTCTTAACTACGAAGTCATATAACTTCTGAAGAACAACATTTGGAAATCACTTCGAAAGAAAAGAGGTATAATTTTAAAAATAACTCAATAATAAAATAACCGGAGCTAGACCAACGTATATTTGATCATCTCACTAAAGAACGACGGTCTGAACCACAAACCTCACCACGTAATCTATATACAAAAGATATAGATGTAAAGCTTCGCAACAGAGGCAGTCTGTGATTAAGTACACGTGTTGTTTCCTCCCAGCGACACGGTCCTTGAAATCCCGCAATGCCCTATAACCTTGAATTTGTACTTCGTATGACCCAAGCGTTCACACCGGCACCCGACGAACGCTCGTATCTACATACGGAGATCATCCAGAACGAATGACACGACTCTAAAAGCGACAACAACCGCGCATAGACACAATAAAAACGGTTTTATTCGACTGTTTTTCAACAATCGGACAATAAACGACGGTTTAAAAATAATTACCTACATGGGATCCTCTTCGTTTACCAAGCTTGTTAACCTTCTGTTTTTATTTTCTCTATTTCGAAACTATCGTATACGGAATTCCTCATAAGGAAAATTGTCCATCTTTATGTTGAATAACATTGAAAAATGGAATGCTAAATGTGGGATGTAAATATCAGCTTAATCGCCTATAAATAATTTCAATTAGGGCATTTTACCCTTCAAGTCTGCTGTTTTCGAGATATTTACTTTGTTAGCAATTGCACCGCTCTTGTTGAAATGATGAAATATTTGAAAATCATGCGTACCACACCGTATCGTTGTCGTTATTAAAGTTTACGCACAGTGTTCATGGACCATGATATCTTTAACTACACAAAGGAAATTCTATATCGATTCATGTTAGGACTTGCTTACACTTCTTACACACAGAAGAGACAGTGTTTCCTTGATCCAAGAAAATATGTTTCCTTAGTTCGGTTTATTTCGAAGAAAAAGATATTTATTTAAACGACATTTTTTTCTAGACGCTTAGTATTAGGATGTAAGGTGCCTGGTGCAATGGCGCTGAATTTACGTATCCAATCCATTAAAGAAAAGGTGTTTTTCAAGTTTAAAAATATCTATATTTATGAACATCCTGTATAAAATTTAGTAACGATAACGATAAGGTGTGGTACGCATGACCTTCCATTTCATTCTACAAAGGTGAATCCCTTAATCTCCATTACACGCTCAAATATTTAATTTTAACAAGAGCGGTGCAGATGCTAAAGTTTCAAATATCTCGAAAACAGTTGACTTTAAGGGTAAGGTGCTTATATCAAATCTTCTCATTGTTTTATTGCTCTTTTTCAGCTGAATATCTTATATTAGGTTACGAGGGTATAAGTACACGTGTGACCCGGTTTACTAAGAACGATCTAACGTGTTTTATATCAGCGTAAGCGAGTAAATTGCCGATAAAGAGGAGGTTGCTCCGATACAGCAAGACAAATTGGTGACAAACAACGTGAGAGAAGAATGCAAATGAAGCCTTGTGGCATTGTCATACTTCGCCATCGTTAACATTATTAAAAACAATAAACATAGAACGTTACAGCCGAATCACTCCGTATAGCCCAACTACATAAGTGCGAGGCATACTTTTTCCGCGGGTTAATTACGTGTAATATTGAGATACGCTCTAATGGGCAAGTGATTTATGTTTTACACGTACATTAATAATACATAGTTGTGGGTTAGAGATACCGCCACTACTGCGGCGAAAAAGAATGGTACCGGAGAAAGTGAAAAGAAATGTAATGATTTGAAAAGTGAAAGCACTACGCCGAGAAGAAACTGGTTTTCTGTGTCCACGAGCTATTCGTTCGTAATTACCGTTTTGGTATAGAGCGAATTTCACATAATGCGTATGCTAATGTCAAACTCTCGATTGAGGAGATTACGGTTTCGGAAGAAATTGTTGTAGAAAACGGGGTTTTAGGTACGAATTGAAATTGAGGTCGTGAAAATTTGGCGTACGATGTTGCATACAAAAACGATTTAAAGCAATATGAAGAGTATTAGACTTTAGGAGGTTTTGAGAGGAATCTATTGCGAAGAACACCTCCGCACCACATAAAAAAATACTTGTTTTTGTTTCTTAGGCTGGATTTTTATTCTTTTATCTCATTTACTTATAATTTTATAAATTACAAAAGGATGCTAGATTATTTTCTTCCTATCGCCACTCATATTTGCTTTAATGTTGCATATTAAACTTTCTCCTGTTCCGATCGATCTACGATACAAGAATCTCTTTCTATAGTAGCATCAGTTCCTGTTCAAATAACTTTCGATTATCACACCTATTATCAAAGAATCATCACATCAACGTCTGCATAGTTGGTAATCTTACACATAGATCAATTTAAGCTACAGCTGCTTCACGCTGTTCCTACAAAAATGCAGCTTCCTTAGGTGGATCAATATGATGCTTTCTCCGACGTAGTAATGTCACTAGAACTTTCCAAAACCGATTTCAATAAATAAACAAGCGCCAAAGGCAATTGTGGGAGGCTTTACACGAAAAATGAACGCGGTGCGCTAAGCCAAACTTCTTCGTCTGAGAAAAGAGTGAGGTTAACATTTTAATGTGATCTTCGTTAAGAATTAATTTGATAATTATTTCGAGCTGTAACATCTGGACGCACGCACAGTTCAGTTTCAACGGTCCAGAGGGGCTCGGTATGTTGTTTTCTCTCGCTCGGCTCCTCTGAAAGTAAAATTCTCATCTGTATGCGCGGCTTGGTGTCAATGATTTCTAATTTACGATGTCATTGAACGTGTAGAGAACTGGGTTACCACGAACGATTTATATGATTATATAAACTTTGTACATATAGTGGCGCTGCAAAGCTTTTTCTTCCTTCTTAAGGAAATAAATTAGTGCTTCTATAAAATATTATTGGAGATTTTTTTTTTAAATAGGAGATCTTCCATTTGGGGTAATTTACGTTCACTGAATTTTTTTATTAATTAATTAAATAAATTTGACACCTATTACCCAAATGCACAGTCGCATATATTGGACGTAGGTACAAGTGCTTATTATCTCCTATTTACCATAGCTAATTCCACACGTTTTCATGGAAAATGGAAATTTTCGAAGTGCAGACTGTTATTTACAAATTGTTGTTGTTAGTAGTAGTGGTTGCGTGTGGTTTTTGTTATTCTTATTGCGATGATCAAATGAAGAACTGATCGATATGATCTTTATTCTTCGAAAATGTCTGAAAAATTGTTTGCTCGTATCACGTATTTATCCTCAAAAATGTATTAGCAGAAATCATTCAAATAGGGCCGTTTTCGAAAGATTAATGACAAACTAGACGTATTCAGTATAAAAAGAAACCACTAAAGGAAGACCTGTAACAGAGAGTGATGTGTCTCTGTAGTTGAAAATCTCAATATAGGTCGAAATCAAATTGCTCAGAACATCGACATTACCCAAGCGAGCATCTCAAGGATTCTTCGATAACAGAAAAAATCCAACTCTGCCAAGAGTTTTCCCAAAAGCAATTGTGAAAGACGAATTGAATTTTGTATGTCGATGTTCGACGTATTGGTAACCCTGCCAATATTATTTTACTTAATGGTGAATCCATGTTTCACAACAATGGATATGTTAATAGTCATAATTTTCGCCATTATTCGCTATTACATATTAGTTTCTTTAGACGTAAGAAGAACAGTGTAGCTCCGATACATTTTTATCGTGGACTACGAACATTTTTAATTATTCATTTCCAAAACCGATGGATTGGAAGAAATGGACCTTCCAAAATCACCAGACTTAAGTTCACTGGATTTCTCTTTATGGGGACACGTATATGAATTCATTTATACGCCTCCAATAACACCAGATAATGTAAAGGAGCACATTACAGAAGGTTTTCAAAACATAAGCCCAGAAATGTTGTCACATAATGCTGAAGGTTTTAAAAAGAAAACGTTGATGTTTAAATTTGGGCGATCGTCATTGTGTCGCATTTCCACGCCAACAAGTCAACTAATCTTAATTTCTTTAACACCTTGTATACCTTAATAAATTTTTCCCAGTACGCAAGGTACAATACGAAACTTATTTAATTAGTAGACTCTAGTGTGAATTTTGTCTAAAAAAAGGAAATATACGTGTAAAGAATCTATGCATTAGGGTTAGTATTACCTCTAATAGGACACTATCCACTCCAAAAATAAACTTCGCCAAAATCAAATAATACCTCGCATTGAATGACGTGAATAACCCTGTATATGTACACTGCCGTTCATAGAAGTTCGGTCGGTTAGTAAAAAACATGAAGGGTTACAGAAACAAACGAAACTAAAAACAAAATGCAATTTTATTGTATGTACAGGTAAAAAAGACAAAAAATAAATAAATAAAAAGTTATTCTGGCCTAATATAACATACTGAACATTATATTTTTTTTTCATCGAAAAAACCTCCTTTGCTGTTAATCGCCGCTCGAACTATTCTAGGCATTCTTTCGATAAGTTTTGTTAAAACGGATTGTGGAATATTAATCCATTCATGTTGCAGAATATTCCGTAAATGTTCTTGTGAAGTTGGGCATATTTTTCGGATCCTCCTGTCCAGTTCATCCCACAACAACTCTATAGGGTTCAAATCTGGGCTTTGTGGGGGCCATGTCATTACTTTCAAGGTATGCTGTTCTTCTTGCTCCTTTAGATAGTTCCTACACACTAACGCCGTGTGTTTTGGGTCGTTGCCATGCATGAATGTAAAGTTATGGCCTATTATACGCAAACCTGATGGCACTGCATGATTCTGGAGTATTGCAAAATAATTTTCCTTCCTCATTACACCCTGCACTCTGCATAAATCTCCCGTCCCAGCAAAGGAGAAACGTCCCCACACTAACACAGAACTACGCCCTTGCTTCACTGTTGGCACAATGCAGTTCGCGATCACTTTTCGGTTTCAGATCTTCGGACATAAACTCGTCGATTTTGCCCAAAAACCTCAAACTTTGACTCGTCACTCCAAAGCACGTGTTTCCAATCATCTAACGACCAAGCTAGATGAGAACGGGGTCACTGTAGCTGTTTTGCTCTGTTGCCCCGACGTAATAAGGGTTTTCGAATGGCAATGCGTCCATGAAGGTCCGCTTGTTGAAGTCGACGTTTTACCGTACTCGCCGAAACTTGTTCTTCACGGCCGCGATTGACTTCGGCTGCTATTTGTGGCGCTGTTAATTTTCTTTTCCTTTTTCTTAATAATACAATTCTCAAATTTTTTTTTTCGCGTTTTCCTAGATGCTCCAGGACGAACGCGATTTTCTATAGTTCCAGTTGTACGATATCGCTTTATGATGTCATTTACTGTTGAACTTCTCATATTTATTTTTTCAGCAATTTGTCGCCCCGAATATCCTTCTTCAAACAGCGTAATAACGCGTGAACGTTTTTCTACACTGGCAGGCTTGCCACGTGCCATTTTGAAGTAAATTTTCTTAAAACTTTCACGCAAAAACGACAGATGCACATCAACACCGTTCAACAGTAAAACGAAGCAAATTTATATCTTTACGCCTGTGATAAATAAACAAGAATGATGCTGCGGTATATTTCCTAAATGTATTGTTCGTTAATAATCCCCAAACGACCCGTTTCAAAAGATCGGCACTTCCGAGAAATTCTTGGAATGATAATAAAAGGGACTTTATTGTGGTCGTCGCAATATTTCTACTTTACATAATAATTCATGGCTTTAATCCCTTAGAAAAGAGTGTATGCTTAATATTTTTCTAATTTTAT
Organism: Marronus borbonicus; assembly: GCA_902655005.2. Lineage (NCBI taxonomy): Eukaryota > Metazoa > Arthropoda > Insecta > Coleoptera > Scarabaeidae > Marronus > Marronus borbonicus. The sequence goes on along the minus strand of LR737406.1, from coordinate 2,079,395 downwards.
GTCTTAATAATTGTATACAGTGTGATATAATAGATTTTTATTGTATGACCGAACTTCACTGAACGGCAGTGTGCATGATAGATTGGAAAGTTTTCAAGGTTCGTTGACATTGCTTTTGATAAGAGACACTTTCTGTAACTCGTGCGAGAGCGAAACAACAACCTCAGTAGTCAAAACTGTATGATTACATTTCACGTCTTGGTGTTACGACCGTATTTATAGGAATTTATTAGGAGAAAATAGAATATTATGCAACTCTATCAAACAACGTTTTTATGTGTACGGCTAAAACAACTTTCAGATGCGGATTCTCTTAATATAATATTTCAACCTCCATTGGAAAGGAATCCCCGCAATTAACATGTTACGACGAATTTCGAACGGAACAGATTGTGTTTCATTATCCTTTTACAATTTATGATGCGCATTAATTTGACTTATTTCACTCGTAAAAGATGTAAAAAAATGTATTAAACGGGATTATTTAAGACTTTTTCGGTGAAACAGATGTTCGATGGCTAGAAACGCGTTAAATTTAATGTTAAAAATAAGAGCTGAGAGTGAAAGAACTTGACGTTTATGGAATTTCTTTTAATGCATGTAAACATTTATATCAAAATATGAACCGCGCTTAATAGCAGTTTATTCTGAAAAGTAAGTAAACAAACCTACCGGTAAACACTTTGCAATCTGGATAATCTGGACACTACAGCCAAAAGAGTACAAGGAAGCTGGACCCCAAGACAGACACTGACCTGCGTTTTGATAGAAATTTACATATTTCATGTCTTTATTTTTTTTTATAATGTTGTATGGGAACATCGGCAACCCGAAAATTTAGATTTCCATGAAACTCTGGAGACTGAAAGAGTGTCTTGGTATAAGAATAACAATTTTTAGCGACTGATTCGCCTTATTTCGGGATACAGCTCCCTCCAAATTTGCACGATTTTCAAATTTTTGTAAAAATCTCGTCAATTAATTTTAGAGCAGAATTTTAAGGAAATTACATAGCGACGAGACACCTTGTTGCAACCATTTATAATATGTATAGGTACACTGACAAAAATTGGGGTAAATTTTAGAATGTTGGGAAACTTTGATCCCTATCTTTAGCCTTTTTCGAAGAGTAATTCGGAAAATAGACGAGATAGATAAATGGGGGTGGCGGAAATCGATTCTCCGAGTCCCATTTTACCCAGAAACCTGTAACTGCAGTCTTTTTATTGCGCTGAGAAATCCTCTAGGGGATTTAGAGTAACACACGAGAAATTCAAATTTTTATGTTGGAATTTATGAAAAATTCCAAACTTCGCGTAGAAATCATCATTTGTGTCTTTCGTTATCGAATGACATATTATTTGAAATCAATTCGAAACCTAAAGCTGCTACATGCAAGTTATTTGGAAAGACGGTGTAAGGGTATAAAGAATACTGTTAACTATTCTAAGTAAATAATAAATAAAATAGAATTTAGTTACTATTCAGAAGTAGCTGAATTTCCAGTTATCCTTTCAATTTATAATATCCATTAAAAAAAGAAATTCATGTATCTGTTCGATTAAAAATCCAAATTGCCGAAAGGTTGTTTTAGAGACAATCTCGAATTTCATCCAAATAATTTCCGAAAAGCATTAATTCCATTAAAACGTTGTTATCCAATGAAATTAACATTAAAGAAGCGGCACCAGTGCTTTTGTAAAAACTTACGAAACAGAAAATTCAAATCTCTCAAAATTAAATCTTTATTTTCGATGATAACAGACATACCCATGGTAACCTACTCAATCTAGGTCATGCTGTATGTGTCAACAATCTACACATTCACCAAAGAAAGTGCAAGTATCTACAAAGAGTAAAGCAAACTCGTCTTTTCTTCGACCGGAAAGTGAAAGCGTGCTGGCTGGCGCTGAACAAAACAAGCAAGGGATCACTGCCTGTGCGTTGGTTCACCAAAACGCCGTGAAAAGAAAAAAAGAGTAATGACATGTGAAGTACCTAGGAAGGAACGGTCGGATCAGTAAAAAAGATTCCCGAACATTAAAAAATTAAAAGCATTTAAATTGTTGTATGATCGTTGACAAATTTCTTAAACTTTCCGCGTCAACGTCATTAAGTACGCTTGTTAATGTGAAACGATCGATAATTGAAGAATATTTTCGTTCCAATTGAGATGTTTTTATCCCCTCTAATGTTTTGAACTTTCTTAAGATAATTGCGACAAGAAAGTGTCTAAATAGAAAATTGAGATATATCTATTGCTGTATCTTTTTTGTAATTTGTAATAATTTGTGTATTTGCTACAAAGACAATGGGGATAGATTAATTCTTGTATGGGGAATAAATGTTTCAGGAGCTTTGGTACTTAGTTATCATTCACAAACGCCGCGTGCTTCAAAGGGTCTAAACAGAAACATGTTGGCAACGGCAATGAAAGTGAAACGAGAAACCTTGGGTCACGTAAGCTGCTCTCATAGCTCGCCCTTCGTTTTTGTGACGAACGGCACCCAAAGTACTTCTTTTCTTGGACAATGCTCCTGGACATAAATCTTGATGAAATAGGAACACTATTGGATGTATAAGGGTTTTTTTTTTAGTTTTTCTTTAAAGCTTATTATCTCCGTAATAGTTTCATAGAAATTATGCGAGTTTTATAAAAGAATTGTCGATCTTTTTTGAAAATCATTATAAACATCAAGTTGGTTAGGGATCAAGTGCTTGAATGGAGCGCTGCGTAAACTTCTGCCAGCATTTGTACACGATTTTGAAGCAAATTTGGGTAGGATGTAAGATTGGACGTTGTTTACTTATCAAAGAATTAAATCGTTAACTGTCACAAGAGGAAAAAGAAGAAACTCTTACGAGGCGATCAAAACCGCATTCTTAATTCTTAATTAATAATCATCCTTATTAAAAATATATACTTTTAATCAAAGGGAAGGTAAGAAATAATATTTTGTGGGGTAAAAATAATTTGAATTTCACGCGATTAAGTTCTATCGCACTTTACGCATTCAAACAAAAGATGAACCCTGAACATGAATTCTATAAATATTTAATACCCGGTATCGAAGGTTTTAACGACCACTTATCATCGGGCCTCTTATTCCAATTGTAAATAAAAGATTGGAATTAAGGCTAGAAATGGTAGCGCCAGCCGAAAGCGTGTTTTATTGAAGTGAATATTTAAACGCTAACGAAAGCAAACAATATCCATCAGCAGCTCCAAATTCGTAACCTTATTTAATTATTTTCATTAAAACACTTTTACTAAATTATAATTTTTCGGTGAAATTCACTTACTTTCTAATGTTTTTGTACTTTCTTCGACAATTCGAACGGAGTAATTATACTTCTTTCTTATATAAAACAATAAACTTGTTAGGAGATTACTTACACTTTCGTTTTACGTTCATTTAGAAACAATATTTTTTTTTTTAATCTAACCTACTTTACTTTGTTTTTGTTATATTATTTTAGCGTGAGGTAGCACTTTCGATGTTATTAAAAATACTTATACGTACCTTGCTTTAAACCTTATACTTGCCTTTATTTTTAGCTTATAACTTTCATTCACTACGCAGGATTGTAATCAGGGGAAAAAAGCGTAATTTATAAATAAAAATAATACTCTAAAATAATATCACCAGACATAGTTTATTCTTATACATCCTCAACAAGCTCTTTCGATTTACAAAAAAGAGAGAACATTTACAATAGTAAACATTATTATTTATCATCTATACAAATACAAAGAGCTGACGATCGGCAAATGACTCACATCATTGGGCTCTTCTGAAGCACTCCAATCGGAGTAGAATTATCCAAGAGCATTGACGTTTCATGTGCCCATCGCGAAACTTGTTTCCGACAAAGAGAAATATTGATTATTACCTATTTTATTTAAACTTTTATACAATTATTATTAAAATTTGTTTTTTCGATTCATCTTTGTAATTCCCATGTTGGTGTGCACGATTCGATTTCTTTTTCTACTACGACTATGCACTAGTCGAGCCGTTGAAGGACACAAACAACAAACAAGTCTTTAGACGAAGATTAAACAAACAGGGTGTAGAAGAATAGAAGGCAGCCGTCCGATTACTACACTCCCTCTTGCTATTATAATAGTAGTATTTCCTTATCATTATTACTTCAAATATAATATAGTACGATACTTTTTACATATTATATATTAGGTTAAAGTGTTTCGTCTGGACGACGACCATCTTCAGTCTTAAAATACCCCGTCGTCGCCTAAAAATGACAAAAAATGGGTGATGATACAACACGCAATAATGATAAGTATGAATTAATGATGATAATGAGTGACGATCTGAAACAATTGATGACGATAGGGATGACGAAATATAACCGAGAATGTAATTTTTTTGTTGTTGTTTACTTTTTTACAAACTGAGATACGTAAAACACAAATATATATACACAAAAATTGTATTCCTACAAAGAAATGTATCACATATATTAATAATAATAATCTATATAATAATATTTATAGTTATGTATATATTTATATTATATAGGATTGGTGCTGATGCCAAGTTTGCTTATTTCTTGTTTTATTCAGTTAATGCTTTACCAACATGTCGTCGATGTTGTTCTGATTTTAATCGTTTTTTTTTTCTTCGGAAAACTCAATTCTTCATCATATCTCAAATGAACCATAAATACTCATTTACAATAATAATAATAATAATAATAATAGCCATTAAATTAGTGATTGTTTTTATCCTTAACTAAGAGATAGGTTTTTCTGCGTCTGAGCGTGAACTATGGGGTTGGTCCGCTATGTACAGGCTGTCCACGCCAACGCTGGTAATGGCGGAAGTAGTTTTATACATAGGCTATGATTATAACTATATCGGAGATGAAAGGCCAAAAAGGGGGAACATACAGGATGAATGTGGGGCGGGGATAAACAATTTTTTTGTCTTATCGTTCACACATTAACATTCAATATACAATTAATAAATTATTTGGTTTTTATAATACGATCAAAGAGTGGCACCACCGTAAAAGATCGACGGTCCAAAAACAAACGACAAACAACAACAGTCACTACTTAAAAACCTATACAATAATAGTCACTCCACTTTGTACTTAAAAACGTTTTTTTTTTTTTGCTTCCTTTTCATTAATATTATTGTCCGTACAGTTCATTGTCTCGTTTTTCTCACTTATTTACACTTCTAACTTCACCACTCTAAGTGGTCGGGGTGACGGACTCGGCGATTTCTTCGAGAGATTTAATGGCTGCTGGGAATCGGGTATCTCCAGTTGCAATTCTATCTTAGGCCCCAAACTCAGTAGCGTCGATGAGGGTGATACAGGGGAACGTACTTGAGGCGGGGCGGGTGAGGTGGAGTGAGGCGATTGAGGATGAATATATACTCTAGTATAGTCCGTCTGAGTGTGTGGGAGTGATGGGGACTGCTGTTGTTGTGGTTGGGGTGGGGGAGGTGGAGTTGATGTATTATTAATGATTTGAGATTGCTGCCTGGACGTTGTAGTAATGACACTGGTTGCCCAAGCTGGTTGAATTAGAGATCCTGTTTTATAAGGGCACGCTGTCGGTGCGGCCGAGACATGAGGGGACGCTTCGCCTCTCATGATGAAATTGTGTATGATATCGGTGCGCTTCATCTGCTCAGCGGTCATCCTAGGTCCTTCCATCAGACTCTTTGCTAGCGTCGAATGCGTACTCGATAGCGACGATGGAGACTGAATAGTTGCCGCCGTCAACTGATTGTGCAACTGCGAAGGTTGTGACACCACCACGATAGGTTCGGCTTCAGCCGAATCCTTATTCCGCAGTGCTCTAAATTTCTTATGCGGTTTATACGCTTCGTCCATTAAAGAATTCGTATCGTACAGTGGCGGCGCTTGCAATACTCTCTTTAGAACCGGCATATCTTCTACTATATGGTGATCTTCGACGGAGGAACGTGGGCTTGAGCAGACCGAAGTTGGCGCGCTGGGCTTATCCAATTTTTCAGTACCGGATTCGATGCCGGAATCACTAGGAGAATCCAACTTCCTAAATCGCGGATGTTGGGGTTTCGAGACCGGAGTTATCGTGAGACCATTGTGTATCAAGTGAGATGTGGCGGCCAATTCGTCATCACCCGACGATGAAGTCGAACCTGAATTCGCCCTGTGTCTATGCGGGCAAATTCCTCCAGATAAAGTTGCCGCCAGCAAAGGTGCATTTGTGACACTCGTATTGACATGGTGTGGTTGATGGTGATGGTGATGATAATCATTGATAGTCACCATCTCACCAGAGCACATACTTTCCGTGCTAGAGACTGAACCCAATGGACTCTTAGCTTCGTCCATGGTAACATCGGAAGAAGAGGACCACGAAGAAGCAGCCGGACTCTTACTGCTGCTTTCCTCTTCGATGGGGGAACCCCACGATTGTTGCTGTTGCATCATTTGCTGCTGTTCGGTCATTTTGAAAGCGAGTAGCTTTTCAGAGTGCAAGGTGTTAAGTGTACGGAGATCTGGCACCTTCTTGATCAATTCATGTAATATATCCGTCTGAGCGGGATGATTTTGACTGACGACCGTTTGCAAAGCGGCCTTTAGCTTATTGTGCATCTTCTCGATCAATTCCGTATTACGCAGACCAGGTCTATCGGCGGCGATCACCACGACCGAGCAGAAGAGACCAATCTCCGCGTCGGACAGACGGAGGGAGTTAATCCGTTCCGCGAAATCGAACATGGAATCCATAAGGAAACGCGCGTTGGAACTGTTGTGAATCGCGTCGCGCTTTAACACTTGTCCGTTGAGGCAGACCATGCTAGCGGTTTGCGCGTCGAACATGCACGCCAAACGAACCAAGAGGACCTCGAACACGCCCGCCTTCAATAGGGTGACTTGATCGTCTTGCGCCAACAACGAGAAACCTGGTATGCGTTTCGCGAATTCGACAACACCGCGAATGGCCGGCGAGAATCTCTTGGAGAAATCCTGAAGCAGCTCCTGTTGACCAGTAAGCGGTTGGGGATTGGGATTTAACGGACAAGCCTGCAACAAGAGGAGAAGAACGGTTCAAGAACGTCGATCGAATTTACACGACATGTATTTTTTTTCTCCGCGCTCGATATCTTTCTAGACGAATAATTTTTAAAGAGAGAGAGTTATTGGACACGCGTAGTGACGAAGGTGCATTATGTAAGCGGAGACGAGCTAAAATCAGAATCGGGTGACCTTTCGACGGTCGAGCTACACCAAGGCCAAAGAAATATTGCGATCAATACGTGTTTGTGTGGAGTGTATATTACAAGGAGGAGTATATATGCATATATATGAATAAAACGTAAAAGCACGTTATCGTCAGTTTTAGCCTCAAGGTCGATGCTCCCCACTCAGCCGTCGGTTCCACGTTGGATTTTGTGCGTTTTGGAAAATTCGAAGTCGCGCATATACGCTACCATTCAATGAAATTGTAACACCTACAGCTGCATTACGCAATATGATCATAAAAAAAGAGGGCCTGGCTTTTTTTAATTATTTTTTATGCGGGTTACAATTACCTCTGACAGTTTAATCTTGCCTTAAATCATATCAAGATTGAAATTTAAAATTACGTTTGATATAGTTGGCAGTAAATATGTCGTAAAATTAAACATAAAATGTAATTTGAGCTATCAAACATGCCAAGTAATGTCCAACTTAATTTGAAGATTCAATTGTACAGACATAGTTGTGATCAAAATAAAAAATAATTAAAAAAAATCTGGCTTTCTCGATGTAATAAAAAAATATATGCAAAGTTATATCCACAATGCGTCCGTCTGTAAAATAAGTCTGTATTCTTCGTTAAACTGATCCCGGCTCGAGCAATAAAATCACGCAGAAACCCGACAAGTTTTGAGTTCAACAACAGACCGCCAGGGTGCTTGTACTCCGACAGTTCGTTATTTTATCCTTTGTCCATAGGGCATGTCTCCACCTGAAAACCTTGGTTATTTCCGCTTATCCCTTGTGTATGCCGTGATAGTCCGACAAGGTCGACCGGTCTGGCGATTCGTATTTGTTTTCGTCTAATGCAATTTCCTTCCGTTTCGAAAAAAAAAAAAAACGAACTCGACCCTCTTGCATTTTAAAAGGGAAATTATGACTTCTTTCGTTAACGGGGGAAAGTTATTCGATACGGTTCAGTAAGATTCCAAACGTGTAATTTTTACAAACATTAAAACTTACCAAAGTAGGCGGGCAAGCTGTGTAAGACGGTTGCTCCCTTGCCCTCGCCAACATCGGCTCGACTTTATCCCTGGTGAAATCGCATGTGTCGATATGCGCCCTGACCACCGTGGCTAACAGTCTTTGTTCGTCTTCTAGTTCCGCGGTGACGGCTTTCTCTAGAGTTCTCGAGTTTGAACTCTGCTGCATGGCCGCCAAAATTCGAGCCTTTTCTCTTTTGGGCACCCGGCCGAATCTCACAGCTGCAAGAGAAAGAAGAAAAGGTAATGTTATGCAACTAGGTCATCTGCTGGTTATATAGCTATTAAAAGAGAGAAAAGGAAGTTAGGCATTCGTAACAATACATACGTGAATAAGCATTATCAGGTATTATTTGCATCGTTTCATGGATTTTTTCAAGGCTCAAATGTATCAAAGTGCAGTTTTGCGTATCACGCAGCAACTACCACCATTTTTAACATAAAACATTTTCTGCTTAAACCCCAACTCCGCGTATTCCAGGTTAATAAAAACAAACAATTGCCCAGTTGGCTCATTCGTCCAATCAAATGGCACGCAATATGCGTCTCGTATAACGGCATAATCGCCCTCGAAAAATTCAGTTAATCCTTGAACACGCAACACCGCTAATGCATACAACAACGAAAAAAAAGAAAACAAAAAACCGCATTTAGTTAACCCTTTTTGGGAGGACAACGACCAGCTAGCAGTAATATACACACCAGGTGTTGTCTTCGCGCCAATAACAGCTGCCATACATCTGTCTGGTACGTTATAACCCTCGACTGTTCACCGGCGAAACGGAAAAAAAAACGGTATGGATACATTACGACAATAGCTACCATGCGAAGAGGAGAAAGTGATCGAGGCTGGCTGGTATATATGTAAATTAATCGAGTGCTCGATCCATCAAGCGTAGTTTTAAAGAGTAGGTACATTAAATTTGGAAATTTTTTTTTCTTGGTTGATTGAGGGGGTTGTAGGTGGTGATTATTAAATTAGCTTCGATAGGTTTTACGTATGGATTTTTCTGCTGAATATCGCGAAGGCACAGTAAGGTATATTAAGATATTTTTTTGTAGGTCAAGTCGAGAAAGCGTAAAAACATTCAACTGTCCTTTGGACTTTATCACGTATGGTATGGACTTACAAATATGTTTGGTATCGTTTATCATGAAAGATCACCTTTGTTATTTGAGAATTAGTTGGGATTTAATTTAAACAGTAAGACATGAGATTTTTTTTCCTAATAGTGAAGCTTTGCAAAAAAGTTCCTTTAGAGAAATTTGAGGCTGCAACTTTGTTTTAGTAAAAAAAAATCTCAAGCAGCAGCGATTCAAAATTTATTCACCCACACCGATACATTTAAAAGAACACGAAACATCACCGATCTTTCAGGTTGGCGCGGAAATACTAAGATAATACTAATAGACACGTACGTGCATTATGGTATTTAACATTTCCGTTGAGAATCCCTTTCAGTATCGGCAATTCTTCGCACATTTTCCTTCCGCGATCCTCGTAAACACTTTCACTATTATTCACAACATAAGACGAGGTAGGCCCGTAATAATAACGTTGACTGTTACTATTACTAATACTACCGCTACTAGTACTACTGATAATACTACAACAATCGTTCAGATGCCGATAATGTTGTTGTTGATATTGCCGTTGATACTGAAGATGTTGTTGTAGAATCGGGCTGCTAGTTGTATACGAACGACCTGGCATTCCCGACTAAACTAACCTTCCAACACATGCAACGCGCTTAACAGCAATATTCAACGTGCAGGAGTCTAGCGCCGAACGAGTGACGGTGAATGTGACTCCCCTCCTTTTCCATCGGTCCGCTTCGGAGATAGAGAGGATACACATACACACGCGGCGGACTCTCTCTCCCCACCACCGCCGGCGAGGCCGGCGAATAACGCGCTACGGATCGAGCAACGGTCGAACTTCCCCTCGTACACCCTTGAACTTGGAATTGAGAACGATGCTGACGCGTTTCGGGTCCTTTGCCGGTTCAGGGTGGCCGATACGCGTGTTCCACGAAGGTCGCGCGCTCTACTCCCGTCCCGTTCTAACGCCCGTCTCGCTCTAGCATCCGAGAGGCGTTGCGTTGGCTGGCTGCGCTTTTCGCTAACGCCGGGTAACACTTCCGACGAAATTGATTATTCTCGCGAAGATAAGTTTATGCAAATAAGAGCTTTACACGACGTTATAAGATAATATTCTTGTAACGATTTTAGATAAAATTTAGACAAATTTAAAGGATTTTTTTAATTATATTGGAAAGAGTAAACGGTAAAAATCATTGGTTAAAACAATTGATAAAAGCTTTGATGGGTACTGTAAGTTCATATTAGGTAAAGCTGCGGAATCACCCTGGATGGAATCGATAGAATAGAAAATGCGTTGAGTAGATACAAGATCGACACTGTTGCCAAATCTCTGTTTACATGGTATTTTATATTTTATGGTTCACATGCTGAGTTACTGTGGTCAACAGTTTCCCGCTCAGTTAATTTCGCCTCTGGTGTGATTTACATGGTGCTAATTGTCGCCTACCACCTTTCCCTCTCCTGAAGAAGCATCATATGATTGTGGGCAAAACGTCGAGCTTTCGTTTAACCATGACGCGCTCCAAACCCGGAACACGTTTAATTTTAACTGGGTCTGGCCGTGGAAGCCTACGTGATTATATCAACAAACTAGTTTTTAAAGTTCGAAAGCCAATTTAACAAACTTAAAATTAAGGCGTCGGTTGGATATTATAAAATACGTACAGAAATTCATAGTTTCAAGATCATTAATTTATTCCCGAATAAATTTGTACCCACACGTCTTACATAAGAACCCGCAAATTTATTTAAGATAATCACCGTTAAATAAGAAAATTGTGTTTGTTCAAACAAGTTCAAAGAAATAAGAAAATGAACTAATTTTGAAAATTAAAAAATTAAATTGTAAATTTCTTTTAGAGTAGGAATAAAACAAGCTATGTTAGAATTAATTTTTTTTCTCAAATCATGCGGTCGTACGGTTGACAATGGGAGACCACGAATTCCCGAAACAATTGCTCTGAATTAATCAAATAATTTTGTAAGTAGCTTTAACCAAAATCTTTCCAAATTGTTGCACTCTTTAGCTCGCTAAAATAACTAAAAAAATTTAATTGGATAATGTTTTATTTCACTCTAGGTACATTTTTAAGATTAAAAAAAAAATACACATTCCAAAACAGCGCTAATAATGTCGCACATGGTACATTACAAGCTGTAAGGATATAAAACGCATCTTTCAGCATCAAACCTTGTTTTTGCAATTAATAACTTTTAAAAATCCATTATTTAATGCAAGATGATACCTACTCGATGTAAATCGATTCTCTACGTTATTCCTTAAGTAACCGCGTAACAACGTTGTTTAGAAAAGTAACCGACGCTAAAGTCGATGATATAAAATTAGAACAGAATCGAAAGTTCTTTCTCTTTCTCGCGGATTGGCCAATACTCATCAAATGGCGCGCTATAGGAGCTTCGGCGTGCCGGTTTGGTTGCCGAATCGTAAGGCGCTTCGATCGGAACACGCCTTTAGCTGTGTAATTCATAAAACAGGCATGAATGAAATATGTAAATGTAAAATATATCGTACTGCTTGCGTACAGTGTGTAGATAAATGGATAATATGGATTGTATGCATGTAAGATGTCGTTCAGATTGATAAAATTATATTGTGATGAATGCTACTTATTATTGTTCCTTGCGAACCGAGGGTGAAGTTTTATGTCTGTTTCACCTATTGGTTCTTACGGTGCTTTTGTGATTAAATCATCCTTAAATAGGTGAGGGTGGTTTCATGTGGGAACCAGTAACGATAAAAATGTAATTCCCTTTTGGTTTTGGAAATAAATAAATAAAAATGTTCATCGAAATGCATAAAAAAAAATCCCCAGATTTTGAAGATGACTGCGCAAATTCGTTTCGTTCGTTAGAATAATTATATTAATTATTGGTCTAAAACCAAACGTTTTTAAATAATCAATTTAGGAACGTAATTGTCGTAAACAAATTTCAAGAATATCTTGGACTTCGTAAAGAATAAACAATACAACAATCTAGAATAAAAATAAAATCTCTAGAAACATATTTACTACATCAAATTTCTGCGATAAGTTGGAACGTTGACAAAAGCATTACTGTAATAGTGCAATAAACAAAGCGTGGAGACAAGGATGATTGGATTTCGAACCGGCAGAGGTGAGACGAGTATTGATTGATCCGGCGAAATAGAGCTATAACCTCCGCTACATGCCCCAGTTGTTTTTCACGAACTGTACGCTCTGTTTTGGTTTCGAGCGTGGGCTGTTGACCCGTGCATGCGTGCCCTGCTCGGAGTTCGCGGCGCAGACGCCTGAAACCGTCGCGATGCGGCGTCGTTCCGATAGGGGTCGCCACCAGATCGGAATACGAATACCCTCCAATTTCGGAACTGTACGTTGGACTGTATAAGCTTGATACGTATCAAATTTGATCCATCGAATCTCAATATATTATTTTATATTAACAGCCAACTTAAAATGGAAACAAGACAATAAATTCTAGTTTTTATTTTTATTAAAACATATGACGATAAAAAGAATTAAAGCATAATTTAAAAAATGCGAAAATAAATAATAATTATAACCCAGCAGAAATTAAACAAAAATAAACGCGTCCAGTTGTGGAAAGTTTATAATGGTACGTCACTTGTTCGTCTTTTTATTCTGCACTTTAAAGATGACCAAGATAGATCTACGTCACGATATTGGGCAGTAAATGCATTAACACTCAGAACTAAGCAAGGTCTTAATGATTTTATAATAATAAATACAAATAAAAATAAATAAAAATTCTTAATAGTTTTTCTCAAATTCCTCAATTTCACCTGCATTGTTGTATAGAGTGTTTTTCCAATTTTGTTTATTTATTCTAATTGTAAAAAATACTTTAAAATACTGCTATTTTCAACGTCTATTTAAATGATTGAAGAATGTCAATAAACTTTCAATTGAGGGTTCACATGATGGATCCCCTTCCCTATCCTTGCAATTTTTTGGAAGTTATTTTCGTTTCAGTTTCTGAAATAATTCAGGTGGATCGTTTCCAACTAACTCGTGCGTTCTGTCCCAGCATTTTGAAGATATTCATAACCAGGTACCAAATTTTTCAATGTCAATTTCCAGAGTACCGTACTTTTATATCTAACACTACAATTTTTAAGCTACAAGCTAGCAGTTTTCTGTTTTCACCCAAGGCGTGTTGTTATCTTTAGTACACTGAGGAGAGCAGTTTTAGTAAAATTAAACACTTAGCAATGATATCATATTAATTCTAGAGATCAGGTTGCTGCTGTAAAAGTTGCAGTACATTGCTTGTATATAATATTGCTACATGCTATTAATTGAACAGCTTATGAAATGGGCAATTCCAATAGCGTGATGATGAGCACTTTCAGTCATTGTTGAAAGATTCTCTCCTGGCCGTACGTGGAACTAGTTAAACGACAAGCCTGGTGTGCAAGGTCTAAACACGTACATTTCCTTCTATCAGTCTGAAATACCAACGTTGGTGCGGCTATTTTTGTGGTCCAGCATGTATAAAATAGGGATGCTGCGGAATTGATTACAGTGTGCTGTCTTCGATGAGAAAAAGCAGTTTTCCCCACTACCAGAGACTTTTGTACTGGAATAATTGCGACAGATTCCAGGTCTTGGTAATTTCACCGTTCATCGAAAACATGCCCAGATCATTTCTGATTTAAATAAGATTTAATCTAAAAGTAAGAATTGCATGTATTCGGTTCTAATTCTTTCTTTTTAATCTTGCAATCTTCTCCATCCCAAATGTAGCAATAAATCATACTGAATTTCAGCGATTTCTAATATAAATTTCTCTTCGTGTAGTGAATCTATTTTTGAAGGCAAAATATTCCTCCGTGTAACCTCTAATTTGTTAGAAAGTTCCATTCAAACAGCAAAAAATGATTAGGTTACAAAGTTAAGAACAATACCGTTTGATTTCCTTCTTCCCCATAATGAGCAAATAAGAAATTGCCGAAAAAAAAAAGAAAAGCGTATCTGCTTGTGCAACCATGTCCAGAAAAAAGCGAAATGTCAATAACCGACCCATATTTTCGTCGTTTAACGAGGTATTACGAAAGAAAGTAACAAAATTCTCTTTCGCGTAGAATATCATTAGGTGGTGGTGGTAGAAATTTCTCTTTAAATCTCGACAGCATTAGAAAGTGATTCAAATGCACGAGCGAAATGGAAAAATTGCAGTCGTCGACCTCTGACGTTGTTGAATCGCTGCTATTTGCTATTGCCAACTCGTATATATCTATATGGTATGAACAATTTCACTCGCGGCATGGTTAAAAAAAAAATGAAACAAAAGAGGCGATCGCAATTACAACCAGAAGAAATTTATGTGAGTGTTACGAAACAGCCCCCTCCGCTAAACCTCAGGTAAACGGCCCCATACCGCAAGCTGTAAAGACAGTGGTAGTAGGTTAAGAGTTTGCAGTAGTAAACATAATATATGGTGCTTGTAAGTAGGAAAGAGAAAGACAAGCAGTATGCTGCAATATAGTGAAATATATAGAACAAGTAAGTGTATATAAAAGTGGCTATGTACAATATTTACAACTTTCTACGAATGGACACTCGTGCAATACGGAATTTATTTATTTTTTGTCGCAAAATGTCGCGGACGTCAATAACAAGTAATATCTATGTATATATAATATACTTACTTTTCATTGTCTGAAAATTCATTATAATCGGAGTTTTTTGTATTATGAAGACTTCTTAAAGCTCTTTTGGAATATATCGAAACCTCTGTTAAATACAAATTTTGAAAAGACAGCAAAAATAATCTTTGAAATTAAATTGGTACCGAATATTGGCCCACCACAATTTTGTCGTGCTGGGCTTTATGTAACTGGTCTTGGGTGTCTGGGCCCAAAGCTTCATCACAAAATATACAAATTCGCATTACAAAAGGTATCATAAACCCCATCTTCTTCTTCTTCTTCTTGGGAACCCCTTCTATAAACCTACAGTAGCAGTAAATAAACCAATAAAATTGTATTATTATTAAAATTTATTTTTCCACATTGAATTTATTATATTATTGTTATTATTAAAATTACCGCGAATATATTTATTTAAATTTGATTTTTCCTTATTTTTTTTTAAAGTTTGGAATTTCAAATTTAGCCATTATTATTTATTTTTCCAAATTTTCAAAAGAAGAGGGGAGGAAATGAAATTAATTTTTCAAATGAAATTGACACTGAATGTTAACCCCCCAACCGCGGTAGAGCTTTATGTAATTGATTTTGCCTATTTCTTTAATCTTTGTTGTTGTTAAACTCGCTCGAAAAAAAAAGAAAGAAAACAAAACAAAAGCGCATACAATCGGAACTTTCATTTACTGTCTTCTTCTATATTGAGGGACGACAGCACGACAGGTAGATTCTCCTCCCTGTAATCCCGCGCTGGATTCGCGGAATATGCAGATCGTATACAGGTCGATGCGCAAACTCTCTTATTGCAGCTGCAGTTGCAACTGCAACGAGCGAATCGCAAAAATGGCGTCGGGCGCCACTGCTCTATTTGCCCTCTCTTTGCAATAATAAAATCGAATATAAGCAGCTATATGGAGTGCTTCTCTTGTTCCTAACCAACTCTAGCGTATACGGCGTGGTGGTTGACCTCAACATAGTTTTGTAAAAGCGCACTATTCGAGAGCCGTTCGAACAACAAAATTATGCAAGATCGCGAGCAACAAAGACGGGGAGACCGATGCGATATGGTATCGCGTGCTTCGGAAGGAGACAGAACGAGTATTACATATAACTTTCGAATATTTTCTCTATACGTATGTGCCGATAATATAATATTATTATATATATATGTACGTACATATGAGAGAGGTGTACTACAATGCGTGAAGACAAGCGAAAAGAATCGTTGCTTATGATGTGTTGTTCGCTGAACGTGCTGCGTCGGGGTTAGAAATGACCTAGTATTGCAACCACGGGGTCATTCAACTTCGTGAACTTTCTCGAACTAAGCAATCCGTTACATATAGCAGGTCGTTCACCTCGCCCAGATTTGCCCTATATATACACTCAACGTGTATGTGTATTAGTGTGTGTTATGTACCACACATAGGCGCATGCATTTTGTATTTAGTATTATTTTTTAAAATACATTGTAGTTACTAATTTTATATATTTTTATTTATTTATTTTTGACAAACAAAAGAAAATGTATATATTTATTTATATAATTCCGTTACCTTAACTACCAAGATAAACAATTTTTTTTAATTATTTTTAATGATTTATTTACTTGACATATCTAACTTATCATTAATTTGTTCTTTTGTTTTATTTTTCTTAGTGACAAAATATCTCTTTGTTTACCAAAATTTACCCCATTTATCTTCCTTTTCTCTCTCTGTGTTAATGTATAAAGTACTACGCGAAGTGAAATGATTAAAAAAGTCCACTTACCATCTCTGCTCATGCCAACGGCGATGCATTTTTTCAGTCTACAGTATTGGCAGCGGTTCCTATTGATGCGAAGTATTGAGCATTGTTGGTTTTTCGTGCAGGGCCTGTACTGAATCTTCTGCTGGATGCTGCGCCTGAAGAAACCCTGCGGACAATCATCACCACTATCATCACAGCCTGAGCTACTAGTTTCTTCTTCGCTGCATTTATGATGCGTATCTTTGTCGTTATTGGAGTTTGGTTCTGGCACAAGAGACTCGGTACAATTCAGCACAGCCATCATTTTCCTTTATTATGGTCTCGATCAGAAAGGGTGTTTTTAAAGGTTTTTTTTATCTTTTCGAAAGTCTCTTTTCAATTTAACCGCATGTCTCTAAGATTCTTTTCACTAATTTAAATTTTTACGGAAACACATTGTATGATCACGTTGATCTAATATACTTGAATCTATCTGCTGATGATAAGGTTATATAAATAATCTAAGTGTATTTTAAATGTGATATACGTCTGTGCGCGACGCTGTTCAAGAGAACACTGAACCCAGTAAGCGAGTTCACCAACAGTTTGCCAGCTGACCTAGTTGTCGGTTGTTAACCTACCAAAGTGCTCTAGCGAGGCCAGTTCACTTGAAAGTAAAAGTGCTCGTTCTCTTTTCAACGTCGTGCGCTGGACGCGGGAGCGACAAAGACGGCGATAGTACGTTTCGTCACTTGCTAAAAACCCTAATAACGGGCACGATAGACAGTGTGCTCCGCTTCTATCGAACAATACAGGTATTTTGTTTGATTTTTTAATGTAGTTTTAGTCTAGCGAACGATGTCTCTCTCTTCGCATGTTATTCGTTCTCCTTTTCTTTTTTTTCACCTAATATGAGCTATTTATAACGATGATTATAGATAGATACGATGCTGATGATGATGATGGTACTTACGTCCGTACGGATAGGTAATAAGGTGTACATCATCAATGAGAATAATAGTGGAAGGGGGACGGAGATCATCCGGGGGTAAATTTCGATGTGTGATAATTGATTTTCTAAATTTCAAGCAGGTATTTGCATGGAAGCGAGGCCAGTGACCGTTGGAGAATATACCAGATAGGAGCTAGGGTCACTGAACTCCCACCAGCAGAGGCACGTTATTAGCATTAGACTATTGTCGCCTTCTTCGTGCTCTTTGGGCCACTATTACTGTTGCGCTACTGGTGTTCGGTATCGTTTATACGTGGGATTTACCTACGCTCCAATCTATTCGGAAACGAGTCGAGGAATTTTGCTCCAATTTTATGGGGCGCCGTTGATGGCGAAGATATTACGGTTGTAAAATCTGACGTCACGGAATTATCGCGATGGGGAAGTACGTCGATGGTGATTTTTAGGAAAAATTTTTATTCGCAATTAATTATTCCAGAGGTTGGTGGCAATGATTACGGGAAAAATAAATGACCAAATCCCTTCAGATTTCTATGTTACGATGATAGGGTCAAGCAAATTCGTTATGCTTTAAATAACAGCAAATAGTGAACACCAACTTATTTGGTCACAGTTCTCCTAAAAAACCTCTTGCAAAACAATGGAACAAAACATGAACACCGCTCATAATAAAATCGCTCTAAATACTATTACAGGCTATTACCAAACGCGTCAAAATAAAATTTGAAATTAAAACAAGAACGTTCGAGAACTTTCCTAATCAACAGAATTATACAAATCGGTATTTTCACCTTATACCGCGTAGAACGAAAGACCAACGACCGTAAAAATGGTTTTTTAGCCCGCGTTCTACTTTTAGTCGTCTATAAACAAAAACAAAACGTTGCCCAATAATAAATTCAGACGGAGAGAAAATACGATTGGTTGGATTTGGATTATGGGGTATATATGACGAAATATCGTTTACGAAATCGCGTTTGGACGTTATGGCGATGAATAAATGAAACAATGATTAAGGAAATCAGAAACAATTATTAATTTTTTTCGCATCGCACGTACGGCAAATTCTTTTGTGTGTACGTGTAAATTGTTCCAGGAAGAGCACAAACCGTTATTCTTTTTTTTTACAAAGTACCGAATTAAATACTCGGAATCTTAGGCAATATGCGTATCCCCTCTTTGTTTCCTCTCCTAAAATAACGTTTATTACTAATAGTATTTGTTTAACGTATAGCTCGCGATAACGAACATACCAAAGAAGAAAAAAAATACATCGAGAAAAATTGGAGCGCTCACGCAACTGTCCTTTTACATATTCACGTTGCGTATATGCAACACAACAACGTATATGGGGAAAAAAATTGATGATTCAATCGCTGCGAGTTGCGTTCACAGCTCGCGAGCTCGCGGGAGTTCAACGACCCTCCGCGCACGCACACATCCACGCCGCGCCGAGCGCCATATAGTGTAGCGTGGTAGTAAACAACTAAATTGGTCGGTCAAAGGCTTTTTGCCTCACCTCGCACAAAGGTGTGATTGAAATTCTCGGATGTTCTGACGTCACCGACTGTCTACTATTGCGTCATGAGCCGTAGAGCGCGCGGCCTCCTTCCTATATACTACACTGCATTATACACATAGCTCCCTATGCTACACTACCATCGTACGCTTCGACTTCTTGCACTACCTCAATAAACCGCTCAACCGTACGCCCAACGACGGCGAAATCGAGCGAATGCTAAATCGAGTTAGCTGGTTGATCTCGGCAAGGAAACAAAAGCAGTAATACGACCTTCGAGTATTTTTCGAGTCGGGACAAATTTTTTGAAAAAAGAAATTTCTTAATCAATGAAATTAAGTCATTAGTTGCAGTATTTTTCTTTGAATAACAAAAGAAAATAAAGAATTTTTAATCGGTGAGAATGACACAGAGTAGTGGTCAGCTTCGACGTGGAATCTCTGTTCACAAAAGTTCCCATTACTGATACCGTCTAAATTATCGCCCGATATTTTATCGCTTTTCTACACTACATTCAAGGTGTTACCGATAAATTCAGTTCAAATAATATTCAGTTAAAAGTAAACGTGTTTTGGGTTCGGACAGTGCCATGGTTAAACGAAAACTTGACATTTCGCCCACAATCATATGGGGCTTCTTCAGGAGAGGGAAAAGATGGTAGGCCACAGTGAGCAGGGTAACTCAACATGTAAACTACGACAAAGGCGAAACTAACTGGGCGGGAAGCAATTGATCACGGTAACGCAGTATGTGAACCATGCCAGAGGCCCTCGAATTCGGCTACCGCTGAGCATCATCTAGAAATTGGCCGCCAGATAACAATGCAACTTCATTGCTTTATAATTCTTCCCACTATTACAGTCGAAAAATTAGAGTCCATAGGGATCCTTAAACATCCTAAGAATGTCAATAGAGACACACCTTACCCCCTCGTTACCCCGAAAATGAAATTCAGTAACTTAATTGTGGCTTTAAATTTCAAAGAAAAGGTTGTTGAAGAAGATTACTAGCCTATAGGTAGTCATTTGCTTCCTACAAATTTATTGATTTTCCTTCTCTTCTCCCAGAAAAACATTAAAATAGTGTCCACGGAGGGGGCACTTCTCCCTTATAAACCTATTAAATTATTAGTAGAAATGTCTTTCGGGTGATGTCGTGTAGTTGATATTTAACTTGACGTTTCGCTGACTATCCTGTCAGCTTCTTCAGAAGATTTCTAAAGACGTCTTTAGAAATCTTCTCACCCGAAAGACATTTCTACTATGGATTACGGTCGTGAAAGTCTACACTCAACTATTAAATTATTCCTAGTTTGTGCATTTTAATTTATCTCCATTCAAAAATCAATTTCTTTGGCTTTTTTAATCTCGGCATTAAGGTTTTCATCATCAGATTAGGATAAAACAAATTAAAAATAAGCATAGGTTGCTTGAGAAGAATTTCAAATTTTTTTAAAATCTTTATAAGCTTGAGCACTGTATTGAACGTCCCAAAATAAACAGAAGTATTGATCAAGAATGATTTAAACAAAAAGCTTAGAGAATTGCATACTCCATCCGAAGACACACTGTATATTTTCAACTTTACAATTATTAGTCAAATAACTGTTCCCTATTACAGGTGAATATTTCTGTGAGGTTAATATCATTTTATAGAGAGGAGGGGTCGGATAAGAGGTTATAACACTAACGACAATAAGCTAATAATAACCGCGGCATTTCGGATGATTAAAACCATTAAAGCTCTAGGTGTGGTATCAGTACAATGACCCCATACCATGTCCCGAATAAATTAATACTTGCTACGCGATAAAATTTCCTAATCGCGCTACCACGTAGATTATGGAGTAATTAATGCTCTAAAAATTGCGTTTCAAATCATGAAAATGATTATTTTAAAATGTTATCCGTCGAACGCTTCAAGTCCGTCCCTGGTTCGGCGTAGTGTCGTAATAGTAATTCCTACGTTTCGTTTTCTTCTCGTATAGCGTACTTTGTAATTATGTAAGCTCGTAAAATGTGCATATAACATTTTATATCCATCATTAAACGCGGTATGTTATATTACAAATATTCGTACGCGGTATTAATTGAGGATAATGATTATTAAATGATAATCATTTACAAAACGGCATTCGCGAATTTTTCGTTTTATCATAACGCTACTGCGGTAATAAATTTAGTTGCATAATACGAGTACACATCGGAAAATTCCGAAAACTTGGTAGTTTAATGAAGGGTATATGTTGTATTGAATTAAAATATTTTCAATTATCTAAGACAGCTGCCAATTTTGTTTGTTTGTTTTGTTGTTTGTTTGAATTTTGTTATTTTTAAATAGAACACTCTATATATTATTACATTTTAGAATTTAATTTTAAGGTGTGTTTAACTTAACCTAAATACAATACAATGACCACCAAAATATGTAGGCATAAGCAAAAGAGCGGGAGCCGTTCGATACACGGTGAGGGTGAATCGACTCCGAAAAAGGCGAAGAGCATCCGGCAGGAAAGTAATGGCAACTGTTTTTTTTTGGGATCGCGTTAATCGACTACCTTGAAAAAAGAAAAACAATGATGAAATCATACTGGGCATCATTATTTGATAAGCTGAAGGTATAAATTGTCGAAAAAAAAACGGCTGGATGTGAAGAAAAAGAAGGTTTTGTTCCACTAACACAACGTACCGTCTCGATATTTTCAGCTTATTCACCAAATCTGGCCCCCCAGCAATTTTCTTTGTTTCTTAGTCTTAGAGTTTCTCAGAGGGCAGAGATTTTACTACGTTAAGATAATATTAATGGTCTCACCGTGAATATAGTGCTAAACAGATCAAGCCTATCAAAGAAATGCATTTTTCATACTTATATTGATAACCACCTCCATTAACGATGTAATTTTGCTTTAAAGATAAAACCAGTGTTATCTGAGTTCATTAGAGATACAATAATACATAAAATTAGAAAAATATTAAGCATACACTCTTTTCTAAGGGATTAAAGCCATAAATTATTATGTAAAGTAGACATATTGCGACAACCACAATAAAGTCTCTTTTATTATTATTCCAAGAATTTCTCGGAAGTACCGATTTTTTGAAACGGGTCATTTGGGGATTATTAACGAACAATACATTTAGGAAATATAACGCAGTATCATTCTTGTCTATGTATCACAGGCGTAAAGATATAAAGTTGCTTCATTTTACTGTTAAACGTGTGTTGGTGTGCATCTGTCGTTTTTGCGCGAAAGTTTTAAGAAAATTTACGTCAAAATGGCACGTGGCAAGCCTACCAGTGTAGAAGAACGTTCACGCATTATTGCGCTGTTTGAAGAAGGATATTCGGGGCGACAAATTGCTGAAAAAATAAATATGAGAAGTTCAACAGTAAATGACATCATAAAGCGATACCGGACAACTGGAACTATAGAAAATCGTGTTCGTCCTGGAGCATCTAGGAAAACAACAAAAGCTGAAGATTTGAGAATTGTATTATTAAGCAAACGCAATAGAAAATTAACAGCGCCACAAATAGCAGCCGAAGTCAATCGCGGCCGTGAAGAACAAGTTTCGGCGAGTACGGAAAAACGTCGACTTCAACAAGCGGACCTTCATGGACGCATTGCCATTCGAAAACTCTTATTACGTCGGGGCAACAGAGCAAAACGGCTACAGTTTCTCTACAGTTCTCATCTAGATTGGTCGTTAGATAATTGGAAACACGTGCTTTGGAGTGACGAGTCAAAGTTTGAGGTTTTTGGGCAAAATCGACGAGTTTATAACCGAAGATCTAAAACCGAAAAGTGATCGCGAATTGCATTGTGCCAACAGTGAAGCAAGGGCGTAGCTCTGTGTTAGTGTGGGGATGTTTCTCCTTTGCTGGGACGGGAGATTTATGCAGAGTGCAGGGTGTAAAGAGGAAGGAAAATTATTTTGCAATACTCCAGAATCATGCAGTGCCGTCAGGATTGCGTATAATAGGCCGTAACTTTACATTCATGCATGACAACGACCCGAAACACACTGCGTTAGTGTGTAAGAACTATCTAAAGGAGCAAGAAGAACAGCACACCCTGAAAGTAATGACATGGCCCCCACAAAGCCCAGATTTGAACCCGATAGAGTTGTTGTGGGATGAACTGGACAGGAGGATCCGAAAAATATGGCCAACTTCACAAGAACATTTACGGAATATTCTGCAACGTGAATGGATTAATATTCCACAATCCGTTTTAACAAAACTTATCGAAAGAATGCCTAGAATAGTTCGAGCGGTGATTAACAGCAAAGGAGGTTTTTTCGATGAAAAAAAAATATAATGTTCAGTATGTTATATTAGCCAGAATACCTTTTTATTTATTTGTTTTTGTCTTTTTTACCTGTACATACAATAAAATTGCATTTTGCTTTTAGTTTCGTTTGTTTCTGTAACCTTTTCATGTTTTTTACCAACCGACCGAACTTCTCTGAACGTCAGTGTATGTATAGACGGACTATGCAACATTCTTAATTCCTTCATGATGTCAATTGCATCATCGTTTACGTTTTACGTCAAACGGAACAAATTAATAACCATACAGCATTACTCTGGGTAACGGAATGTTGTTGTTATTGTTTTTTTTTTTTTTCGTTTCTGCGCTATTACGTAACAAGCAAAGAGATAAAATTCACGCATTTCTTTCTCTCCTTCTAATTCATGTAATACGGCGTTGTCCGAGTTGCGTTCGACGTTGCTGCATATCTGTGTGCGAGTGTGGACTAAAATTAATCGAGGATCCATTGACCTAGGTTAGTTACTACACGATGGAGGCAACGTTCGTTCGCCTCGAGGAACGTGACTTGGTTAGCGTGTTTCTTTTTAACTACGCTACTGGCTTGCTGCTACCATATATCGTTTTAGTTAGTCGTCATCGACGTGTGGATGTGTGCGTCGGTGCCTGGATTCGTGTACGTTGACTTCTGGGTTCGTTTGCATATTCGTTTGAATTATATTAGGGCGTTTGCTTGGCACGCGAATATGCAATTTATCGATAAGGACGATAAATTGAGGGATATAGTTCCTACCTTAGCTACAGCGAAATATGAATAAATTATTCTTTAGAAGGTGGTCGCTATAAAATTTGACGAGGAACATTTCCGGATTAAGGAATTATATAAATGGGGCATCCTGATCAAGTTTTTTTATTAACTTGAGATTTATTCTAGTGAATGTAACAACTTGCTTCTAATACAGGGGTGGCAACCCAAATGATTTTATGGGCATTTTTGGTTCCAAAATAAATTTCTTGGGCGCAGCGCTTGTAAAGTGAATCCAAAATTCATTGTATTGTCGGGGGGTTATAACATGACTGAAATGTATAATGGTCCTATAATGGCCGTATACAATCCTGCGACTCGCAGTTACAAGAGCAATAAAAGTGGACAGGAAAGACGTGGAAATCCACTATGTCAATTAACCAAGTTAGTTGAAGGTGATGGTGTTATTTCAATGTCTTTTGATATTTTAGAGAATTACATTATTTTCTGGGGAATCCTTACTGGTTAAAAAAAAACATTTATATTGTTAAAGAACATTAAGTAATGCAGAACAGGAAATATTTAAAATGCAGTAAAGCACGAAAGGCTAACGCAGAATTCTAGTGATCAAAACTATTACATTAGACAGGGTAATTTAATATGAAATTCACAACATCCAATTATTCTCTATAAAAAAAAATTGCTTGTTGTAATTACAGGACTTATCTGGTCGAGAGCCGAACTCTCAACTTATGACGCTGCCACAGTGGAAAATAGACCCTCTTACTACTGGACCATCGTATCTATCATATGAAACTTTTTACCAAACAAATATAACAAAAAGAACTTATATTGTTACATTAAAGTTAACGGAAGCGCGAAAGTGCATTCACCAAAAGAGCAAACGCGAAACAAAAACACGAAGACAAAAGAATGATAACGCCACGTCATAGAAGTGCATCACCGACTAAAAATAACCGATTCATCGTCCCAAAATATACATCGTCCAATTTTCGAATTGATGCAATAAATGTAACAATACGCTGATGTGGCTTATATATACGACCCAAGCACGCATCCACACACACACACATAGAATTATCGGATGCGTGCATATACACCGAGGATGAAGCAAATATAAGCCATCCACCTCCTACTCTACTAAGGTCACGTCAGTTCAGTGAACTTAGTAGTAAAATCGTGCCGAAAATGAGGTCAAAATCCCCGGTAATATTCGACTCACTCTTAATTTCATGCCTCCACCAGATCAGCGATCTGAGACCATTAAGCCAGCGCCATCGCGCGGACCTCCATCGAAACGCGCCGAAGTGCGTGCGAGCTTCGCGGACGCACGTGCGATGCACGTAGGACAGATAAGAAGCGCTGGAAATGGCTGAACTCGCGCCGATCGGATGACGGCCCATCTTCCCACGCGGTACGCCTGAATATGGGCGAATAGATTTGTCAATTGATCAATTTATCCATGCTAATTGAAAACGAGCGAGGCACGAAATAATTGAACGACGTATACGCGTAATTAAGAAATAAGTAAATGTCGACCTAAAAAAGGGGAACGAAACTTTAATCGCTGGCTGTGACAAATTCGCTGGAGTATTGTAATATTTAATGAGGTGCTTAAAATTGAATTATTGCAGAAGTTTTGTTTGCAATTTTTCTGGAATTTCGAAGAAGGAATTTTGAAAGAGAAGCTGATGTTTTAATGATGTTTAAACTAAGTTCATATTTAAATTGTTAGAAATCAGCATTGGATTTGTCGAGGTTTACGTGCCTCGTTTATGAGCCTCTCCGCTTCTAGATGCGTTTTGAAACATTTTGTTAGCTTACACAATAATTACTCATTAAGTAAATCAAATACAAGTCAATAGCTGTCTCTCTACTAACAGCCATAAAAATAAAATTTGGACCGGGCATTCATAGATCTTGGGTATTCCAGCTTACCATAGCTTTCCTAAAAATATTACTGATGCCGTAGGGTTTTTGTTTGTGTCCCTAACTAACTGCCCATAAGCTGTTCCACCGCTTATCGTTGGCGGAAAGCTAGTCCCTTCTGGCGCATTTCTAAGTGGATAGAAAATGTGAGCGTTATAGATCCAGAGAAGAGTCTAGAACATGCCGCTGGATGGCGTTGCACGAAGTTTTTCGACTAAATAATTGATAATATTGGTTCTTCCATGATTAAATCAATATTTCATGGGGCCAGTGTTTTTGTTTACGAGAAACTTAATAACAAACAGCAGACCAAGATGCTTAAAAATACAAAATTTCAAGATATTCTGTAGGTCTTTTCGTTTGCTGGAATTTCCCTAAAGGGATTGGAAAAAACTGAGATTAAGCAAATTTATTCTAAGAAAAGAATTAAGTTTCCTGTTAGTACTAAATGAGAAATCAAGTTTATATTTTTTATTCATTGATATTCATAAACCACACAAGATATCTCATTTCTATATTACAGTTCTAAATATGTGCAGCGAGCTGGAGCGTCAATGTATGCGTGTGCATGTATGTGATTCGCTTTTGTTTTTAACAAAGTGCGCTGTCGTCTAGCCAAGGGTCAACGTACCCGAAACTGGGTTGTCGTACTCGTTGACGTCGCGAAGCCAAATCGCATCGCAACACACAGACGGAGCTGTAATACCAGCAACAGCCAACAGTCGAATAGCAGTAGCGTAGTGAAGCTCAAGCACCTCTCGCCAGGATGCCCGAATGAGGAGGAGGAGGAGGCAACAGAAGACGAAACGGCTGCGAAGAGCGGTCGCGTTGGGTGATGGCGGGCGGTGGTGGTGGAGGTGGTGGGGACTTCGCAATGATAACGGACAAGTTTTGCGCATGATCTAACCGACCGAGTTCAACGGCCGTACTATACATTCCTGTATTATACGAAGTTCACTATTTGAGGCAACTGACCCGAATATATTTTTTATAAATACATCTCTCGATCGAGCTGCAAATAGATTCATTTTTTCGCGCATCCCCCACTTCGACGGATGGCGCGCACCGCGATATTTACGACTGTGCTTTATTATGTGGAGGCATTACTCCTCACGATAGCACTTCTGGAGGCGACCTGGATTTTTTCGAATTTCTCATTTCGCTCTGATTTTTTGGGGTATCGCGCTAGAATCGAACGGGTTTTTCGAAAACTTTCGGTTCGCGCGCTAAACAACCTCAAAACGTCAGCGCTTTTTCCAGCCACGTTGAAAACTAGAACTTGACTAGACATTCGTTGATTTTTTGATTGTCCAGTAATAATATTATTATATACGTACATGCCACTTTCACCATTAGGTATTAACTATGCTTCATTTTGGGGCTTCTCCCTTCGCAGTCCAAAAAATTGAAAAAGTTGACATTACAAAACCATGTATTTTTTTCTAACTTACCAATGAGAATGTATATACACATATGTCGTTTTTTTAATGCCAACAACCAACCGTTAAGGAAACAATCCAGCATTGATGAAATCTTGAATTGCCAATTCACCTGGAAGTTTGGCCTTCTAAATACGAAGGGGTTCAAGAATATTCGTCATATTAAAATAAAATCGCAAAAACTATGTTCCTAAATTTTTGCCTTTAACCGATTGGAAATTTTCCAAATTCTGTGTTGTTCGTTTAGCTATGTTTGGTGACGGCTGGGGATCGCATGTAATTGATATCATTTTATTGCATTCTCCATAAACATCAAACAAATTTCAGCAATCTTCGTTTGTATAATTTAAATATTTATTTTTTTCATGAAAGCTGGGTTGTCTTCTGATGATCATAATCTAGATATCTTCAAAGTTGGATGACGTTTAGAAAACGACATAAGCTACATTCTCATTAGTGGATAATCTTTTTTGGAAGAAAATTATGTTTTCCTAAATCTCTGGAAAGTATCCATTTCAAATGCCTAACGAAGATAATTTTTATTTTATGAGCAATTTGATAGGAAAGATAGGATAGAAAGGGTAAATATTATTGGGTACAACAGCCAGACGAGACATAAGGAAAAATAAAAGACTAAATTTTTAATCGCTGAGCTTTTGCAATTTAATTAATGCTTCATCAGAGTGACATCATAGAAGTTAGTTGGTGGAAAGATATCAAATTTTTTAATTTGTGACAAAATTGTTACTCTGATGAATCATTTATTAAATTGCGAAACCTCAGCGACTAAAAATTGAGTCTTTTATTTTTCCTCGTGTCTCGTCTGGCTGTTGTACCCAATAATATTTACTCCTTCGATTGATCCTAACGTTATACAGCCGTACTCCTAACAATTTAACCTAAATTATTGAACATATTTTAGTTTAGTTTAGTTTAGTTATGATAATTATATAGTTTGTTGTAATTCTTAACATAAATAGTTTTTATTTTAAAAATACGTTATCTCAACATTTTTCGTTGTGTAGAAGTCCCAAAAAATAAAAAGTTTTTCTGGGGGAGGATATATTCATTAAATGATTCTTACAATTGATTCTACCTCTAAAATGCCATAATTTTATTGCCGAAGAATCAAGTGGATCTTGAAGATTTGCAAAAAAAATGAATTTCTTTGATTAGTAAAGTGTATTTTCTATAGGAAAATTCGATACGAGGGTTACTAATTATAATAGAACAATGTACAGAGTAATAAATTATGCTAGTACATAGTGTGTAGGCGTTTTTAGAAGATCGGAATATTTTTATTTATATTTAGTAATTTTCTGTCTGCCTTTCTATCCATTCAGGGACATACTGTATGTGTATGTTAAATAAAGAGCTATTATTCTGATTATAGACCTCTTTTTCGCTCAAGCAATCTTTTGCTAATATGGATATTAAAAATTTCGCGAAGCCCCACATCTGTTTATCTGTTTTCTTCTCGCCCCAGTTAATTGCACTTTAAAAGAAAACATGTATTCCTATTATTAATTAATGAAAAGCAAATTATTTTATTTAATTTCATTTTCCTTATTTTTGCAAAAAAAAAAATATTAACCAGTTAGAAATGGATGTTAAAATATAATTTAATACTTAATTTCATTAATTTTAGAATTAAATTCAACAAAATTAGAGGATTTCATCGACTCCTGAAAATTTGAAATTTTTTTTTATAACATCTCAGCGTTTTTAATGTTTTTTTTAAGATCTTCTCTAATTATTCTTTTTTGTAAAATAAAAAGGTTGGATTCCTTATCACGTATGGATACGGGACTTCCATAACATGATTCTCCCACGGACAATCCCGTAAGCGTTCATCGATAATCGGACACCTTGTTATTTCCAGATAGATTCTATGCAAATCGTATGGTCGGTGCTGTTTGTCATAAACTCCTAGAAGAGAACGCATTTCCGTGTACCTGATACAATGACGCATCGCCGTGCGATACGTGCCCGAACGACTTTCAGTACATATGTTCGCCGCGTCTCTCGCATCGTCATCGGATTCGCCGTGCGTAAAATACCTATGAATTGCATCTATTAAAAGTGCGGCCGTATCTACGGACGAACTCAAGCAAATATTTGTATACCTAAGTCTACCGAGTTATGTATACGTTATAAGCGTGAAGACAACAACAACGCCGGCATATATGCTCAATGCTTGCGATTATAAAGATAGAACTTGGCTATGCGATCGTTAAAGTGCAGTAACCGCACGGTGATATTCCGTTAGACGGAACGAGCTGGCGAACGTCGCCGCCGGAATCCGCAAGGCGGCGCGCGCGAGCGCGTGTCGCACTCGATAACGCTGAAGCAGCGGTCGTTCACCGGACCGCGATGGTGGCGGCGCCTAACGGCGTAACGGCGAACTAGCGCGGTCGCTCCGACGAAGCTTTTCCGGAATTTTCGACCCGAATTAGGGTAAATTATGAATGCAAACGAATAGGATTGGATTATTAGGGGTAATTTACGATGGAAATTAAGCTTGGGGGAGAAAATTCCGTGTATAAATAAGGAATACGTTGAAAAAGTTCTTAAAAAATCGGGGGGAAATTTGGAAGTTAAATCTTCTGTTCATAAACAAATATTTCTAATGGAAACACATATACAGTGTGTTTACCTACTGCCCAGGCGGTAAATAATTCCCTCCGTTAGCAATTTAGAAAAAATTATTTAAACCAAAAAATCATGACATCGCTAAATTATATTCAAGTATACAAAGTGTTCAGTTTCCGGGTTAGCTGATTTCTAGAAGAAGGTAATCGAAATCGTTGCAGTTTGGTTCAAATTATTTAATTTTTTTATGGAGCACATCATAGATCCAGGGTCGTTGTTTTCTTTTAAGGAATTTGGGTTTGCTCGAGAGCATTTGAGAATGCCGACGTTTCGCTCTCAATTGTATAGAGCTTCTTCTGGGCTGCTGCATATTGCGTCGCTGCTGTACGAAGAATTGTATATGGGCGAGATCTAAATTACGATATATTTTCTTTTAAGTGTGGTGACGGTCCAACGGGGTGTATAAACTTTTTTGAAGCTTGTGAGCCTTTTACTGTGTAAGTTGTGTGTGTATGGCTTTGTTACTGTCACTCCCTCGCCATGAAGGGTGATTGCGAAATTTGTTAATCCTAGCGGGACTCGAACACATAGCGCTTAACTCTGCCCAATCAAGCGCAGGTTATCACTGGGCCACTGAGCCGTTTAATAATGTTTTAGACAATTACCAAAGATACCATGAAATACTTTTAATTCGTTTTATAAGTCCGTCTTTTATTTGAATATTTTCTAATCAATGGTGCTAGCAGGCGTAATACAGACCTTAATGCCAGTCAAACAATCTAGGCCCAAAAGCACTTGTTATATGCTTTATATATGAATATAATGACGGTATTTTAATGGAAGTACCTGTTCCGAAGAGAAACTGCCTGTATGACATGAATTGTATTGTAAATATTATAAGCCATATGTTTTGAATTAATAAAATAATTTGCTTCAACCTTTCGTTCAAGAAACTTGTTTATTTTGAAATTATTCATATGTAACTTAGCTATTTTAATAGTTGCAATTACCTTCCAGTAAAATAGATACGATGCTGACGCCCTCAATAGAAAATACGTCTTGATTAAAGCAAAATAATTTTTTCCAATTTTTAACGAAACACGTCACAAAAACACTTACATTCGACATCAACACTTAATACTACCACTAAAAAGGGTATATAAAATCACAGGTAAAAGAATCACAGGAAAAAAGGGTTCTTTTAACAATGCACGCTCCTCCCTATAAAAAAATATCCGCCAAATATTATCGCCCAAAAAAGAAATAAAAAAAAACACACACACCAAATCCCTAATACGGTCGATAATTTAAGGCCTCTCTATTATACGTATTGTATCGTCGAATGGGAAAAAAAGCAAAGAGCAGAGCAAAAAAAATCGAAATCCACTTCCAAAATTAACTATCACTAGCCATCTGTCGGATACCGATGGAAAGGATGATATTTATTCTTTATTTTTTGCGCCGAGCATCACGTTAAAAAAAGGGAGAAGAGGATGCGGCGCATTCCGAAGGGGTTGTTTGTTAATTTGGGGTTGCCAAATTTTAGAAAGTAAAAACGACGTTCGCAGGTGCCGACGGTTTGCCGGGGGTTGAGGGTTGTTGCGTGCTGCAGCAGGTAATACGACCTTGAAGAACGGATAGAATCACAGAAATGTTTTCGGGCGATTGGTTTTTAGGGGCGAATTTTATTTCGGGGTTCCAGAGATGTGTTCTGCAGATATATCTGATTCCATTGTGTAAATAAGAGACGCTTGCGTTTTAAAAATTAACCGAAAGAATATGATTGATTTTTTTTTTAATTAATAAATTTGAGTTATTGTTTTTTTTTTATTAATATTCAAAATTTCAAAGAGAACTGAATATTGATAGGAGAATATATTTAAAATTTCAATAAACGCAGTTCATTCCTATTGTTTTGTAATGTTATGTATGAATCGCATTTATCAATGAAAATATTGATAATTGTTTATAAATAATTAACATCTAGTAGACTATTTTGAAAGCACAACGACGAAAAACAATAAAAATCTTCCCAATGCATTTATTATTTAAATAATAATATTAATGTAGTATCAATAGTAATAGTAATAGTAATAGTAATAGTAATAAAATACAGGGTAAGTCATAACGAGTTAAAAATCGAGCCAGTACAGAGTGGTAAAAGCGCTGCCGGTTTTTTAACGTGCGATGACGACCCAACGGCACTCATAAGCTCTGTAAAGCTTGTTATAAAATTACGAGCCTTTAGTGTCTAAATTGCTCCTATCACCCTGTCGTCTAGATTTTTTTTTCTGTGGATTCAAGATTAAGCCAAACCCGTGCAAAATTATCGCTTTATATAATCCAATCAAATGTATTTTTGTTATTAAATATTGAACAAACAATTTAACTGAAAAAAGCAAGGTAATGCAAGTAATACACCCAGGCAGTCCTTGAATATTTGGTTCCACCGACCTCTATACCCTCTCGGTTTTCTCCTGCCCTATTTCTCCGCTCCAAACGCGTCATAATTTGAAGGTTAATTACGAATACGCCCGGCTCACCCCCGCCTATCGACAACGCCGCCCAACGCAGATCGTCCTACGTCGGAAGATATTCCAACCAATCCACCACCTCCTCGTTTTTCTAGATTAGATACAACTACGTACACGCAAAGAGGCATCATATTGCGCACACCTCGTCGTTTGGCCATTGACACCCGGCTCAACCGACCTTCAACCGAGTTTTTGCGCTCGTACGCACACATGAATCCCGAACGAGCAGGTAGAAATCGAGGGACCCCATTTATGTAGAGCGCCATCTATATACGATCGGAAATTTTTCTTCTCCTATTTTTTTTTTCCACATTGTGTAACGCCCAAACGTCTAATACAATAAACTTTTCGTGTTTTTATTTTTTCGAGTAGCTGGCCCTAATTCTGCGGTATACCTGTCATTATTATACGTAATTTTCGTGCGAAACAGGGGGCCACCGATCCTTCGTTGGCCTGCGACTTCCGGCATTTACAATAGCGCGAGTGTATAACATGCGATCTCGAGAATTGACGAAAATTAACGAATCTCACAACTAGATAAACGTTTAAAATGGCATTGATACGAATTCGGTGAAATATCAAGGTGATTGTAGTTAGCAAAAAAAAAAAAAGAATCGAGGAAATATTTTTTTGTACACCTAAAGATACATACAATGTACTTCCGCATTGTTCAATTTTCGTTTCAAGGTTTTCCTTGTATTTTAGGATTTCTTAATCGTTATACAAGTTGATCTTGTGCCAAAACCTTTTCCTTTTTATCTCATGTTCATAAAATTCTCGCAGGATTTAAAAAAAAAGGTCACTTTGTATATGTTAATAGGTCGTTAAATACGATGAAATGAACTATTTTAGAGGTGATGTACAGGGCGATACAATATTCGTTTATCAAAGATCCTTTAATTGTCGAATTGCTACAAAATTTTCAGAATTATAGGATTTTGTTAAATAAATATTGCATTATTTTTCTGAGAATAACATATATTAAACTTACCTTACAACCTTCACATGAATGAACGCCATAATGGAAACCAGACGCCTTATCACCACAAACACGGCATAATACTGTTGTACCATCAAATTCTGCAAATATGGAAAAATATATTTGTTACGCTTTAGTGAGGCATCCAACAGCTCAATACAATAAGAAAAAAATGATTGTAATAAAAGAGAAACTGCATCGCACTTCAATTTGTTTAATGGTTGCATGCATTCCTTTCTAATATTTCGAATTCTTTTTTAAAGCAAATACAATCGGCATGCTCTACAAACATACACCGCGGAATAAAGTCGTTGTATAAGCATCGTGTGTACCAGTCTTGAGAAAGCAAAGTCAACGAACAGGCACTACTTTCTCTTTCAAAAAGTTGAGTGTAATCGGCGTTGCTGTCAGGCAGCCTTACTTAATATATTGCTTTGGCAGTGAAAGTAAAAGAAGTTCCTCACGAATAACGCACGATATCTTCAGCGGTTTATTATGTTGTTTCTCCAATCGGATGCGTTACATAACTTGTTTTTTCTTTATATCGCGGTAATGTATTTGAGCAGGTTTTCATAGTAAACATCGGAAATTATTGGTAATAATTTAGGCTTGTATATGGGGATTTATTCTTTATTATTACGTTTTCTTATCACAAAAACAATTTACCTAAATTTAAAGTCGGTTCCCTTGGTGAAGAACTAATCGAAGAAACATCGGTATATTGATGATGAGTCGTCGACTCAGGAAGTTGAGCCACGTTATGTACGTTGCTGTTCTCCGAAGTTAGAATCATTTTGGCTGCTTCCCAAGAAAAAAAAAGGAAATATGGGAATGGAGATCACTTACGAAATCACTTGTTTAAAAAAAAAAAAAAACAACGACCGAAACACGAAATTATCGAAATAGAAGAACCACGATGAGATCACAAGATGCACCTGTTAATAACAACTTCATCACTAACATCGCTGTTTTAAGAACGGGAAGTGAGTTCGAGTCTATTTTCGGTGCGGCACAAAAACGCTTCGGATTCAAAGTCAAAAATAAAATTAGGAACTTGTATGTATAAATATACGAACGCACTCGCCGCTGTATTTTTCCGAAATAAAATCGGGACCAATGTCTTTTATTTCTTACTATTCCTTTGCGTTTTAAAAATAAATACACGCGCTTGTTTTATCTCTTTCACTTGTTCGATGTTATTCGGGCCTGTTGCGGAGGAGCTGCTGCACCACCAAATGCTGCGAACTAACTGAAGATAGTGAAAGTCCCAATATGTACTGAACACGGACTCTTCAAGCCTTATAGTAAATAAACCGAGGCTTCGGTCTCTCCGATGTGTATTACCTGAAGGGCGACCGTCAAGCGATTCTCGACCGCTTTGAAGAAACAAACGAAGGTAGAAATATAGTAGGAGAGAGGGAGTAAGGGTTCACTAACACTCTAAACACACACACACACATACACCGACAATATTTTAGCACTCCGAACAGAAGGCGAAGCGGCAAAAGCCGCGAACTTGGTCGGGTTCATCGTATTTTGAAGTTGGAGGTCACTGACAACAAGATCGACGGCCAGCCAATAGTCGCGCGTCGGGCTCGTCCGCGATTGGTAGAGCCGCGTCGCGGCCACGCCCCGACCGGCACGAACGGTGGGGCGAAATTAACCAAGGGAGCGAGTTCAACGCACCCGAACCTTGACTGAATTACCCAGACAGCGTGCAACGCAACGGCCAAGGCCACCTTGATTGCGTTCTCTCCGCGCGCGCGGCATATACTATATATGCTTCACTCTCCGCGGCTGTATCTACCGGGAGAGAGAGCGAGACGGACGGGGATCCGGGCAAAATATCGAGAGAAAGAGAGATGAAATCCTTTCACTTCGGTGTTTTCGGGCGGCCCATACTCTATTCTGATTTACGTATACGTTCGCTATATCGCGAGTAACTTATACACAGTCCGACGATTTTCACTTAGAGATTAGTTTCATTGAAAAAGAATCGAAGCGTTAATTCCGGTTCTAACCGGTAAAATTTTTCTTTTTATTAATCCCTTTCGCAAACATGAAAAACAAAAGAAGGAACAGTAAGGAATCAATTCAATTCTGCACCAGCACCTTTTGCTGGAGACTACGAAAAGGTACATATATAGCCAGCCCTTCGGTACGTAGAGACCAACCGTCTAGACTGTCTGTAAGGGTTAATGTTCTGTCTACCGAGTATTAACCCCCTTGTATGTGTTTTGATCAGTAACGCGTTCGCAAATACGTCTTCTGAAATATTAAGTTGCAGCAACCTTTTTTGATGTTAAAAGACAAGACAACAGTTTTATTCGAAGACCAGTTTATAATTTATATTTAAAATGAAGCAATTTTAAGAATTCTTCCAAGTATATCTAGAAGAAGTACCAAAATTTATCTACAACAAAAACCACAACCGATCTAACATAAAAAAATAATATTTGATATTAGATTTTTTTTACAACTTATTCTCCTATTAATAATCCTAATACGTCCACTGTAACGATACATTGCGTTAAAAGAAGTCACGTGGATGCTTCGGCGGGTCGATCGCACGGCGTAGCTTTAAAAAAAAAGGAAAACTAGATGCCGCGCGAGAGAAAAAAACAACCAACTCGAAACAGCGGAAGGAGGACGACTATGTCGTCATCGTCGTCATAAGGCGCCTGTTAGAGCGCGGTGAAGTTTCGCGTCTCTTCTCTTCCTAAATTTCCTCTCGCCACGCTGTTGATTCTGGGCGCTTAATGACGATGACGGGCAATCGGCGGTTGCGAGGGGAAGGAAAGGTTGGCGTTTCTTAACGCGCGACGGACGGACGGACGCGGCGATGATGTTATGTTCTTCTTTTTTTCTCTTCTCCGTATATACGATGTGTAATGCCGCCGCTGCCGCCCGCCGATACTAACGGTTAGTTTACATATTTTATCATGCTGTGGAAACAGGAGTGCAAAGACCTTTGTATACACAAGTACTAAGCAGAAGAAAAGGAGTGTGCGTGTATGTGTGTGCGTGTATGTCTGCTTGTGTGCGTTGAGAATAAATGCGGAAAAATTATAGTAGTAATGTTTATGTTATTATACGCAAAAAAAGTTTACGGTGGCGCGTACAATAAAAGCGGTACGTAATCTAAGTAGCGTAATCGGAATATAAAATCATTCATTGTTTCCGCGAAATGTAGGGGGCGCTTTTTAGGAATATCACAGAAATTGTTGTAATTCCTTATTTTCCTACAGGTTACTTGAGATTATTTACATAGCCAATTTCAGGAAAACGAAACACTTATATACAGTGTCTCTGCTTAGTCTCGTAGATGACGGAACGGTTCCTGAAGTAGTCGTCAATCATCCGCAAGAGATATGGCGATACCTGAAAGGAGAGCTCCAAAACGTTCAGGTTGTCCATCCATCTACCTGAATTGAAGGCATTCCTCACAACTAAGATTTTCTGCCCTCTACACCGCCTCGGTGACCTCTCGTAGAGCGTCGATGGTCGATGTTCCCTGGAGTAATTCATAATGGCGGGACGACAAACGCCCAGTGCTGCATGTAATCTATATATGTTCGTATAAGCCTATCCAGGACCCGAATCGGCGGGTAACGAGCTTATATCCGAACCCCCAAGGGTCGGAGTCTACATCCGAGACCATTTCCTCCCAACGATGCGCCTTACTCAACTGTGGCCACTAAATTGTGGCCGCGTGAGCCTGGTTGGCCGTGCACAATAAATATAATGGCTTAGCGATCGCTTTCTGTGTGCCTCCCAATCTCCTATCCTCAGTGTTAGATCTTCAGACGCAAAGGAGACATCCGGTATAGTCTCCATATAGCCAGGTTGGCAAAAGGTTGTTACTCCACCTTCGATGAGGATGATAACTTCAGTCCTGGTCGCTATTTCCAGGACATACTTCCCCGGGGAATCCAAGTGCGGCATGCCCTACTCTGTCGCCTTAGCGTACCCTAAATACCTGCACTTCTGCCCTCCTACGAACTCCGCTGCAAACGCAAACGCCTTTGATTCGAAACGCTTTCGGCAGTTCTTTCGCTAGACAGTCACTCACTTGCGCGATCGCTAATTTCAGATCCCCTAATTTGGGTAACTCTGACCTCTGCAATAGAGATACCCAAGTGCTTCCTTATGGCTTCCTGGACTTCCAGCGCTGTAGTGCAGCTGTCCAGGTTGCGCATCTCTAGCGTTATTTTCGGGTCAAGATTACGGGTCGTACCCAGGTCTCCAAAATCAAAGGCTTTACTGAAGTCCATCTACTTGTTGGCGACTATCAACGTATTGGCTAATGTATTGTGTTAGGTCAACTAAGTTGGTAGCAATTGATTGACATCCTGTCATAGAGTAACCGTTTAAAAAAATATCCCATTGTTCACTTTTTTTTGTAAACAGGCGAGCAAATAAATAGAGAAGACATTCGAATGGCCAAGTTAAAAATTACACATAGTGGTTCGCATATTATTGGAGCACAATCACAAATAAGAAGGCTTGGCAAGGCATCATGTTCACATACCATTGAAGATCTAGCTATAGATCGAAGTTTTTTCAAAGCATGCAGAACTTTCATTGAGTGCTTTGGGTTGATACAATAACTAGATCCAATTTTATCCAATTTTTCTCGATTCCTTTTTTTCTCGATTGCTAGCTCCACTTTTTGCTCAAAGAAAATTTGTTATTCGAGGTACTGTTCGAAATAAATAAATTATAACTTCTACAAAAGAAATATTCATTAAATGACTTTCATCTGGCATTATGCGAATGTAACCTACATATAGCGTTGCATTATGTAAGCTTAGCGATCGTCTTTCTTCTAGAAAAATCGACTAATTATAAATACGTACGCGTAGAACAACACTTATGCAGCAAAAATTACGCGTATTACTATTGCTTCTCGGTAGATACCAACGCACACATTCTCATTACGTAGTGTGCATTAGCGTTCAATCACATTGTTGTGAGTACAAACGACACATGCTATAATATTTGCATAGGTTGTCTCTTGGTGTCATTAACCTATGCCGCATAAAAAATCGGCCAGCCTCATGTCAAGAGTGTGTTGGCACAGAGCGCTGTACTCGGTACGTAACGTCAATTGTATTTATATTGTACATACATAGGTTTTCCAAGAATCGAGCGAAAATAGAGCTCATACGTATGTAATGCGTCGACTTTGTTAACTTCGATTGATCAGGGTAGAAGAACGTTCAGAAGAAGAACGCAAAAAGTATCGACTCGTGCTAGCAATATGACGTGTTATAACAGGGAGCAGGTATTTTCGATTTTAGGGCTCTCCAAAGGGTTACGTAGATGATTGGATGGCAGATGTTGCGTACCTATTAGGTAGTTCTGCACGAAATTTGGTAACAACAGCTGTTTGGGACTTGCGACGACTTATTTTCGATGCATATTCGAAAAATATGATTTGTACGCTTTCATACATAAGGTTTTTTTTTTCTGTTCGGATTTGAGACAGCTGTCTACCTTATTGTTAAATTGTTTTGATTCGTAGGCTTTCGATAAAATGCGTCCAATTATTGCATACTTATCACATTGGTTTTCTAGCAAATGCTTGCGTACTTACAAATGCAAATGCTTACGAATGAAAATATCACAATTTATTATTTATTTATTGATTATGTGGCCTCTTTTAACATTACTTATGAAAAATGCCGGTCAAGTAGCTACTTTTGGACGTAGTGGAAATGCGAGCTCTTTTAAGTGATATTCTCAAAGACTTCAAGAATGTTGCATGTAAGCATCAGGATTGTGGTTGGGTTGTTTGCGCACATAATAGCGTGTGTGCTAAACGGTTTCTTTTACCGGCCATCAATATCTTCTTTGCCGCTTTTGTCGATCAGTTGTATTCTACTTTTGCTAAATTGCGCTGATGTCAAGTAGAGGAAATGCCTATCTTTTGCGTTTGCAAAAATAGTAAACTTGGTGTTTGTAAAAATTCTGAGTTTTTTCCTCAATGCAGGGTATTTCTCATAATCTTTAGTCATTAAGCACTTGTATTTATCAGATTATGCAATATTCTTTGTTTTGTTTTTCTCTGATTACGTTAAAAATAATCAATTGTAGCAAATCTAGAGGAATAAATAACAGAAAATACATTTAACACTTTTCTTTGCGCTTTTAATTATAACCGAAGATAATTAGCCATACGTATAGCCTATCAAGACCAAACGCATAAACTAGTATAACACATCGTTCTTATCAATTAAACTTTGGACTTGGTCTAATAGAAGCGGCCCATTACGTCGATGACGTAATCTAGAAATTTCGTTGCTCCATATTTTTTTCTATTAGTTCCTCGATTCATCTCATAATTAATACGCTATAATACATCATCGACGTTCATGTGAAGGATCGATATAGATCTAAGCGGGCGCCCGTTCACCTATACAATGTCTATAAACTCTGAACACAGCATGCTATGTTGTTTTGCTATTCCCGAAGCTGCTACTACTACTACCTAGATGGATTATGTGTGCTTATGTATACATGCTTTAAAAATAGAAAAAAGGTTATTGCCAGCGATTAAATCGGCCTTGAATTTTAAACATTAAGTATATATATTTATATACACGTGTGAAGGACTTCGGATACCAATTACGAGTCTTCCAAGGTTAGCCAAAAATTATTTAACCCGAACGAACGCTAAGGAGTCATAAAGTGTTCGATGCACCTTAAAGTATAGTTTGATGACACGTTTTGGTTGTCCCCACCACGCCGATAACGTCGTCACGGTCAAAAGCGGTCCTCAACTTTGTCTCCTTTTCCGTTTTTACGATGGAATCGTTTCGGGAAAGAGTTACGGTTTTACGAACGTTATTACCTAACCCTTTTTGCATAAAACTACCCAAAACTGGCACAGATTCCGAGCGGAATATGAGTGTATTTAACTTTCACTATCGTAAAATTTTATGCATTTATTATTGTCGGGAGGTTGTATTGTAAAAATTTACTTTCGTTAATGGTTAAGTAAGTCATGATGAGCATAAAAATAAAAACATCTTCATCGGATCTGTTCAGAGAATCTCCCTTTCTGATCGTAAAATCACTACAAGTCCTCGAGCAATAAATCGTTTCTAAACGTTGGTAAGCCTTTGTCGTACCGATGTTTTGCAAATTTTTCAGGGATGGTAAATTTTTATGGCGGCTATGACATACTTAAAAATCGAATAGAAAAAGCTAAAAACGGAGAAAATAAGCAGGCCTTAAAGATCATAAAAAAAAATGTAAATTCTGAAATTCCCCGAAAGGACTTTAAAAATTGCGTAGCATGATGCAAAAATACCGATGGCATGCCATATAATCCAACCCAGGGTTTTCGCAATAAACTTTACCATCGTACCAATCATAATTCACGTTACCAAATGAAGGAAATGTCATTGCACCGTATCTTATATTTTCGCATGTACCTTTCTACGTATTAATACATACGTTGAACAAAGTTACCAGTGTCGCAGTAACAGATGGTTCTATCATTACAGGAATATCCTCAGAAGCCGTTATAGTAATAAACGAATCGTATTGTATATATATTTTTGTTTGCGGCAAACTTGGAATCGCCTAATTGCGAAGTATCCGAGGCTCAAAGTCGCCTGTTTGGTCGTAAAATTCCTTTCTAGGAACAGTTATAAAGTCCACTTCTCGTTAGATGAGTTAGATGCAATTTATTGGCTTGTATGTAACAGAAGGGTTGGGCTAATTGAAGTACGTCAAAATAGGAAATGAGTTGTTGGATTATAATACGCTAGCGGGATAGTTTTTCCGTTTTTTTTTTAATTCTGTAATTGGCATTTTTATGATGATGGTAGCAGGTGTAAAGTTACTTACCGAATTTTAGCGGTCAGTACAATAAATGGCTGGAGCTTTGCGACTGTGAGCTTAGCTCCTTGAGTAGTATTCAAAAATTTAATTACCTTCGCTCCTCTTTAAAACATGAAGCGCCAGTTATTCAATCTTTGGAAGGAGAAACATATTTTTGAGAAATATCGTGTAATACATAAAGAATCAATTGTAAGTCTTTGGTCTTTCCGGAATTACTTCCATTGCTCCCTTCCATGCTCTCTGTCAAAGATTATTCTTGGCTTAAGCCTTCTCAAATCTGTAGCTTCTATTGCTTTGTCTACTCATAATTTTATGAGCCTTCTTTGCTTTCTCGACCATGCAGCTTCTGCTACTTTTTTCGTCTCATAATCTTCTCCTTCTTCTATTCCCTTTACCATGTCTTGATTTGAGGAGTATTCCATTGACATGTTCAAAACGATCTTAATTTCATCTTTCTGTATTTCCTTCTTCCTCTTACTACTTCATCCTTGATTACTTCTAACGGTTTCCAATGCAATTTCGACTTCACAAGTTTTTCGGAATTTAGGCTTTAAATAATATAGTTCGAATAAGCATTATTTTGGGTTAACAAGTTAAAGAATTTACCTTATCATTTAATACACTAGAATAAACATATTTCGTATTGTTCTCTCCTTCCGTTAGCGATTCTCAGCCTTCCTTTATGTATATATTCCTTTCGCGCATAACTCCGTCCGATGTAATTTCCTGTCCCGATGACTTGTTCTCCTTTGTCGGAGATAAAAATAGCCACCGCCAATAGCGAATTAAACCAGTAAGTAAGCGTAAAATATTACAGAAGTAACGAGAGGGGACCGAGCGAGCAACGAGAGCAGAAAAAGGTAAACTTATTCTCTATGGCGGACTAAAAACGAAGGCGAGACAATAAACAAGAGCAAAAATCGACGGTAGATATGTAAAGCAGTAATTGTCGCACATAATTCCTTCTTATTCCATCATTTCTCCATCTTCATCTTCCTTCCAACTTGCGCGAGTCGTTACCGCTTCTTCTGGTTCCGTCTCGCTCCTTCTCGTAGATACGCCATATATTGTTGCGCGCTTTTTGAGAGGTTGCTTAGGGACAGTGACCTAGACCACAGACCATCGACATTATTCGAGAATATTCGCGTTCCACGGTGAGGTCATAGCGAGTCACTTACCCCAGTGGTACAGAAACCAAGCGAAAAGTGCGAGTTCCTCATAGTCACTGCCAGGCCAGCCGGCCTCACAGC
This sequence comes from Marronus borbonicus, assembly GCA_902655005.2. Classification (NCBI taxonomy): domain Eukaryota; kingdom Metazoa; phylum Arthropoda; class Insecta; order Coleoptera; family Scarabaeidae; genus Marronus; species Marronus borbonicus. Next base: position 2,036,526 of record LR737406.1, on the reverse strand, counting down.
TATGTATGTAAGTTAAAGTAAGCGTCTCGTAATAGCCTGTTGTACATCCAAGCACCGGTCGTCGTCATCGCGATCGTCATTATTTCTCCTCATCGATCAGTGGTTCGTAATCGCTGCTATAATATCGTTCGCTGCTTATCGCCGAAGAGTTAGCGGCGATGAAATTCCGATAATTATGATTCTATTTCCGTCATTTTCTTTTCGATTTTTATCGTCGTTAGATGTAATACTGTTAGCGGAAAATCTCGCTTTTTCTACCTACTTTACCGGTCTTTCTATCGGCGCACAACGGCACTATACGGTTCATTTTACAGCTCTAGGTTTCGAAATAATTCGGATGTACAGTTCTACTTCTTGCTCTACTATGTTGGGAAAGTATTGAAATAAAAAAAACTAACAAACCTGTTTAACAGTCATCTATTAAATTGGTTTTGCTCGACAATGTACTGAAGACAGGTTCTAGAAGGCACGATGGTTATTTGCAATTGATTAAAGAATCAAGCAGTTCAAATAAAGGCTATAATCCGGACTTATTCATAAGTTATTCCAGAAGCAAGCTGGCTCTACAATTACACGCGGTTCTTAGTCTGAGGAACGATAAGAACTTGGTCCTATGGCTTTTCACCGTTGGATATATTTATTCACTTAACTTGATCCTCTCTTTCCATTACTCTGTGTCTCTCGTTAGGTCTATTCCTTCATACTTATTTTTACTGCTGTCTCTCCTATCCTACCATTCCATGTTTACCTAGGTTTTCCCTATTACCCTTCAGTTCTTCCTCATTATACTTGTTTCATACACTTTTTAGATTATTCTCGTATCTAGCGTGCGACTATTATGATCAAACTACCTTAGCTGTAGGTTTGTCATGTCATCAGCGAACGTAAGCTATGTTATCTTTGTTTGTTTCTCTTTCTAGAATCTTGCGTTTCTTTAGCTTTGTTCTGTTATCACCTCCTTCACCCCATTATCTATTACATATTGGGAGCAGAATCAGACCCAAAACAAGTTTGCTTTGCTCCTATTTCGGTTGTAAATTTTTTTGACTCTTCATTATTAGTTCAGGCAGTGTCCTTGTTGTTTCTGTACATTGTTTTTGCCACTTTTATTGTTTCTGCATTTTTTTTCATGATTTGCATAGATCTTACATTTTCACAGGGTTCGTTTCGTGGTGTCATAGATTCAAAGTGTACTATTTCTTGGTTAATCACTTGGAAGTTGTGACAAGAATGAAACTACCAATTACTGGTAACATAGTTCTTCTTATACTCGTCGGTTTAGTAACAAAGGAGATGTACAGGCCAGAATTAGATAATGACCTCATCATCTGTAGGCGACGAATATCAAATTAGCGCCCATCATATACCACCTAAACACATTAATCATCTCTAAAGTTCATTGCATGGCTATCCCATTGTAATACATAATGATGTATAGGCAGTTACAAGGTGAAGAGATATCGTATCTACCTGTATAACATTATATAGGTATAGAATGTGTTCAGTGATGTACATATACACATACCCATGTACGTGTATGTATAGAACGTAATGTGGATGAGTTCAATGTCGCTCGCATTTTTTCGCGATCTCTATCTCATTTCGTCCCGTTGCCTTTTGGTCCGCTTTCTTCTTCCTTACTCTGCTGTCTTCGTACTATCCAGAACAACAAAAACGCTTTAGGTCGGCGACTGACCATGGCCCAAGCATTACATATAGACACGTATTTCGTATGTATATATGTGTGTGTATGATATATTTATAGTGCATGTGGCCTGTTTGATATAGTTTTAAAATCCTCGCGTAAACATTCGTACGACTTTCTCTTGCGTCAGTAATAATGCTGCAGCCGGCCTCTACGCAATGTAGAGGAGTTATCAATGGGATATTATACCTACTAACCACGTCCTCGACTAGCTTTAGTACGTCAACCTCGCCTTTCCTTACTTTGATTATTAATCGTATCGATTGTAATCAGCACGTTATGGATTTCGATTTACCAAATATATTCCAAAAATTTCGAAATTGTGAGCCACCGAATTACACTACCCGACAAAAACATAGACGATTTTATGTACGAAACAAAGTTTATAGACATTATATAAAATGTAAATGAGGGTTATTAATACTTGTTATGTAAATAGTCCATTTATAGATATTTCTGGGTATTTATTGCTTTATGAGGGGTAATTGAGATTTCCCCAGATCAAAATAGGAATTTTAAATGCGACAAAAATTTAGACCCTGTACATTTATTACATTAATATAAGCGAAAATGGTTTAATTTGATACTTCTCTTTATATGCAGAGGTTGTGCGGGTAAAGTGTACACATTTCACCACGAGAAATTATATTTTATAAAGTGTTTGGAATATGGGTAGAAAAAAGCAATTATCCTTGATAGAAAGGGGTAAAGTTCTAGCCTGGCACCAGGATGGTGTTAGTAAGAAGGAAATTGCGAAGAAGCGATCATTGCGTTAGAAGTTTCGTAAAAGGTCCGGAAAATTACGGCAAACCAAAAGGCCAGGGGCGACCGAAAGCTGTAAGTGAGCGGGATAAACGCATGATATTGCGGTGTGCATCCAATTCTTCTGCGTCGGCGAGAGTCATTGCAGAACGGGCGGGGGTACAAACGCACGTGCGTAATGTTCAAAGGATTTTCAAGGCGTCACCGGTATTATCACGGAAGAAAATGTTGAGAAAACCGCCACTTTCGGCGAAACACAAAGAAGCGAGATTGAGATTTGCTGAAGAACACGTATCTTGGAAGAAGGAAAAAAGTTATATTTTCTGATGAGAAACGTTGTAATTTGGACGGACCGGATGGGTACTCGCATTATTATCATGATCTGAGAAAGCAACCAAAAGTGAAAAAGACCAGACAATTCGGGGTTGGATCTGTGATGATATGGGCAGCGATTGGATTTCGCGATAAAAGTGGGATAGTGTTTTGCACAAACAAATTGACATCTGTGACGTATAAAGACTTATTGCGTGACAATCTTCTACGTTTTGGAAACCAATGGGCCGGGCGCAATTTTGTTTTTCAGCAAGATAACGCGCCAATTCATAAAGCAAGAACCATTACTGAATGTTTTAAAGGAAAAAGATTAAAACTTTACAGTGGCCGGCACGGTCACCAGACTTAAAGATTATTGAAAACATGCGGGGTGAATTGGCACGTCGCGTTTATGGCGGAGGCCGTCAATATTTCACGGTACAGGAACTGAAAACTTCAATAGCGACTGAATGGCAGAATATCCCTCAAAATTATGTGTTAAATTTATATAAATGTATTAATAACAGAGTATTGGAAGCGATTAAGAACAATGGAGGATCTACGCATTACTGATCATTTGTTGATTTTTGTTTTACGTTTGCAACAGAGCGTCTAAATTTTTGTCGCAGAAATTGTTTAAACATTTGAGTAATAATTTATTATTTAGTTCATATATTACTGGAGGAGATATTTTTAAGTTTGTTTTACTTTTATGAATAAAAACTTAATTAGATACCTTGCTAGTTTCGCAAAGAAATGTTGTAACCTTTAAAACCTTTAAAACGTCTCACCGCGTCTAAGTATTTGTCGGGGAGTGCATTTTTTCGAATTGATAATTCCAAATTAAAGGGGTTACAGTCAGCTACATAATCCACATTCCAGTTATTCCAGAATAAGGATTTTTTGAAATATAGAAATTATTGTTGCCCTTGCTTTTTAACATTGTAGTCTTTCGTATTTCGTTCAGGAGCAAAGTTTGATTTCTTAATACATATGCGAGTTCCTCTATTGAGAAACCAAAGATATTTTGTGACAATTGCCCAGGACAAAATGATACAATTCTTGTTAGCCCTTACTGATAGCTTAAGATTAGATAATATTAATTATTTATCTTTCCCAAACAAAGCATTCATTCCTGTTGTGTGATAGAGTGTTTAGGATTCCATGCAGATACAATAGAGCTTTTAGAATACACGAATTCATTGAAATTCAACAGATATTTTCTAAATCTGACAACATGTTCCATGCCAAATGAATGGAACCAGTTCTTTAAAATCCTTAATTGGCTCAGCACATGTAGGATAGCAGTTATCACATTCGGTGTCCCGCAGAGATCTCACCTGAGACCATTGTTTTTCCCGCAACATGCTGATTATCTATAGATATATTAATAATTTTCTCCGTTGGCTCTCCTTGAACTTACTTTGCTACTTTCTTACTTTTCATAGTTACTCGTGCTACAATGCCTAGATTCTTTCCAATGTTGCCAAATTGTAAACAAAATAGCAAAACCAATAGGCTGTATTAACCCAATAACATCTGGGAGAATATCAATTAGGAGAATGTACAGCTTCTTAAATATTACTGCACATGCTATTGTCCATAAACTGTTAAATTGTAATTGTTCAAAAGCCTTTCCTCCAAAGATATATATTTGACTGGACAACATATTTACTTTCATGTGTGTATAAATTAGAGCATTCTCAATCTACTGAACACTCTGTACGTTGGCACAATAGTAGACAAAGAAAGGAAGAGAAGTTGTGTCATTGGTTCAGGTTACATTGCCCTTGTATCGACAAAAGAACGGATGTCAATGTCAACAATCTTTTTTTCGATGATAGACCCCATCTAAAAACACGTTTCAATATATTTATTCGCTGTTAACATGTATGTCGCGGCCGTAAAAAAAAACGTGTCGACGTGACCGAAATCTTAAACAAAAATTGACCACGGTTCATTCACAAACTTAGTGTCAAAATATTGTCTTTTCGTGGTCGAAACGACATGAAATTTAATGAGGCGAGGTGAATATCTTAGGCCAAGATAGCTTAAGCTGCGGATGTTAATTCCCTTCGAAAATGTTTGATATTCAGAGGTAAATTTTAAATTTAAATCGGTTCCCTCAATCATTTGTGCTAGACTCATTACAAAAGGTATATAAATATGAGATATAAGCGAATCGAATTAATTTCATGGATTACCATTTTTATCGACCACATTCAATTATTTAAGTCCGCGATTTCCCGTCTGCAGCACTTCGCAAATACCATTGGCAATGAAATTTCCTTTACGTACTTCGCGTGTTCCTTTTGTAATTATAACATTGAAACCGCGCTTATTAGACTATGGGACAAAATCAATCGCGCAAAAACAATCAAATAAAATTAGACGAGAGCAATTGTTTATCGATGTGCGACCGACCAGATTTACTTTCTAGAATAGTTCTCACTCGTCAAGCGTTTATTTACACGGTCTTTGCCTATATATATGCTTATAAATAATATTATTACGGTAATGGAGTCGCATGCCTTTATTGTCTTGTAGACCGTCAAGAATAAGACGAATCATGTTCTCCTTTATAAGAGTGAAAATCTATATTAAATTAGGTATAATTAGTATGGTAGTTATCATTATTGTTGCTGTGGCGAAAATATATGCTTCTCAATGTGGACACCTTTGGGCTCGAACGCTAAACTACTCGCGTTTTACTGTTTAGTAAGCTTTTGTGGTACATTTCAATAGCACCATAAAATGAGTTAACGACATTGCTTTCACTGAAAGACAAAAGATAAACAAAATACGTGTAGAAGTGAAATTACACAATAGCACATTAGTATGTCAGCAAAACGTAGCTTTACTTTCTAAGCTAATGTCTATTTTGATACACGTTGATATTCTTATGAAATAAGAGAAA